>VMBQ01000810.1:340223-477732 GCA_007657795.1 Dreissena rostriformis | reverse complement strand
ATTTTTTTTCAAAGAATACTATCAGAATAGCAAACAGTTTGGATCCTGATGAGACGCCACGTTCTGTGGCGTCTCATCTGGATCCAAACTGTTTGCAAAGGCCTTCAAAATCCGGTTCCAGCGCTCAAAGGGTTATTCCCCACTTTTATTCACAATGCTTAACTCCCATAGGCCATCGTGACATAGAAATACTGTCAGACTCAGCGGGAAAAAAATTACTGTCCAAAATATACTGTCGCCAGCTACCTTAGCAATCACGTGCGGAATGATAAAAAAAGTATACTGTCCCATTCCGGCATGCATTTTGTTTATGTTTACAGATAAGTATGGCGTCACATTGATTGTCCGCACACTGTTTTATAAATGAAGTCGACGTCGTTTGATTTTGATTTTTGTGGTGACATCAGGTTTTCGCAGAAAAGTAAAAGAAGTAACGTTAATATAGTTCTCATTTATAACATTTAAGTCGCGGATGACTTATTAATAAAATCGTGTTAGAATCGAAATAATCAACGTGTAAGCGTTGGTTATTGCGGTAATAACCAACGGTTTGTCGTTCCTATGCTAGTTGTCACAATAATAACAAAAAAAAATGTTCATGGTTCATAGAAATTGTTCATGTTTGAATGGTTTTTTCAGTATAATAAAATAAATATTGCATGTCATTACAAATCACATACAATTAAAGTGAATTTTACAGTAAATTTGTCAACTTGAGGAAATTCTGTCAACCAAGGCGAAGTATTTTTCGAAAGTTGACAAATTTACTGTCACCCTGTCAAACATGTAATATTTATATACTGCTCCCAAACATGCCCCATTCAAAAAGATAGTTTTTTTTCCTCAGCACTCCTATGACTTTCTTAAAACACTTTTTAACTATAATAACCACTTTTACTTTTTCTTCACAGAAAAAACTGTTAATTTGAGTAGATTACTCTGTATTGTTTGTACTTATGTGACTTCCTGAATACAACTTTATTCTCTTTAAACTGTACACATTACCGTATTTAGCCCAAGGTACACAATGTTAATGCAGTCATTAATAAATGCACTTTTTAAATGAAGGAAAACGTGCAGTAAGAAACTCTTTACTTGTATCCCCAAGGCATGACAAGGGCTTAGCGTGAAACTGGTGTATCTGCCACACATTTCTACATAAGATACATTAGTTTGGCGCTCAACCCTCCTTGGTTTGTCTGTTTTTTTCTGAAGGCTTACAGCCACACTATCCAATTAACATTTAACAGGGTGTAAATTTTCTTTAGGATGTCAATCTATAGTTTATACATTGTATAGGTAAGAATTGTATTTCCAATTTCCCCATTTGATTTAAGACACCCTTTTTTTACATATTTATAACAAAGTTAAAACAATTTTGCACCATTAAGATTGTAAACCAAACAATTTATTTTAGTATTGGCACTGCTTAAAAAATATACTTATGGACCATCATTATTTCAGTCTTTGGATGGAAATTATACCTTCTTTTTTTTTGAAAACTTATTTATTTTATCACGATTGTATCAAAAGCCTATGGATTATTGAAATGCTCGAGTCCGTTTCCTAGGTAGAAATAGTACTCGGTGTTTGAGAGGGAGATCAAAAGAACAATCCCCCAATAAATTGTAAAAATCAAACCTGTGACATCCCAGTCAATAGGAGGACAACATATCCACTAAGCCACGAGCCACCTTGATTAAAATATAAATTGCAATTAAATCCCATTAGGGATTTACTAGACCCTGGGGTCCAAACCTGGTAGGCCTAAATAATTCCTTTTATTTTGCTTGAATTTTTCAGGCGATTATGCTGAAATGTTTGAGTTCCTGCAAATTAATGCAAATTATCAATAAATGATGAGCTCTAAAATATATGAAATATTTTGGAAAAAATTAATTTACAAAATATTCCATTAAAAAAATCATGTTAATTTTAATTCAGAAAACCTATCCTTTTTGCAAGGATTACCATAAAACATACCTTCCCATTTTTAGACTGCACATCAAACTTGATTTTCTGTTCTACATCCTCCATACAAATCTCTTCCTGTTAAAACAGAAAAAGAACAATTTGTGCCAGTTTGTTGATTGTCAACAAGAGAATATAAAATATTGCAAGAAAACTAGAAAGTTCAAGTGAATAATTTAAGTTTTATTTATACATATACTCAATAAATAAGTTTATTTCTACACATCTTGATTTCCCTCTGAATTTTGTTTAAACAAGTAGTGTTTATTACTTCTAAATGCCCCAAATATTCAAACCAAAGTGCTGCAAAGGTGGGCTTTGACTAATTTTATTTTGTGACAAAGTCTACTTGCCTATTGAATTCCGACTTTGAATCCAAGTCTATTAAATGCCTAAGACCTAATGCTCCCCACCCATGCCACCAACCCGAAGGGTAACAACTTTGTCATGGGCATAAATTCAAACAAACAGTTCACATACCTTTCCCTTTCCCTCTGGATGTTCGCTAAAGACTTTATTGAAGGCAGCCTGCATTGCCGACAACATGTCAGAGCGCGGGTGGGATGAGTCCACTTCAACAACACCCCGTTTCTTCAAGCGCTGACGAAGATAGTGCCATCGACTGCGAACCTGAATCACCGGCCCCATGTGGGGGACGTCCTCCACTCGAGCCATCACGGTTGAGCGGATTGAGCTGGTTCTACTGGTTGCCTAGCAACTGTTGTCACGAATACATGACAACTGAGGTCACCACATGTGTCATTGTTTGGTACTGGAATGTATGTACCTCTAGTGGAAATCACTCCCCCAATGAAGATCAAGTTTTGTTTATTAGGATTTTTTCTGTACATTAAAGGTAACAATATAATTTAAGTGATATGATTTGGGCCATGAACCTACTAAAACTTTTCCTGGGCAGGCTCACCAAAAGATGATTCCAGTATGATTTATTAACATTGACAAGTTCTGTCATCACTGCAAAAGTATGTTAAAGAGAAAGTTGCGAACACTGAACAACTCTATGTCATGTCTATTTAATTTTCGTCTTCAAGCTGTAGCATTCTTGAAGAATTTCACTTTGACCTGTGAAGTTCAGTCTGAAAACATAGTGATAAAGATTGTTCAGCTAACTGCTATTATACATAAATCATTTGAAAACATGTAGCTGCACATACGCTTCCGATCATTGGCGGTACATTCTTAAAGGACCAGTTTCAAAAACACTTAGACTAAAAGCAGGTGTAAAACACTTAGTTCAATAACACTGTAAATCACTAGGTTTAAAATCAGGTGTAAATCCCAAAGTATAATAGCAGCAATGAATCACTAAGTATAATAGGAGCTATGAATCACTAATTCGTATAGGAGCTGTAAATCACTAAGTATAAAAACAGCTGTTAATCACATAGTTTAATAGCAAGTTAGCAACTGTAAATCACTAAGTATTATAGCAGCTGTAAATCACTAAGTTGTATAGCAGCTGTAAATCAATAAGTCTTATAGCAGTTGTAAATCACCAAGTACAGTATAAAAGCTGTGAATCACTAAGTTGTATAGGAGCTGTGAATCACTAGCCTAAATCAATTGAAAATCACTAAGTCTTATAGCAGCTTTCAATCACTTAGTCTTAAATCAGTTGTAGATCACTAAGTCTTATAGCAGCTGTAAATCACTAAGTCTAATAGAAGATGCAAATAACTAAGTCTTATAGCAGCTGTAAATCACTTCGTCTTATAACAGCTGTAAATCACTAAGTCTTATATCAGCTGTAAATCACTCAGTATAAAATCAGCTGTTCGTCACATAGTATAAATGCAGCTGTTAATCACATTGTATAATAGCAGCTGTGAATCACTTAGTCTTATAGCAGCTGTAATTCACTAAGTCTAAAACCAGTTATAGATCACTAAGTTGTATGGCAGCTGTGAATCACTAAGTTTTTAAAGCAGCTGTAAATCACTTAGTCATATATCAGCTGTAAATCACAAGTCTAAAATCAGTTGTAAATCACTAAGTCTTATAGCAGCTGTAAATCACTAAGTCTAATAGCAGCTGTAAATCACTAAGTCTAATAGCAGCTGTAAATCACTGAGTCTTAGGGCAGCTGTAAATCATTAAGTCTAAGAGCAGGTGTAAATCACTAAGTCTAATAGCAGCTGTAAATCACTAAGTCTTAGGGCAGCTGTAAATCACTAAGTCTAATAGCAGGTGTAAATCAGTAAGTCTAAAATCAGATGTAAATCACTTACTTAAAATATCATTTCTAAAAATAGCAGCAGCAAATCACTTAGAAGAAAATCACTAAGTCTAACGGCAGTTGTTACAATTTCCCTTCTCTGAATACAATAACAAATATTGTGCATTGTGTAAATCTAACCTGTAATACCAGTAATTAGAACTGAACTAGATAATGCAGTCAATATACTATTGTTATATTAATTACAGGTATAACCAGTACACGTTAACAGACTGATATTTTAAATGAAAGTAAAAACAATGGTAAAATTTAGGTAAAAACTCCAAATGGCTTGTCCATTTTTTTTAACAAAAGAATATCAAGCAATCAAAAGGTTCACACATTTACCAATCATTTTCTCAAAAAGCCACAAAATCACTGATTTTAATATAAGATTAGTTTGGTTCAGTAAGTCCAAATTTGTTTAACAATATTGTTTGCTTTACTTAGTTTTATTTCATTTCTTTGGTAAGCCATTTTAGTCCTTAGCAGTTAATGCCAATTGCTGTTCTTAATCAACAGAAATAATCCAAAAGAAAAATATATTCTTTTTATTAATTAAATTTAGCAATACCTCAAGGAAGTATGAATGTATACCAAGAGATTCATATCTACACAATGACGTCAACAGGTTTTGTCTTTGAATAACTGAGTATTACTCAGTAACTGAGGATTGGTAAATCAAGCTGAAACTTAAGTCATAAAAGAGATGTGTATCTAATGCAATGTCTAGGAGACATCTCCCAGCACAATGCATTTAATCTCATGAGAATAAAGGGACAGAAGAAAAGAACTGAAACCCCATCTATTGATGTTAACAGGCATGCACAGGAAATGAAGACCCTTGACCTCAATTATATTAAAATAAATAAATTCCTTCTCAATTGTGTTCAATTTCATTCTTCATTGGCTGAGGAAAACACCGAACAGTTTGAAGTTAATACAAGTATAAAGCACATATTTCCTGCAGGTGCTGCTGCTGAAGTAAAGAATTTCATAACTGAAATCAGATCTTGGCTGTTGTGTTCAGATATTAACAAAATATATTTGCAAAATAGAAAAGTAATAGAAATTACTCATATGCAATTCACTTTATTTTTCTTCAAAACTTATGCTTCAGGTAGCTATGATTCAAGGAACTTTGTAATAAACAGAAATGTGAACATGAATGAAGTTACATTCAAGTTCAACAATGTAATTGAGCTGTGCTCTAAGAATAAGGGGTTTAATGGATGTGCTTCAAGTGTCGTCCCAGATTAGTCTGTGCAGTCTGCACAGGCAAACCGGATATGACACTTTCTGCCTTAACACGATTTTTGCTCAGAAGAGACTTTCATTAAACAAAAACTATCATTAAAGCGGAAATTGTTGTCCCTGATTTGCCTGTGGGGGCTGCACAGGCTTTTATGGGACGACAAATAAAGTACATGCATTAAACCCCTTTTTCACAGAGTGAGGCTCAATTGAATATTTTAAATGCCGGTATACATGTAATTAATAAGAAAAAGATAACATTAAAACGGAGGTATATCATTCAATGACAAAATTAAACTAACATCCATATTACCCATATAGCCCTCTATCCAAATACCGAGTTTTATAAACAAAAGTTAATAAATAATTTTCTAGTACTTATTGAGATTGTAGTTTTCACTTATTTCTTTAAACACAGCAACCACAATTTTTTACTGACAAAAATCTGTAATAACATGCATATGCCCAAAATACCCCTCTAGCCACATACTGAGTTTCATCAACCTAGTTAAATACATGTAATTACTTTTTGAGTTATTGCTGGATCAAGATTTTTGGCAGACACATGGACAGACCACGGGAAAACCTAGAATTCCCTCAACATACAATGGTAGGGAACTAAACAAAATGTTGAAGTGAGTATAGTGACGCACGTGACCTAGATTCAAAATCCTTCTAGATATTGTCATGTTTAACATACTGACCATGTTTCATCAAGATTGAGTAAATGAGACCCATGCGGATGCAATATAAAGCAGTGAAACACGCTGACGCGGGTGTGTCTGGGCCTTGAAACATTAATAGGGGGAGGAGTGTAGTGAAATAAGGTAACTTCCATTTGGCCTTGCTGTTGGGCTAGCTCTTGAGCAGGGCGGTTAGAGTGTCTAACTTCCACGCTGAAGACCAGGGTTCAATCCCCCATTGGAGCTCAGGATTTTTTAGGTTAGAGCTAAAAGTTAATAACGCAGACTGCCACCCGCACAACGACAACAGACAACTTCCCAAATTTAATTTGATGTAGGAGAGAAGAGCTGTATGATTTCATGACAAGTCCATGCATAAGTTAATTATGTGGCCAGGCTGGAGATTGAATACACAAACTTAGATTTCTTGTATATTTAGCTAAAATAATTCGCTGTCAGAATGTGCAGCATTTTAGATAAACCACGGTATATTAACTTTTTTAGCAAAAATAAAAGGTCACTGAAACTGGCAGGTCAACAATATGAATAATTGTGTCGCGTTCTGAGAAAACTGGGCATAATGCATGTGCATAAAGTGTCATCCCAGATTAGCCTGCTAATCAGGGATGACAGTTTCTGCCTTAACTTGATTTACCCTAAGAAGAGACATACTTTAAACAAAAAATAGGCCATAAAAGCGGAAATTGTCGTCCCTGATTAGCCTGTGCGGACTGCAATGGGATGACAATTTACGCACAAGCATTATGATTATGCCCAGTTTTCTCAGAACATGGCACAAATCATTTATAAAAAAAGAGATAATAATCATTAAGTCATTACACGGATTACCGTCAGCACACCTGGGAGTGACACCTGTCAATTTACCGTTACAGTGTTTATGTTTGTTTGTGTCAGCTAGTGCTACTTACATTTACTCCAAATAATTGAACTGATTATTAACCAATACAGAATAGTATTGCGAAATGCTATAAGCAAGTTCAGTGAAAAATGAATCGGTTTTGACTTAACAGCTATATATGTAATTGTTTTGTTTTGTTTACAATGGAAACAGATAGCAGAAACAAATATCCGATTGCATCTCTTCCGTTTCTCTCAAATGCTTGACAAAGAAAATCGTCTGCATGATTTGATGGGTGAACGTTTACGCAACAACAACAACAATGTAACTCACAAATCACTTACTGTATCTCTAATCTTTACAAGACATTTATGGTACGTAGAAAGACGGCATTCATTTTGTTTTACTTTTATTATTTTTTTATTAAGAATTGCATATGCTTTTTGTTTAAAGCATTTATGATATTTAGGAAAATGTGTTACCAAATGTTCGGACGAATAATTATTTCGGAAGTGTAGCCTCAGGGTACCAATTCTCTTTGGGAATTGTTTTCCCTTTCTCAGTTTTTTCGATATTTTTTTTTCCAAAATGGAAAGCCAGTCCCTTACCCAATAGACCAGTTCACGCGTGACGTCACGCGTGTTTTTATCCGGGCTACTCTGGTAGGCAAAAGAAAGACACGATCAAAGGGGAGATATAGAGTGTGATATTTATTATCACGCTCTATATCTATATTAAATACATAATTTAATACGGGCAAAAGCCCGCGTAGCGGGCGTTGACCGTTCATACATATGGAAATTTAGACAAAACAATAAAAAAATAAAAATAAAAAATACACATATGATGCGACTGGATTTTTTTTGCCACGCGTGATTTAGCTCCCCTGAATACTTATCATAAAAGACTTACCATGGGATACTTATCTTGCCTCCTTTGTTAAACTGGTTTACTACCAGTTGTGACATTATTTTTTAAACACAATCAAAAGAAAGATAATCCGTCTAAATTGTATTAAGCATACATCCGGTTTCAACAAATCGATTAAGATAATTAGTCTCGCATTTATTTGCTTCAATCAATATCACGGTCGCATTGTTATTTTTAACCCTATGAATGAATTTACAATTGTTTAAAAAGATTTATTTGTTCAAAACATGAACGACCGCGTTTCTTGCGTCTTCTAATATACATGACTCAGTGACGTCACTGCTTTTGTCAAACAATGACGTATCATACTATCAGTTCGATATCTCAAAAGGGAGTGAAAAGTGGAACACAGATATGGTAAGTAAATGTATAACTGATTTATTGCATTTGGTTACAAGAAATATCAAGCTAGATCTATATTGCGAAAGAATGCCTTTTATATAACAGAAACCGTTTTCGTCACAAAGCAATGTTTTACCGATTTTAAGTTTAGTCTTATTCATTCAATCTAAATAAACAAAACGTTTATCCTTTTATTAACAGTGTTGGTGTTTTTTTTCCAAGTTTATTCTACATGATTATTCCAAGATCCTCTCTTGTTGTTATGTTAAGAACTTCTTAAGATAAGATGATTGAAAACAATAGTTTAACTCGTACTCGATCATTTTCGTACCAAACTGTTCAAAACTGCTAACAATAAAACTGTGCTGACATAAACATCGGATATTGGCTTATTACGTATTTTTCTTTTGTTTTATATTTTAGAAGTTGTTCTGTCAAGCGCTGGGCTGCACACATTTCATGAATTATTCTGACTGGATGCAAAATACTCAACGCCTCGATTCTGGATCTATCAAACTGGGAGGGAATGAAATATAAGCAACTGTGAACTCAACTGTAGTGTACAATTTTTGTGTTGAATTATTGTAATGGAACATTAGTGAATTGTAAAGAAAATGCAGTTATAATGAAGAGTATGCGTCTGTCATCAAAAAGCAGCTTCGTTATAAAACATATCAGATATGCAAACACTGTGAAAGAGAAAAGAAATTAACAACTAGTAGATAGCAAACATGTTGCATTTATTTAAATTCTAATAGTGCCAATGCATTTATAGAATGTTTCAGTAAGTCTAGTAGTTAATAAAAAGCATGCCACAAGAAAGAAAGCACACTGAGTTTTGGGAACATTGTGTTGTGAAGACTCCAGTGAGACATTGAACTTTTACACATTATTAAGAAGCTTGTTTTAATATAGAACTTCTTGTTTATTGTGTAACTGAATGTTCTTTTTTTGTCCAATGACCCATTTGCTTAATGCAGTGGCATAATTGTCAATATTTCAATTAAAAATGCCTGTTGTACCTCTATGTATGTTTTTTTATTCCTGCATAAATAATTATTTTACATATCATGCTGTGTTTATGTTTTTATGTTTAATCAGTTTATGCCATGACCAATACTTTAAGCCAGCTTTAGGCTTACGCCTTAGGCTTAAGCAAAATATCACTTCCAAGATAGATGCAAACACTTCGGGAATCATTGTTTTGTATAGTTTATTAACTTTAATGTATACAAATAGTTTTCAATTCACTTATGCAGGCTTTTAAATTAGACCTGAGATGAAAATAATGAGGTTCAACATCCTATTACTATTTAATACTTTTTTTTGGGCGTAGCTTTTTTATCCAGCTTTTCACCTTAAATGACCTATATCGATACCTAATAAAGTGCTGAGAAAATTTCCAGTAGACGCGAATGAATACATCCGAATATTTTTTGGCTTATTTGAGAGAAATCCCCCAGAACATCGGCCACATCAATACGTATTTTAGTCCATCAAATAGTATTTAACACTGTTCAGTGTATAGATATCCGAACTATTCTCAGAAAGTTTGAAAGACTCATAGACAACGAATTAGGCTCAGTTACTATTACACATTAAATTTCACCTTTCAGAATTTCAGGGTTAGTAATCTGTCAGTTAATCGTCAGGGGAATACACAATGGACTACCGTTAAGGATGTTATGATGATAACACAGTATTGCTTTCAAGATATACAATAACATGAATGAATGAGAAAGAAATGAATGAAACCCTATTGGTAAATGCCACTTATTTTCATTGTGAGAAAAAACCAAAACTACCAAAATACTAAAGGTGTTGTGATAAGGGGAAAATCGTTTAATTAATTATCTGACCACACAAGTGTGACATTCATTTTTATTTACACGGGTGCGTTACAAATATTTTTTATATGATAAACATCACGAGATGTACCATGTTTAATGATAGAAACTTTATAAACTGTTTATGCAATCAACTTTTAAAGTTGATAAAATAATTGATTGACGATGGATAAGGGATAAACAACTGATGCACGTTTAGCAATATTTAGTTTTTTAATTAATCTACATGTATATGCAATTACCGAGCGTATATAGAATTGTTTATTTTCAACTATCATATTTGAAATTAACGCTGAATATCGTGTTAAATATATTTATTGTTTAAGCTGAAACTGAGTATATACGTTCTTATTACTTTTAATGCCCCCCGAAGGTGGGCAAATAGTGATTGCACTGTCCGTCTGAAATTCCGTCACACTTTGCGTTTAGGTTTCGAAAAATGTATAGATATAAAACGTTAATAAATGAAAACTATAATACAAGTTCAGAAGAAGTAGCACCAGAAAATAAAGGAAAGAAAAGTTGTATTTAATAGTAAATATTTTTCTGATGAACAGCCCAAAACTCCTTCATTTACAAAAGATATGTACTCCGTTTAGAAATCCCAATCAAATTTAATGTACCATATAAACATTGTTGATTAATTTTTTAACATTCCAGTCATATTCATGTGTTGGATTTAGAATGATATAATATTCATGTGAAATGTTGACATTGAAATCATAAATACTAGCTGTAAGTAAAAATAAAGTCTTTATTTTATTTCCCTCTTCTACTTAATCTTCCATCTTATAAACATACTGACATCCCAGTATATTTGAAAGAAGAATAAAACACATTTGTAATAATGAAATACAAATATTTTGACTATTTGGAAATTATTTCCTCTTTCTGTGGACCACAACTTAGCAGAAGTATGTTTGTCAAAAAATGCTGTTCAAATGATTCAGTTATTTAATTTTCGCAGGACTAGACGAAAGCATTGGTGTCGCACCTCTGTAAATAGAAAATGTAAAGTAAGATAAAAGATATGATGTTAAGGCAGTGCTTTAATGATAACCAATAATGTATTATACATGTTCCCCCTTAAAAAAATAATAATTATACATTCTTCAAATAACATCACTTTCTTCTATTAAATAGATTTTTAAGTTTAACATGTCTAATATTGTTCAATTAAAAAGAGAACAACAATCAAACTGCATGAGTATTAAAGAGTTTGAAAACAAGATAAATGGTTGTTTCATCTAAAGCCTAACTCTTATTTGTATGCCCCCTTCTTCAAAGAAGAGGGGGTATATTGTTTTTGGCCTGTCTGTCTGTCTGTCTGTCTGTCTGTCATTCTGTTTGACTGTCTGTCCCAAAACTTTAACCTACCTGTCAATAATGCAAAAGTAATGACAATACTTCAACCTACCGGTAGGTTAAAGTATTGTCATAACTTTTGCATTATTGATGACGGCATCTTGATACTTGACATGCATGTGAATCTCATGGAGCTGCAGATTTTTAGCGGTAAAAGGTCAAGGTCATCCTTCAAGGTCAAAAAACACAATCCAAGGGAAGTAATAAGCTTTAAAATGGAGATAATTTCTAAACCTGCCAGATGATAAATAGAAATTTTATTTCAAAGCGACGCAATAGGGGGCATTGTGATTCTGACAAACACATCTCTTGTTTTTTTGTTTATTTGTCTAAAAACAAATTACATTTTATTGGTTTGTTCAGTTACATATTTTATGTCAATGATTTAAAGGTTTTGTTCCACAATAATGATTATGTGCAGACATGTACAACTTATGTTATCTACAACAGACATCTTGTTAGCTTTTGCCCGTAAATTAGGTAGCACCTATTATCATATTATATTTTGATATGTATATGATCATTTTTAGATTTTAGTTTTAAACATCCCAAAAGTTGTTGTACTGTACTCAAACAAATAAGAATGAAAACAAACAATAAATAGATCGATTCCATGCACACAGCATATAATAACTTACCACTATGATAATCCATAATCCATCTGTTATTAAGTATGTACAATTGCTGCAACTCAAGAACAGGGTCTGAACTAATAACACTTTGTTTATGTGTTAAGGAATCTTTGAGTATCAGATCAAATTTGTTAAATCGTATAACGTAATTTACCAATTGTTCATCTTATGTACCCCAATATACATTTGATTTATTCATACTCGTGTTTGTTGAAATGTGTTTTCTGGCACATATCCGTATCAACCACATGACTGTGATGTTGACAAGGTACATTGTGCAAGTCAACTAAAAAAAGTCTTCCAAAACATTGAACTTAATTTTGCAATTATATCATTCTGTAATCTGACCATAGCTAATTCCATCAATGCACACATTATATAAACTCGGTAGTATTATTGGCAAATATTTTATTTTTAAATGCAAACAGGCAAACAGGAAAAAAACAACACCACAAATAGATTTTCTTGTGTCCTTTTAATAATATAATTAAACAAGAGGAATTAATCGCGACTACACAAAATAAATTACATATTTTGTATATTCGTTGTGCGCTTTTTATGCTCAATTGGTACACCTACCCTAAAAAAATGTTAATATACTTTGTGACATAGTTTCACCTACCTTAAAGCAACATATATGCACGTTTTCCCTTGTATGTATATATATATTTATATTGTGTTTTTCCCTTGTATGTATATATACATTGTGTTTTTCACCCATATCCCTACTTGTGTAATGCTATTCCATATTAGTTAACCTTTAAATCATGTTCGAAATTGACACTGTTTTAAAAATATTTTTCACACCATCCATAGTCTTTATCGATGCTATGTACCATAACTAATATCGGGAAAAAAGACAACACTACTTTTGTGTATTTTTAAACATAATATGTTATATGCGAAATATATTATGTTAACGATGGAAATAAAAAATGGAATTACTAAAAACAGTCTTGTCTGTCTGTCTAGGAAAACTAACACTTTGACTCATTAAATAAATTAATTTAATTTAATTGGTTCGATTTGATTGTTTGCATCAATCTTAAAATCGTGTTAGCCTTTGTATTCCGGTGTTTAATTGCCCCCTTTGTTCGGCACAAGCCGATTATCTCGTTTTGATCAGATATTGTCCCTTCTTAACTAACAGCAAAGTGTCATAAACTACAGCAGGGACCTATACAAACAATAGGTCCCTGACCACAGGTTGTATATGAAAGTCTGGTCATTAAACACAATTGATGATACCACCATGTCTTCTCTTTCTAGTAGTATTGAGCAGTTATTTGGGGTTGAGTAATATACCGCCAAACTTCAATTGTTCAATAAGATATGCTACATATTGTAAAAAAATAAAAAGTAATTTGTCCAGTATATATTAACAGAAAATGTACGCTGTGAAGATACTAGCCTGTTTACCGGTAATATATAACAAAACGTTTTTAATAATTGGTAAATGTACATATAATCATTAAACGTATTGAGCGGGTACCGGTTAATTAAAACTACGTCATTCCATTTGAAGATTGAATGTTACGGCCATGCACAAACGACATCATGAAAACAAGAAATTACGTATGACTACGGGGGTAAATAATATTTACGAAAAATAAAAGCAATATAGATTATATATTATAAAATGTAAGATATTTGTCACTCATATACACTAGTAAAGAAATTGCAATATAAATGAATTCACAGTTTAATGTGCATCATGTGAAGTTGTGTTTTTTAGTTGTATGTTACAATTCATCTATAGTGTTATTCACCTTAACAACAAATCATCCAATTTAAAAGAAAATTATCATAACATTTAAATACTGTCATGCACTTCGCTTTTAAGCTTTTAATAGGGCTTTGCTGTACCGGTATGTTAGATTTTAATGCACCCCTTTTCTATCACTCATATTTTTTTATATCACACTTTCATACTCATATAATTGATAATTATATAATGGGATGCATTATTATTTTTTTGTAATTTTTGAAGTCCTTCTGCAAGAAATACAACGGCTAATGCATAGCTTTGTTTTGTAAAATTTTCGGTGTTTAGTCTTCAGACCACCTTTACTTTGATGCTAATGTCTAACAAGTATATTTTTTTATAGATAAGAATACATGTATACATGGATTAATTAAACAATATTGACATTAAAAATGCAATATCTTTAATAGTATTTAGGTGTTATGATTTTGTTGTTAATGTTTTCGATATATTGACTAATCACGTGCCGTTATCTATATGACATATAATGTTTATCGTAACTGTACCCAGTGCTTTTGCCTACCAGCGCATCGCGCATGCTCGAAAAATCGGAATCAAAACAATAACAATGAATTGGTCTATGCCCTGATCTTACATATATATTGGCTGTATTTTTTTTTTTTTTAAATCACTTATTGGGTTTTTCCCTTGTAGGGACTGGTACTTACAATACTGTCTGTCAAAACCATGTTCTAGCATGTTTTTAAATCTGCACTTGTAAATTTTTTACAGAATGGCGTGTTTTTAATTTTGCTTCAGCAAATGGATGTTGAAACAAACCGCCCTCCTAGAACTGAAAAGGAAGAGCAACTTGGGGGTCCTGTGTTTGAACCCAGATTGTACATCCAACGTTACTTTTATGTGGCTCAACAACTGGAAAAATATAATGTCCAACGGGTAGGCTTTTATACTGCTCAACTGTGTTTTGCAAAACCTATCGTGTTCACCGTACATTTGGCAATCATCAACAGTTTAATACTGTTAAAATTGTTGAAAGCCTCTTTAAAATTTTGGCCACATTTGAACAAAACTGTATTATCAGTTTATACATATTTGTTTAAAAATCAGACTTGTTGAAATTATTGAAAATTGTTTGGCATTAATACTTTAATATTTGCATGTCTTGTTCAGTCTCAATTGCTTATGCACATGGCATACAGATACCATGTACATGTAGCAAGGTGAAGGGATTTTTTTGTGATGTTGAACACAACTAACAGATACAAAAGACCTTGTCTTGTGACAATGTGTAATGTAAATAAAAAAAAAAATGCATGCAAATGTGCTTCCGTATTTCATATTTAATGTTTCCACAGGGATTTCAATTGAAGCAGAAACCTGCTTTTTGATGCAAGCATTTTGCAATTTATTAATAAACAGTGTGCTAAATCGCATAGTATTTAACTAAAATGTATATAATTAAGAAACATTTAGATCTAGACTTAATCAAGTAAGTACAAACAAAAGAGCTCTGTGCTTTAGTATTTCGACCCCTGAAAATTGTATTCGACCCCTGAAATTTTCAAGCATAGGGTCATTTGACTCCTCGGTTTTAAAATCTAATGAAATCCCTGGTTCAGGATATAAACAGTTATACTGATACAAACTCTCTACCTTGCTATCATGACATGATCTATAAAATTACCTAAAAATTACTTATATTCATCATAATTAAAATCTTAAGCAGTTATTAGTTTAAACCTATTTATTTTAGCTCGATTGCATCGAAAGCCGTAGGCTTATATAAACGCTCTTGAGTCCGTTTCCTGGGACTATAACCAGTACTTGGTGTCTTTGAGGTAGATCAAAGGAACGCTCCCAGTGGGGTTCGAACCCATGACCTCCCGATCGCTAGGCCGACACCATATCCACTACGCCACGGCGATCTTAAGCAGTTATTGAATATTAAGCTTACCATGACTTTTTCTTTCAGGTTGTTGATTTTGGAAGTGCAGAACTCAAAATATCCCGCTTTCTTGTGAACGTTTCCACTATCAAGGACATTGCGCTAGTTGACCTTGATGGTCCCTTGCTGTCCAGTAGCAGGCATGCTATTCAGCCCTTGACTACAGACTACTTGTACCAACGTGTACCAGTTACGGTCAAGGTCTTCCAAGGGAGCGTAACAGACCTGGATGAAAACATTGTTGGATTTGATGCTGTAACGATGGTTGAGATGTATGTTGTATTCATAGAGTTCAGTGGCATACTACTGCTAAAATGTCGTCTGCTGAATTTATAAAATTAGCATTTTCTTCGATTTTTTTTTTAAAGAATACTATCAGAATAGCAAACAGTTTGGATCCTGATGAGACGCCATGTTCTGTGGCGTCTCATCTGGATCCAAACTGTTTGCAAAGGCCTTTGAAATTCGGTTCCAGCGCTCAAAGGGTTAATTGCAAGGCATCCTTGCAGCTCCTTAGAATCATACTTTTGGCTTCTTCTCATATTTTTATTTATAGGTTATGAAATTAATTTGATTTGAATGAAATTTGTGTATTTCGAAAGCATCATTAATTGTGTTGTTGGGTTTCAAAAATCATATTGTGAGTTTGATTTATCCGGTAAGTTATATAATAAACAATATAATCATGAAATAAAATATAACACTTATAGTACAAGTATATATAACTTCGCACAGTCTTACTCAAACAATGATGAAGGAATACTTTATCTTCTCAGAATCGAACACTTGCAACCGGATGTCTTAGCGGATGCAGTGAGTATGGTGTTTGGTAACCTTCAACCCCGTGTTGTTGTCATGACGACTCCCAACTCAGATTACAACGTGCTCTTCCCAGGCTTCTCTGGGTTTCGCCATTGGGACCACAAGTTTGAATGGAATCAACAGGAGTTTAAACATTGGTAAATATTTCTTTTATTAAAGCTTGCTCGCTGTGGCATAATGGATATGGTGTCTGCCTAGTGACAGGGAGGTCGTGGGTTCGATCCCCACTGTGAGAGCGTTCTTTAGATCTCCTACATAGACACCAAGTGCTGGTTCTACTTAGGAAATAGACTTAAACGTTATTCAATAAGCCTTAGGCTTTCGATGCAATTTAGCTTAAATAAAAAGGGTTTAAACTAGACTAAAGCTTGGTCTTTAAAAAAGCCTTTGATTGAGGCACTCGAGTCCATTTCCTGGGTAAAACCTGTACTTGGTGTCAATGCATGTGAAATGTTTAACCATAAAGGAAGTAAGTAAACCGGTAAGTATGAAAACATTAAACACAACTTAAATCCTTTTTTAGCAGTTTCAGAAAATCTGGAGATAAACATCATGAACATTTATGAACATTTTTATGGTGTCTGAAAACATATTGTGGAAACCATAAACTAAATAAAGTATATTTTCTTAGAACATGTGCACAAGTGAAATATTTCCAAACCACCTAACAATTATTCATGCACATTTTCAGGGTGGCGTAAAACAATATTGCTGTTACATGTACCATAAAATAAAAACAGCACTATCTTGTTTTTATTACAGGTGCACAAATATTGGCAGGAGCTATGGTTACCACGTAGAGTTTGGAGGGGTAGGGGACCCTCCCCCTGGATCAGAGGCCCTAGGCTTCTGTTCCCAGGCCGCCATTTTTGTGAGGGAGGTTGAGTGTGTGCGGGCAGGAAGAGCTTCTGTGACGGAGAACTATGTGCTGGTATGTTATTGAGCCACTTCTTGATTTAATATTTTGCTGAAGTCAGGGTTTGGAACATGTGGATTATTGGCCAGAATTTACTAACCCATACCCTAGAATATAATAATCTGTACTCAAACTTGTGTAAAAGAAAAGAATGATAAACATGTTCACGAAAAGAAAACCCCACTGAGGGCCCTATTACATAATATGTACCTGTCAGACAATCCCAAATTCCATATTCAGGTTGATACTTATCCCTTTGCATGCTGGGAAATTTGTTGTCTGCTAAAATGTTGTCTGCTGAATTTCTAAAATTAGCATTTTCTTCGATTTTTTTCAAAGAATACTATCAGAATAGCAAACAGTTTGGATCCTGATGAGACGCCATGTTCTGTGGCGTCTCATCTGGATCCAAACTGTTTGCAAAGGCCTTCAAAATTCGGTTCCAGCGCTCAAAGGGTTATATATGCTTGTCAGTATTATGCCCTTTGGGTTTTCTGTCTCTCAAATTGTACCACACATTTGCATCATATGTATCTAATCAAGGATTTTAACAGCACAAACCATGACAGAAATTATACGACTCAATGTAAGTTCGAAACCAGAACATATTCTCACTTTCAAATATGTTTCATGAGAAATGTTATTTGCGAAAAAAAGAGTTGATAATACATAATTTTCAGTTTAAAACATATTAAAGAGTTTCAGCACAGTAACACTTGGCTGTTTGAGCCTCTTTCACATTTTACAGACCTTGGCCGGTCAAAAAGAAAAAAATTATGTGCCATACAATGTTTGTACAACTATACCTGTACCAATGTTTGCATTTATAAATCCTTCTATAATAAGAGTGCTTAATTATGTGTACGAATTAATGTTTTAGCTCCACTATTCAGCCTGAGGTATACTTCTCGTCCAAATGTAAAGCTCTGATAAAGATAAATGTGCAACATCTCTATTTCACTGTTTCTACTTCAGGTATTCCATTGAAACTTCACGTATGTGTTCTGAGTCATATTGTGTGGACACTGACCAAGTTCCATAACTCTGACCTGCAATTTAGCAGAATTATTCCCCTTTTAAAAAATTCTGGTCAACATTTGCTTGCAACTTCTCTGTATCTCTATACTAACTAGATTTTAAAATAAAACTTCACATATGTATTCAGGGTCTTTATACATGTAAGTCACGGAGCAAGACCTTTAACTTAAACCAGCCTTTTATCAGAATTGTAACCCCATTTTGTAATTAGGAAAGTCACGTTTAGGTTTGTTTGCAAGTTGAAATTCATTTTTAAGTTTGCACGCAACAAGTACATATCTCTGTAACTTCTACAGAGATTCAATTTAAACTTTATGCATCATTTCACAATCATAATTTGAGGTCACAATCCAAGGCCCAAAACTCTTAGCTGCAATTTAGCATTATTATACCCCTTATTTTAAGTACTTTCAGGCAAGTATTTGTTTGCAACAACCCCCAACTTTAGCTGACTTGCATGTCTAGAATTTGCATACTGGGCCACTTGGGTCCATTTCAAGGTCACTGTTGCTATAAATAGATAACACGCTAAAAATAACTTCAGTTAGGATGGATATATTGTGCTGTAATTGTTTATGAAGGTAGGTTTGATCTAGTGAGGATTACATTAACCCTTTGCATGCTGGGAAATTTGTTGTCTGCTAAAATGTTGCCTGCTGAATTGCTAAAATTAGCATTTTCTTCGATTGTTTTTCAAGGAATACTATCAGAATAGCAAACAGTTTGGATCCTGATGAGACGCCACGTTCTGTGGCGTCTCATCTGGATCCAAACTGTTTGCATTTTAGGCCTTTAAAATCCGGTTCCAGCACTGAAAGAGTTAAGGACCAGTGGGGTCAACGTCACTGTAACTAAAAAAATGATCTGCTGAATCATTTCAATTAAGATTGAGGTCTTGTGCTGTTATTTACTAAATGTATGTATACAAATACAAGTTCACTTATATAGCGCAATAATTATTTGTCAATGTTCAATTGCGTTGTACATAGTTATATAACTAAAAAACTTTATTTGTCATGGAAAACGCAAAAAAAAATCGTTTTAAGTTTAGATTGAAACAGAAACTTGCTCTTTGTGCATTTTAAGTTTTTTGGAAGACCATTCCACCACTTGGGTCCAATAACAATAATAAATAATAATATTGATCTATCCGCAATCTTTGTTCGAGTTCTTGGGATGTTGCAGTAATTATCATCAATTGATCTAAATCTGTATCGACCTTCACCAGTTGTGAACTACCGGGTATATATCTGCTTCAAATATGTGGTCATAATAATAACAGGTGACAGACAGCAAATTTACATTATACTATCAAAGTGGAAGAAGCACGCTGTTCCTGGGACTGCTCTTCTTATAAATATGTGACTCTTTCTTGCGCTTGATATAAAAATCTTTGTGCTTTTGAACACTCTGATCCTAATCAACAAAGCCAAAAGAAAAAAATGTGATTGCAAAAACATTGAGTCTCACTCTGGAGAAACGGGGCTTAATGTATGCGCTTAACCCTTTGCATGCTGGGAAATTTGTCATCTGCTAAAATGTTGTCTGCTGAATTTCTAAAATCATCCTTTTCTTCACTTTTTTTCAAAGACCACTATCAGAATAGCAAACAGTTTGGATCCTGATGAGACGCCACGTTCTGTGGCGTCTCATCTGGATCCAAACTGTTTGCAAAGGCCTTTAAAATTCGGTTTCAGCACTCAAAGGGTTAAAGTGTCGTCCCATATAAGCCTGTGCAATCCAGTCTTTTATGGAATTTATGGAAACCCAGTTTAGGCGGAAAGTGCCATTCCTGATTATCCTGATCAGAATTTACATGCTTATCTGGGATTACACTTTCCTTCCAGTTTCTCAGAACTAGGCTCAATTGAACTGTTTCAGATTGCAGAGAGTTTCTACCCAGCAAAAACCGTCTCCAATCTACCGGTTGAGGAGCAGATTCTGATGGAGATCAGATATGTTATCAGGCAGTACCAGTCTGGCTTGAAGCACAACGAAACCTGTGTGAGGGGAACCAGTACACTGAGACAGGAGCCAGATAATTGCATAATGTGTGTGAACGATTGTAGTGCTGGGAACCAAAGATTTGATGGAACCAGTACACTGAGACAGGAGCAAGATAATGGCATAATGTATGTGAAAGATTGTAGTGCTGGGAACCAAAGTGATGATGAAACCAGTACACTGAGACAGGAGCCAGATAATGGCATAATGTGTGGGAAAGAGTGTGGTGCCGAGAACCAAAGTGATGATGGTAATTGTGATAAATCACCTTGCAAATGGGAGAAAGAGACTCTTAATAACGAGAAAATTGTCGTTGAAAATGGCTTCGAAAGAAATGTTGTATGGGACTGTGTGGTTTCTAGGCAGTCAGATAGTGAAGACAACAAAAATAATAGCCTAGAAACTAAGACTGTTTCAGTGGGTCTAGCTGTGAACCAAAATAATATCTCGGGTAAATATAGTAACGCTAGTTCTAGTCTTTTGACCAATGATGGAAGGAACCAATATGCAGTTCAAAACAGTGATACGAGTGCATTAGGGCATAATTTTGAATTAAATGACGGGAACTCGTCGAGTCAGATTGAATTTTCAGGATCAGTAGGTTTTGATCAGAACATGTTCCACATAGATTCTAGTGTTTTTGTTACTAGGGCAGTAAAAAATAGCCAGTTAGAAAATGACAATAAAATGGCTGATGTTCCCCAGACAGACAGTTCTATGCAATCATACATCGAGCGTGAAGGTGTGTGTGCTGTATTGGCAAACTCAAAAGCGAATCCCTGTGACTTTGATTCTTGTATCGATTGTCAACAAGCCA
This sequence comes from Dreissena rostriformis, assembly GCA_007657795.1. Lineage (NCBI taxonomy): Eukaryota > Metazoa > Mollusca > Bivalvia > Myida > Dreissenidae > Dreissena > Dreissena rostriformis. The sequence goes on along the minus strand of VMBQ01000810.1, from coordinate 456,345 downwards.
GGTACCAGGTCTCAGATGAGGAGTATTTGGTTCCCGTTTCGGGTTTGCTTAAGAACAAAACTGTAGCGTCCTTATGGCGGCAGGGGGACATAAGGTGACGGCTTTACTCTCATACTTATTTTTTATCTAAGAACTGGTGTTACTAATTTTGTTCAAAGACAAAAAGTATGTTTAAAGCACTGAATTCAGGTAATTATAGTTTCTTTGCGAAATCTCTCGAAAATGGTCGTATTTTATCCTGATTTAAATGGTCCATACTCAAGATGTAAAAATATCCCTGCATTAGAAAAGTAAATTACAAAATCCCATATTTTTCCTTTTTGTCACTCTACATGTATCATAGTTGGTTATTGAGATTCAAACTTTAAAGTTTTCATCTCAGCAGCTCAATGAATGCAAAACCTGATTTCTAATAAATTTGTGTCGCGTTTTGAGAAAACCGGGCAAAATGCATGTGCGTAAAGTGTCATCCCAGATTAGCCTGTGCAGTTTGCACAGGCTAATCAGGGACGACACTTTCCGCCTAAACTGGATTTTCGCTAAGAAGAGATATCATTTAAACGAAAAAATCCATAAAAGCGGAAATTGTCATCCCTGATTAGCCTGTGCGGACTGCACAGGCTAATCTGGGATGAAAATTTATGCACAAGCATTATGCCCGGTTTTCTCAAAACGCGACACATATTTAATTATATTCACATTATAGCGAGTTTCTTCAAAACCATGGATTTCGGCTGACCGAAGATAACCTGTATGTGATAATGGCACTGGATGAAGAAGGAGACTTCTTCGATGCTGGTGACAACGACAATGATGCCGCTGAAGAGGTCAGGGGTGAAAGTAGCGTCTGTGATGATTCATGGAGTAGAATAGATAGACTTGATTTGGAAACTGAAGACTGGAATTGAACAAGCATGCTCCTGGTTCATGTTTAACTGATACTACAATTATGTGCCATATGCTTTTTATCAAATGAACAACTAGTTTCATTTTTGGTGAAGACAATTATCATTTAGAATGATTGTGACAGAAAAATCTGGTCAGTTTAGTTTAATTTCTGTTAAACCTTTTTATTATGCGCAGCCCCCCTTCGAAGAAGAGGGGGTATATTGTTTTGCTGGATGTCGGTTGGTCTGTCGGTAGACCAGTTCGTTTCCGATCAATAACGGATTGATACTTACCATGTGCAATTGCTTATGCCAGTAGATGACCCCTATTGAAATTGGGGTCACTAGGTCAAAGGTCACTGTCACCCTAAGCATGAACATTGTTTCTGATCAATAACTTGTGAACGGAGGGACTGATTGGCTGGATACATCCCATGTGCATTGGCCTTGGGCTATACATTGCCCTAGATTGCCCCAATTGAATTAATGGTCTTTAGGTCAAAGGTCAAGGTCACAATAATTGTGAAATTGTGGATATTTGTTGGAATCGGTGGAATATCGATTTTAATTCATAGAAAATCATATTTTCATGAGTGGCGCGGCCACGAGCGAAAATATATTTTTTCTATGATCACGAGTAAATTAAAATCAATATTCCACCAATTCCAACAAATTTTCTTTTTAATTTATGCTTTTTTTACCGTTTATTTACATTGTAAAAGAGTTTAACTGGAGAATTTCGCTGGAATTATGACGCCATTTCGTCCAAAAAAAATGACGTCATTTCATATAGTAAAACAGTGAAAAATATCTATATTTTTCACTGTTTGAAATAGTAAAATATCAGTTTTATTTCACTGATATTTCTCTATAAACCACCGGTAAGCATGAAAATCAATGTTTCAATTGTTGATTCTACAATGCATCTGTAAAAAGGTATCCTATTTAATTTGGATAATGCATATGCCATTATGTTTCTTGAACACATAAGCATATAGTTGCCTCTTTGTCCATCGAAATTTGATTAACTCTTTCAGTGCTGGAACCAAATTTTGAAGGCCTTTGCAAACAGTTTGGATCCAGATGAGACGCCACAAAACGTGGCGTCTCATCAGGATCCAAACTGTTTGCTATTCTGATAGTATTCTTTGAAAAAAAATCAAAGAAAATGCTTATTTTAGAAATTCAGCAGACAACATTTTAGCAGACAACAAATTTCCCAGCATGCAAAGGGTTAAGATGTTATCAAGTTTCCAGTGAGGTGGACAAATTTCACCTATAGTTTGATCCATTAAACTTGATATCCAGCTTACCAGGTGCGTCTGATCTCAGGAATTCACAAGCTCAATTTGATTAAATTTCATGTGCACCATTCCTGTAGGGTAGACATGTGCATTGTGTCAGGTCATTGAACTAAACGATTTTTCATGGAATTATTTTATTTTTTATTACCAAAAGGGCCTTTTTCTTAGGATTGTTCATTTCCGCAAAAAATCTCAGGAAATAATGAACTCTGTATACAGTATCCTAAGAGGTTGAACATGGTCATTTTGTTGCGTTAGTCCTAATGGACATGTATAATAGTTTTTCAAACGCATATTTACATTTGATCAATAAACCTTATTGCATAAGGTATTGAAATGATATATATCCTTGTTATAGTACAACAAGAATAATTCAGCTCAAATCTATCAATCAACAACCAGTTATTGTCAATTTGACGCAGTTGTTGTTTTCAACTACCAATTTGACATATAAGCAGTTTACAAAGCATATATATATCTTAGAAACAAGTTAAAAGGGTATTTATTTTATGAGTGTTGATTGTATACATATATTGATGATGTGACATATATTTTTTGTGTGGCAATATTCACAATTTGTTATAAAAACATCGATTTTGACAGACTGTGCAAGTTATTTTTGTAGTATCTCACTTGACTTAATTCTTAGTAAGAATTTTGTCACGGTTCTATTTTTTGGCTGGTTATGTTGCTATGAACAAATACCAATTTTGTTGTTTATAAATCAAAAAAATATTTTTATTTATTCTAAACACTTTAATTATACACAAAATATCAAACATAAAATGCTGAATTAAATCGCTTCTTTTTGTAATCTTCCTTGACGTTAACTTGTCCAAACGGGCACTGAAAATAGAGGTACAAACACACAGTTACTAAATTATTATTTGACAGCTTCATCAGTAATAATGTATAAGAAACCATTATTTAAATGGACCTTACAGTATATAATTTCAGGCAGGTAAACTTACGAACTGATTTTACATAGACTGAACTGAAAGTCCTCTCCAACAAATCAGGGAATTTCGGACATGCGCATGAAATGCAGAAAAAATATGATGAGAATAACACTGAGTTTAATGTGTATTAAATAAACTTTTTCAAGATGGGTGTGGAGTAGGAATTAGACCCCCCCCCCACCAATTCAAAACAAGTAACAATAATCAGAGTTGTGCCATACAAAGGTTATTCGCTGCACAAGTATTTGTTGTCTTACATGTCCTGTAAATGTCTTGCTATGATACACTTAAAATTATAAAGAAATTATTAAAGTTATAATGATGTTTCTATTACTAATTATTTGAACATATATGTAATGTCAGAGAGTTCAAATCATATTTTATACTCCTATTACAAAGATATAGTGGGGGTATGCTGGAAACAACATGGATTTCTATCCATATGTCTGTCTTTCCGTCCGAATGTCTGTCTGTAGTTGATGAAACAGACTATCTGGTATTTTAAGTGTATAAATGTGCCTTTTGCTTCGGTCTGATCCATGTTTTGGGGCTTACTGGTCTGTGACTATAATGCAAAGAGGCTCTGAATGCAGGTCTCTACTATTTCTTGTATAATACTGTTTTTTTCTCACATAAATCATGTGAAGAAAACTGTCCAATAAGAACATATAAAATTTGTTGTTTGCATAGTTTAGTTTGTTATGAATTATTATTTTATGCTTCTATTACAAATAATTTATTTATTGACAAGATTGCCAATAATGTTTGTTGCAGTATATGATATTTTTTTTAAAGATATTCTGGTATATTCTGGGATTTTTCATTTTACTGCGATCTTAATCAGATAAGCACCGTGGAGGCACATAGGCAGTTTAACTTTTGGGGCCCAGGCCCAAGGCCATATTCGGCCTAGTGCCAGTGCCCAGTCCATTTCACTCGTTTAAGTTAGCCTAACAGTGCAAAGGCTGGCAAGACATAAAATGTGACAATGTTCTTTTATAGTTATAAAATAACATCTTGAATAACTGATTGTCACTTGGTAAGAAATGTCAAGCCCTAAATCAGAACAATTTTACATTGATATAAAATAATTGGCCTTGTCAAGTCATTATATTAGGCTAAGTAAGTAAAAAAAAAAAATCTTTCGGCACAGTATCATGGGGCCCCTAAAAGTCCAGGGGCCCATAGGCAGTTGCCTAATCTGCCTAATGGCTAATCAGGGACTGAAGCTGGTTTTCAGATAAAAACATGACTGTGTAAGCCCAAGTACTCACTTTTTGATACATAGAATTAAATACAAGTCATCATATTAAAAAAAACAACACATAACTGAATGGTAAATATTTAAAAAAAAATAAAAAAAATAAGCATCAACAGTAATAACTGATGACTAACAAATAGAATACACCTGCATTGTTTACACCATTCAGTTATGCTCATGTATCTTTTGGTGATAATAATTCAAATGATACACCTTTTCGTAAGGAGAATAAGATGGTTTTGTAAACAAAATATTTTAAGTACATGCATTCAATATTTAAGCTCTATTTTCTAGTAACAAAAACATGTTACAAGACCTGAGTAAGAAAATGGTATATAATACAAACAATAATTTAAGAATTTTATAAATTGATAAAATCAACTTAAGTTAACTATTAAAAGCTTTTGGACGATTGAACTGCTGTAACCTGAAAATCTGTGTGAACCTTTTCAAACCAAGCCTACTCAAAACATCAAAAAAAGAGGCTTGTTAACCTGTTAACTTTCACAGCATGAGATAAATTGAGCATAATTGTGGGAACACTGAGCTTAATGCATGTTCATAAAGTGTTGCCAGATTAGCCTGTGCAGTCAGCACAGTCTAATCAAAGGCGACACTTTCAGCTTTTAAGGAATTTTCATTTAACGGGGTCTCTTCTAAATGAAAACCAGTGCAGGCAGGAAAGAGTTGTCCTTGATTAGCCTGTGCAGACTTGACAGGCTAATCTGGGATGACACTTAACGCACATGCATTAAGCCCAGTTTTCCCAAAACACGGCTCCACTGATCTCATCCTTTGGAAAAACTAGCGTCTGTTTTTGATGTCTTGAGTAGGCATGGTTTGAAAATGTTCGTACAGACTTTCAGGATACAGTTCTCAAAGCTCTTAATGGTAAACTGAAGTTGATTTTATCAATTTATAAAATTCCTAAATTAATTTAAAAGGAATAAAATAAAAGGACACATACATGTCTACACGCATTTCCACAGCACTCCCCCCTCTGTAGATGAGCCAGACGAGTCATGACAGAGTAGCCCGTCTGAGGGTCCACGTACATTAGTTCACCCGTCTGAAATGATATGATTAAACACATGCCGAGTGTTAAGCGTTAAACTGTTGTATTTCCTTAACCTTTCTGTATCAGATACATGTTTTTTGCACTATACTCTAAATGCCCACATGGAATGCATCATGTTACAGTTACTGAAGATGAGAGCTCTTTTTTTAAACACATTTCATCAAACTTAAACAGCAAACACTCATAAAATAAGTGGCTATATATCTCAATATTGAGGTGAAAATTGTTCTTTTTTCATGTCTTGATATTTCAAAACTGACTAACAGTAGAGGGTTTACCTAGAACTATTTATGAAAAGTTAAGCTGAAAATTGTGTTTGGTTAAACTTCAACTTTTACTACAACATTAAATTTAATCAAAAGTCTCATGCATGTAAATATGTTTTTACCTTTACAGCATTTCTGTGTCTGTGGTGAATTTTGAGTTCTAGGGGAGATAACTTCTGATAATCCACCAAGGCCTCCCAAGTCTCCAGATTGTCCGTGTGAGTTGTTTCCCTTTGATCACTTAATGTCCTAAGTTTAAAACTAGAGGCTACAACTGAGCCCTTAAAAGTCCTAGTTGCATACAGGCTGTATTCTTTGGAATGGTTCAAGTCTGGTCCACATTGATGGCAAGTCAATTCACAATGGTTCTTAGGAAATACTTTGTGTTTTTTTACTAAATACTGTGAGTATTGTTTCCTATCACACATTGTTTGCAAGACATTTCCCTGAGATAAGTGTCGCAAACGTGTTGTCCAGCATCGAAGACGCATGGTGTTCAAAACACTCTGCAAAAAAAAAGCAAGGTGGTTATTAAATTACCAGCAATAGGTAAACAAATACTAAATTACTTGCCCAGGCTGAATCAAGCTGTGCATGGATATTAAAACCGCTTGCAGGGATTTTAATGACTCAGTGGGAAGGGGTGTGTTTAGGAGTCCTAGCCATCAAATATGAAAAAAAAACAGCACTTGAAAACCAAATTTGGACATAACTTTTATGTAGTTTAACTGCTGGGGGAATGATATTTATATAAGTTTCATTTTGTGTAAAACTATGATGTGGCATATATTCCCCCCAATGTTTTTTTCACCTATAGGGGAATGGCGGCAGGGCCCGTCCAAAGGGGACAAAAGCGTCGTTTTTTAGGAAAAGGGGAAAATTAAAAATGCACAATTGTATATGTTATGATATTCATTATATGAATACACATGTGTGTATGAATGTAATATTCACAGCTGCATGTCTCTGTCTTTTTTCTAAAATATATCAATGATCTTTTCAAAATCAGTTTCGGACAGTTCAGCCTTTCATGCACAGTCTCAGCAGGCTTAGACAAATTTTGAATCAGTAAGCCTTTTCCTGGCCATTTTGAAAAAAAAATGCAATTTCAGGATTGGGATTTTTTTTGCGCGAAAAGTCCACTGATTTGGGAAAAACTAATATAACACTTTATAATAATTCAAATTGGTAGAACAAAATTAAATCATATAAATTATAGTTATATGCTTTGTTAGATGTTATTGAATAATTAAAATAAAATTGAGATATATTCTAATCAATAGAAACTTGATCAACCAAACTTTAACTTCTGGAGGAGATTTTTTTTTTAATCGGGGAAAATATATACCTTTTCTTGAGGGGAATGGGGCCAAATATCGGCCCAAAAACTGCTATAAAAAAACACTGCCACCACAGGTATAGAATTATATAACACTCCCATAGTATAAGCTTGTATGTTGAAAGCAGACAAAAACAAAATGTGACCTTGACCTTCACCTAGGAGCAGAAATAAACATGCATGACCATTTTATCATGAATTGTTACCCCGACTTTCACCTAGAAGCATACAAAGTGTACATGACACGTCCTAATCAAATCATGGGAACAATAATATAAAACATATCACAACATTAAATTTCTCTCAGGCAATTAATTAAAGTAACAGAATATGTTCAATGACCTTTGACTTTGAATAGTGAACTTGACCTTTGACCTTAAGGTAAGAAGAATTATATGTGACACATCATCTGTAATGTGGATAAATAATCCAAAGTAATACAGTCTTTGCAAATGGCCTGTGTCCTGGTCCCCACATGCAAAATTAAATTTGGACCTGCATGTTTTTTGAAAATGTTGGTCTAGGTGACAAGAAAAATATTAAAATTTAACATGTACATGTCTGTTCAGTACAGCATTTTTTGTTACAGACCAGCAATTTAAAAAAAATACACAAGAGGGTAAAGATGGCTAAAGTGTTCACTGAGTTCAAAGAACACCAATTTCCAAAAGTTGGCTAAGTTTTTGACCCCACTAAACCACGATTAGAAATTTGCCTTGACATTGCCTACAGAAAAATCTTGCCATGTTTCAGCATGTTTACTCATAATTATGGCTTCAAAATTGGTAACAGGTTTTGTATAAGATTTAATTAATTTTGCTGATAGAGTGAGAGTGGTATCAATTTGTTTTCGTGAAGTTGATATGGTAACCTAGTTTTAGACACACTTGACCCAGATTCGAACCCGGCCTAGCTTTTGTCAAGCTAAGCATTCTGAACGAGTTTTATCAAGTTATAAAAGAGGCTTCTTGAGTGGTAACAAGGTGATTCTAAGATTTTAGCTGTGGTGATCTAGTGTTTTCGACACAGCCCAGATTCAAACTTCGCCCAGAATTTATTGGTATAGTAAACATTCTGACCATGGCAAGTTTCTTCAAGATTGAGTGAAAAATGTGGCAACTAAAGGGGTACCGATCTACAACGTGATGATCCAAGACGCACACGGAATGATGACAGACATAGACTGACCACAATTGCTAACCTTGAGTATTTCATTCTAAGGGGAGCTAAAAACAAAATTTTTATATACATGTACAAAACAATGTCTTACGTGAAAATTCGTAGTGTTTCATTTGGCTGTATTCTGTTTGATAAGCATGTTAGTTTGGGGATAATGGTTTATTTTTAACAACCAACTAATTGTCCATATGTAAAACTATTATTTACTAAACTAAAAGACAGTGTTACACCAAAATAAATATACAAAATACAGTGATAAATTTCAATTAACCATATGGTCCCATGTCATATGTCAGACTTTGATATCGAGCTGTTTATTCAGCCATTTTCGCTTAGAAATTTACTGAATGTGATAAATCAATGTTTATCTCAGTGTTTTTTTGTTAAAATGTGTTGCTTGTTTAACTAAAAATAGAAAATTTAGTAAATATTCAAATATTTCTATGAATGATAACGCTTATATTGGAATATTGATTATGGTATTTGATGCCATTCCTAGTAAAAAACAAGAACATTAACATTAACTAGTATTTTGTTAATTTATTCAGTAAAATATAGTGAAAGATAAATGAAAATAACATTTATGACATAAGTAAAACCATGTACAATAATTGTAATCAACACAAATAAAATTGTTTAACAACATTGAAGAAATCTGTACAATACAACATTGTTACTCTAAATAACTAAATAGTTTTTAGAATAGAACACATGCTGACAGTTAAAGAATACAAATGAAAATATGAAACCTTCTCTCATAAACTGCACTATGCAGTTCTTATTACTTTGCAAAACAATGTAGTAGTAGTAGAAGTATTGGTAGTAGAAGTAGTAGTAGTAGTAATAGTAGAATACACCAGAAATATTGTACAGCATAACAAGTAACCACAAGTTAATCATGTACCGGTATGTACATATTAGTCATGATCAAGATATAGATGAAGTTTACAACAATACAATCATTTTAAACAATTTCAAAAAATAATAAACAAGGCTTGTCACCATAGGATGACATATGCCCCCTTTTTCCACATTTTTCGAAACCTAAACGCACAGTGTGACGGAATTTCAGACGGACACACAGACGGACCTTCGGGGCATTAAAATCATAAGAGCAATACAGTTGATTCCTTGCAACAGATGATAGTATGCTTTTAAATAGTGAGGCAACACAATAAATCATACATCAAGAATGCAATTAAATCTAACCTAAATTCAGACCCTGATGCAGCCAAGAATTTTATTTTAAAGCACTTTTAAAACATATTCATGATCTGATAGTACTGGGCAATACAATGAATCATCCAGGTGAATTATTTACAAACTTTTACTTGGTAACACAATAAATCATCCAGGTAAATTATGTAATAAAACATAACACTGAATATGAGTTTGGTGTTGCCAAGAACTCATGTTGAAAGTAAACGTTCCAAAAAAGTTTGAAGTGAAAAAAAAACTATTTTACTTTAAAAACAAGGATTTTGTTGCCAATACTTTGTCTCACAATGATGGAGGCTGTGCTCCTATTGTAGAAGACTGACTTTGGGTGAGTAAGTCCATCCTGCCTGGTAGCAAGTATTGCCAGCTTCTTCTTGCCTTCACCATCCAGCTGTAGGATAGTGTTAGAAACCTCTCCACAGACCAGCACCTGTCCCAGAGCTGTCACATGTATACCAGAAGGTTTTTTTAGGTCTGGGTCTGCGAAGGTGTGGAGAACTGTGCCATCTCTGGCCAGGGTGAGGACCATGTAGTTGGTGATACATATCTTGTCACCTGAAGGACTCAATGCACAATAGGATACTGTAAAAGAGTGTAATGTTGATGAACATGTGTATTTGAACATGCTTTAAAAAAAACATTGCAGTTATAAAACACTGCTTTGTCTTATTCTGACACAACATTTTTGTTTTAATTAAACGAGTATGACTTCTTTAACAATGAAACAAGTGTGCATGCATGCTTTTTTATGCTAAAACCCCATGACTTTATATATAAATCAATAACATTCTCTCAGTAAGTTCATGTACTCACTGACAATGTCAGAACATGCTGACATGATTGTTGTTATGGCATTATTCAAAATTGTCTCTTACACCAATACAAAATCCTAAACAGTAAAGAAATAAGACAAGATAATACTTAAGCACAGGAAGGACATCATTATAGAGTATGTTAGTTTACATTTTGTCATTATGCCCATTATTTGCAAACATAATTATCTGGAATGCAAAAATGTACATATAGAATTGACTTATAATTTTATATAAATATGTATAAAGCATAACACAATTTTAATATTCTTTGTAATTATTTCAAATGATACCAAGATATATCTATACAATTTTACCTGTGTTAGGACCTGATGTATCCTCATACAGCTTACTCAAAATGTCTCCACTGATCGAATACTTGTAAAGTGCAGTACCAGAAGCGAGAGACAGGTCTTTCTGATAATGAGCGATACCCCAAAATAAGTGTTGAAACTGTAACGTTCTTCCCCTAACCATCCTTCCAGGATTCAAAGATATAAACTGGACCCCAAAAGTCATACCAGAAAACATGTAGCAACAGCTAATTCACTTGACGTGATTTGACACATGGCAGATGGAAAAGCATTTAAATCACAATGCCCAACTACCCTATATTGATGATTGAGAAACTTAACTTGTTTATTCCATTGATCTGCAACAAGGATCTGATCATCAGAGAGAACACAGATGCTTCTGATACAGCAGCCAATTGATGATGAATCACTTGATAGGCTTACATCATACTCTGACTTTCCTTGCACAGTGAATACTGCGTCTGAATCAGAGCCTTTAGCCAAAGTTGACTGAGAAAATGTAGCCATCTTGATCCGTTAATTCTGAATCACTCCTGAAGAAGGTGGCTAAATCAACTAATACATTAATTTGGACTCTACTGTTTACATATAAACATTTGAGCTATCAGTACTTGACCTCATGTGACAGTATGCGTTATCAAATCATACAACATCCAAATTGCATGCTATCATGTATCAACGTCCGATCAGAGCTTTTAGCCACAGTACGTAGACTTAAAAAAGGTGGCCATCTTGAATGGTATTTTAGTATCTGAAACATTTCTGTAATATGAGTATTTACAAGAGGGCCATGATGGCCCTTCATTGCTCACCTCAGTTCACAGAAACTAATTGATGGAGACTTTACCTGGTGATCTAGTTGTTAAGATAAAAATCCTGACAAAGTTTTGTCAAGACTGAGTCATTAATGTGGACTCTACAGTGATAACAAGGTTTTTGTAAGAATTTACCTGGTGACCTAGTTTTGAACTTGGCCCAGATATTTCACAACGCCCTACGCAGGAAGCTTGACATAAGGTGATCAAAATAGCTCAGCTTGAGCCTAGAAAATGTCTAGATAAATAAGCAATCAAGGTGCATCCAGATTTAGTCAAAGTTTTTTTTATAGTGGTAACAAGGATTATCTAAGATTTGACCTTGTGACCTAGTTTTTTAACCCTCATGACCCAGCCTAGATATTCTCAAAATAAACATTCTGACCAAGTTTCAACAATATTGAGTCATGTTGCCTCTAGAGTGGTTATAAGGTTTTTCTAAGATATGACGTGTTGACCTATTTTTTGGATGCATGTGATCCAGATTCAAACACTGCCTAGAAAATGTCAAGATTAACATCCTCACCAAGTTTCCTAAAGATTGAGTCATATAGTGATATTAATGTGATTTTTCTTATATTTGACCAAGCTTTTTGAAGGCCTGTGACCCAGATTTGAAATAATCCTAGATATTGTCAAGATAACCATTCTGACAAAGTTTCATAAAGATTGAGTCATAAATGTTGCCCCTAGAGCGGAAACAAGGTTCATTAAGATTTGACACTGTTACCCAGCTATTGAAGCACATGACCCGATTCAAACTCCGCCTGAATATTGCACACTGCATGATGCAGAAAAGCACCTGACATAAGGTGATCACAATAGCTTACATGTACCTCCAGTATTTAATTTTCAGATGAGCTTAAAATGCCTGTCCAGATGACTGTTTGTTTCAGCCAGTTTAAATACTTAAAGATAAAAAACTTACAAATAAAAGACAATATTTTACAATTTTTTACCATGAATCGAACCTTGACATTTCACTGAGAAGCTGAGAGTTGTCTGGTCATTGGGAATTGTAATCAGAAATAATATTTAAATCCTCCAAGGAATGTTAGAGTTACAAGCAAAAACTAACATTCATGAACTTTGACTTTGAATTGCCACAACTATATGCCCTACTTTAGGGGCGCATATGTAAAGTCCTGGATTGGTACCAGCCTTAGTAGAAATAAAAAAACTCCACAAAACCAATCAGACAAATCTGACAAACGAGAGGGCCTGAAATGCTGACTTTGTGGAATTTGTGTAATAATTGTTTTTTTTGTTTTTTTTTTGGCATAGCTCTCTTACCAAGATTTTCACCTGAATTGAAAGTCAAAAATACATCTGTTTTATACATTATAGAAAACTTCTTTTAAATTCCAAGGTTTTAAATTCCATATTGTTACACCAATAAAATGTGATGTTTGACATAATATGCATATAGACAATAAACAGACAGTTAAAGAGCATGATCAACTCGCAACAAATTGAGGATGCTCTGACAAAACGGATGGTGTCATGTACTAATGATCATTTCAAATGTTGAAGAAAATGATCGGGTAATGTCCGAGAATCACAGGAACCGGTAAACACGAAATAATTTTGTTGGGAAAACTGCCAGAGGATGAGAATCTTTGGAAGAAAAATTACCCGGCAGTAAGTCTGGCGATCTGGCATGTCACTGATCTTTTGCCATGTCTGACATTGCTTAAAGGGACTGTCCACTAGATTTTGGCATGTATTGAAGCATGTCATTAAATGCTCTATATCGATAAATTCAAACATTTGACCTAAAAATCTGCAGTTAAAAAACAAGAATACAATTTAAAAAGGGAAAAAAAAGTAAACCTCATCAGGGCTCGAACCAGTGACCATCGGGGTCCTGGAGTAAAAACCAATTAGACCGCTCGGCCATCCTGACAAGTATGTACGATAGCCGTATTTTATACCATATATAAGCAATCCTCGTAGTTTTACAAAATATAGCGACAATAACAGAACTTTCCAAATTATTCAATCGTTTCGCGTCGAACGACGCTTTATGATTTTGAGGTTTTCAAATCGTCAAAAGATGCATATAATGGATATTTAAGAGCATTGTAAATGGTCAGTATTACTATTTCCCCAAAAATATCATAACAAACGCGAAAATTTGCGAATATGAAACAACTTTTTTTAATTTTGTCAATTTACCAATCTGTTGGACGGCCCCTTTAATATTACAGTCTTCATTGTAATACATTTTAATCACTAGCCCAAATCATTATGTTTAATATTATAAGAAACAGAAGGAGAAATCCAATATCCTGACTATGTGAATAATTAATTTCTAGTAGCCCGAATAATATTTCACCAGCCCCGGGCTGTTGGGCTTATCCCTTATTCTCATAGTATCGGCCCTCCTCATTATTTCGTGACTTAAACCAGTCCACTCGGAAAAACCCTCAAGAAGTGCAGGACGGTCAATGTTTTTCAATTTTTAGAACTTTTATTTTATTTGCTGTATATTCATGACTATAAAGACGATCATTTTATTTGATTTCAGGTTTTTATTGGAAAGTAGGTAATGTGAAATCCTGGGTGGTGATGTGATTTTTAAATTATTTACGACATAATTGTGTTTTGTGTATGTTTTATTAATAGGTTTATTAAATAGTTTATAATCCGCTAATTTGTGAAATAAATGTAACAAGATTTACAGAACAATATAAGCAAAAGTTTGTTTTTCCATTAGGAAACTATTTATAGAACAAGCATATGCGCATAGTATCACACCTTAGCAACCAATCAGAAGGGCCGATATGATGAGACTCTGTGTAGATGTCATACATTACTACAGGGAGCTAAGTCTAGCCAGTATTTTTTCAAAACATTGCCAATTTTAATGCAGTTTTTGTTGTAATGTCCTAGAAGACATGTTCAACTATAGATTGACAACAACAGGTGTGTTTTCAAATATTTTCACTTAAAACATTAAGATGTATTCATTAAGAGGGCTGATACCACGGGTACACATGCTATAGTAAGCGTGCAGACTGATATTATCTCTTGGTTTTTGCATGTTGGTTAGCATGCTGAATAACTTTAATGAGCATTATCAACAGTGCTCCAGCTAGGCCTAAATTGAAGGGCGCCCCGCCCTGCCCTCCCGAACCTCCGCCCTGCCCTTCCTAGGGCCCCCCTGCCCTAAAACATTTTTTTACATATGATGATTAATAAATCTCTTTTTAAAATACATTGTAATTAATTTATTCCTCATTGTAGACATTTTATTTGAATTGTTTTATTATAATGGGAATAATATATTCTAACAATTATTAATAACATATAAATTAACATGTAAGAGGAAGCATTCCAGAAACGCCAGCGCGCTCGAAAGTGCCCTTTTGACAAAATACTGCGCGTCCAAAGTGCCCTTTTGACCAAAAAGCCCCCCTGCCTTTTTGAAATCCTAGCTGGAGCACTGATCAAGATTCATTTTTTTCTTGGATTTAAAATGAGGTTGTTAAAGACACACTGTTTAGACTTTTTAAAATGTAACAGGCCTATCGGTTGTCCAGCAATGATCATTTAACAAGATTTGTATGGGCCGAAGGATAATGGTTTGAGTGATTTCACGCTGACTGCAACAAGACCAAGCAACTGACAGGTCAGTGCTCCAGCTAGGCCTAAATTGAAGGGCGCCCCGCCCTGCCCTCCCGAACCTCCGCCCTGCCCTCCCGAACCTCCGCCCTGCCCTTCCTAGGGCCCCCCTGCCCTTAAA
This sequence comes from Dreissena rostriformis, assembly GCA_007657795.1. Classification (NCBI taxonomy): domain Eukaryota; kingdom Metazoa; phylum Mollusca; class Bivalvia; order Myida; family Dreissenidae; genus Dreissena; species Dreissena rostriformis. The sequence continues at coordinate 441,165 of VMBQ01000810.1, read as the reverse complement.
AAAAAAAAAAAAAATTTTTTTTTTTTTTTTTTTTTTTTTACATATGATGATTAATAAATCTCTTTTTAAAATACATTGTAATTAATTTATTCCTCATTGTAGACATTTTATTTGAATTGTTTTATTATAATGGGAATAATATATTCTAACAATTATTAATAACATATAAATTAACATGTAAGAGGAAGCATTACAGAAACGCCAGCGCGCTCGAAAGTGCCCTTTTGACAAAATACTGCGCGTCCAAAGTGCCCTTTAAACAAAATAGCCCCCCTGCCTTTTTGAAATCCTAGCTGGAGCACTGTGACAGGTCAATATATATTAACAAACCAATACATCAAGCAATCTTCCATATTAAGTGGACAAATCATTGAAATGTAATGAACATTTAAAGTTGATTTTAAAAAGTCCACAAGCGCTTTAAAAAAAGGTTATTATGAAGGTTATGAAAAGCGATCTCGCGAAAATACATTGTTATCGAAAATAACATAATTAAAACCAGTCTTTTACAGAAAATATTTACAACATAGTTAAATTACTTTACTGCAGAAATTGTCAAAAATTATTTTACATTATGACATCGAATTTTGAATCAATTATGATAAATAATCGAATACCTGGCACAAACGTCAAAGTGAGCGGAAGTTTACATACCGATTGACCCTTGACCTTGACTGGTTTTCAATTTCGGTTCTCTCGTTGAAATTGTCTTTATAGCGAAAATAATGTTAATAAGTGAAAGCAGTCAAAAATGGATGTCTGAGGACACTTCCCACTTGTTGATTTGACTCATTTTCATTAAAGGATCTTAATGGTGGAAATTAATTAACCTTGGCCATACTTCATTAATAAAATCAAAACAATGTCGAGGATAAGGTGAGGATTTTAACTTCCTTTTCAAGTTAGGAAATATTGAATGAAATTCAACGGTCAGTTGTGTCAATTTCATAGGATTGTTACAAATGACAAATAACAATGACAGATCATTTAAACGTGTATTGAGAATTTGTGTCTTTGAATTTTTTAATTCTTCAACATTGATAAGTTTTTATGATAATCTTAAACTCATACTTTTGTTCAGTATTGGACATTTAATTATCCTCTGATTACCGTGTATGGATTGGTTAAGGAAACAAGTAAAAGAATTAATGCAAACAATGCAACAATCAACAATTTGCCTTCAATGATTTATTTAATTCCAATTAAATCCATGTCAAAGTGTTTATTTACAGCGTGTTTAACCACTCAGAGCCGATATTTCCATACACACCAGCAAATAACATCCACTACGCGCGTATTAACCTTGTAAGTTGTATCGATACGTCATACCTGAAAGGGAGATTGCTCGATTTAAGGCCAATTTGATTCACTGAATTTTTAAAGATTTGATATAATAAGAATCCAATCGGAACAGGGGTATTTCCTTCTTCACTTTGAAATTTATGTGGACATTTTATTTAAAAAAATCTTATTTCATACATTAAATTGTTTATTGGTCTTCTTCGTTAAATTTTAATGAAGAGGACCAATAGAATGTAAGGAATATGGATACATTTGCATAATTTAAGTTGAAGTAAGTATTTGAAATGTATATCTGTTTTTTTCTCATTTTGGTTTTGTTTGTATATGTTTTATATTTTCGAGCGTAGTAATGTTAGTGAATTAAAAAAATACTCGGAGCGCTTGTGTGTGAAGACATCACAAGAGCCAGGTACTTAATGTAAACGAAATGATCATTATCAGGAGGCGCTCGGTATAAGGGTATCGTACAATAATATAGTGCAGAAGGTACTCAGAAAAAGTACTTCTAAAAATTAACCACTTTTTGCAGGAAAAACTTATTTTTTAATTAAGTTTGAAACAATGTGTTATGCTTGTCTTAAGAACTGATATCAAAACATTAGTAATCAATCATAGCCGTGCTTAGACTGACTACACAGTGAGTTGAGTATGATGCTTAAGCATTTATTGCAAATTAAAAAACAGATTTTGTCAAAATTTGACACTCCATACATGTCCAAACTTTAGTTGTACATGTATTCAACAGTTCACACAAAGAGCTATGTGATCATCCTATTTCTAGAGTTGTATGGTGTGAGGCATGGGTCATCAACTTTTACCACTCTAGAGGCCACATTTTTCTGCCAATATTTATAAGTTTGAATCTGGTTCATGTGCGTCCAAAAATAAGGTCACTTGGTAAAATCTTAGAAAAGTATTGTTACCACAATAGAAAAAGAATTTATCACTCAATCTTGATGAAACTTGGTATACTGTACATGTTTATCTAGGCCTAGCTGGAATCTGAGTCACATGCGCCTAGAAAAAAGGTCCCCAGGTCAAATCTTTAAAAAATTCTAACCACTCAAGGGGAACCATTTATGACTCAAGCTTGATCAAACTTGGTAAAATGTTTATCAGTCTACTATATCTAGACAAAGATTGAATCTGGGTCAGGTGTGTCCAAAAACTAGGTCAAGAGGTCAAATTGTTAAAACAATTGTTACCACTCAAGACGCCACATACATATACATGTAGGACTCAGTATAACATAACAAAGTAACTTAAAATCACTATATACAAATTATGTATGTTGTATTCCAGCCAATCAGTTTATTTTAATTCCTTACAGAATAGGATAAATTTGACAGTCTAAAAGAAACATTATCGACAAAATTTCTTCACATTCATGTATGCAAATTATAGTAATAACCAATGTCCCAAGAGAAATCACTGAAGCAGGACATCGGGCTTAAATATCTTCTTGGTTTCATACAGTTTCAATCAATACAGTCCAGTTGTTGTGAAGAAATGGACAAGAAAAGAGTTGGGTACAAAGCTAAACAAATCTTTGAAGTTCCATATATTCTGGGAAAAATATAAAATAGTTTAGTTTAATCTAATTTATTTTCGCTTGATTGCACTGAAAGCCTAAGGCTTATTAAATGCTCTGAAGTCCGTTTCTTGTGTGGAACCAGTACTTGATGTTTTTAGGGGAGATTTAAAGAAAGCCCACCCAGTGGGGATCTAACCCGGGACCTCCTGGTCGCTAGGTGCACACCATATCCACTATGCCACGGCGACCTCCATGTCATCATGACATGGTTCAGTACATACAATACATGTACCTGTTATATACTCTCAGTTATGAAGTCTTTCTTCAAAGGGCCATTGAAATTTGGACAATAGGAGAGTAGACCTGTCACCAAGATTTGACAAGATTTGTGCACTACGCACATTTTAAACAGCCTGAAAGTCCCATAACTCTGAGAAAGAATATCTTGGTTCAACAACGCTCTGTGTATTTTTAGGGAGAATCCAGAGAAGCTGTTTGAAGTGTTTATTGAAGTTGGAAAACCAACAGCGCAGAAATCAGGTACTTTAAATAATCTTGTTCAAGTAAAATATGTTGTTCAGCCCCATTTTGGTATTATAATTTGTAATAACAGTTACCAGTTCCTACCAGTATTTAAGGGCCTGTAATTGTATCCATTCATAGTGTAATCCTAGCACCTACTGGGAAATACATGTAAGGCATGTCTTATTCGCTTATGAATATTTAAAGTATCATGTATATACCCAAGAAGAGAATGCATTCTTTATATAATGATTGTCTAAATACCGGTATGTCTAAATACCTACCGGTACTCTTATTATTTTGATCTTATATACAGTCAATGATAATGCATGCCTAAGGTTAACCTTTGACATAAATGATAAATGTTTGAATAATGAGCTACACTGTTGAATTATTATAATTTTCTTATCATGGTATATTTAAAGTTTATTTAAAACAATGCCATTATTTGTGTAACCTCTTATATGCACCCCCCCTTATCAAAAGGGCCCTAAGGGATTGTATTAGAGAATATACAGTAAATAAAGTTCATTTTAAGAAAAAATGTATATATTTAAAAAATTAAAACTGTTAATAAAATAATGCATTAATAAACATTGAAGAAATTTACTTAAAATTAAAACAAAATTACAATGTTTTGTATGGTAGATCATGTTTGCATACATTCTTGAAATTGCTTAACACTATAAATCACTTGACCATATTTGTTTGTTCATTTCAGAGCCCTTTATTCTACAGAAGTATCCACTTGACTTCAATGACGAGGTTTGCTAGAAAATGTTACATGTATTAGCCATATATTGTCATGCTGTCCTTGAACTTAAATGACATATTACATTATGTGGAGCTACTAGACGTTCTGATCTGTTTGGATACATTTCATTATCCCCACACTTTTTGAAAAAAAGGTGGGGATATTGTGGTGATCTCCGCCGTCCGTCTGTCCGTCCGTCTGTCCGTCCTGGCCACTATCTCCTCCTACACTATTAGCACTAGAACCTTGAAACTTACACACATGGTAGCTATGAGCATATGTGCGACCCTGCACTATTTGGAATTTTGATCTGACCCCTGGGTCAAAAGTTATAGGGGTTGGGGTGGGGCCGCGTCAGAAATTATCACTCATTTTTTTAGGTTATTTTACATTTACTTCTTTATTTCTACACCGATTCACTTCAAATTGATACTGGACCTCTCTTATGACAATACGGTCAATCTCAACCATGCATGGCCCCATTCCCAACCCTGGGGCGCCCCGCCCACATAGGCCACACCCACCAAAAATTTCCATTTACTATAATTTTTTCATTTCTACACGGATTCACTTCAAATTGATACTGAACTTCTCTTATGACATTAGGGTCAATCTCAACTATGCATGGCCCCATTCCCAACCCTGGGGCGCCCCGCCCACATAGGCCACACCCACCAAAAATTTCCATTTACTATAATTTTTTCATTTCTACACGGATTCACTTCAAATTGATACTGAACTTCTCTTATGACATTAGGGTCAATCTCAACTATGCATGGCCCCATTACCAACCCTGGGGCGCCCCGCCCACATAGACCACACCCACCCAAAATTGCCTTTACTATAATTTCTTCATTTCTACACCGATTCACTTCAAATTGATACTGAACTTCTCTTATGACAATACGGTCAATCTCAACTATGCATGGCCCCATTACCAACCCTGGGGCGCCCTGCCCACATAGGTCACACCCACCCAAAATTGCCTTTACTATAACTTCTTCATTTCTACACCAATTCACTTCTAATTGATACTGAACTTCTCTATGACAATACGGTCAATCTCGACTATGCATGGCCCCATTACCAACCCTGGGGCACACCTAGGTCAAACATTCGGTGTGGGGATACGCGTCGGCCTCTGCCGCGCCATTTCTAGTTGATATTAAACTAATATAAGTAAGTAATTAACTTGAAAATAACCGTTTTTTTTTGCCCCCGAAGGTGGGCATTTAGTGATCGCACTGTCTGTCTATCCGTCTGTCCTTCTGAAATTCAGTCACACTTTGCATTTAGGTTTTGCGTTTAGGTTTCGAAAAATGTGGATTTTTTTTTTGCAATTTTGATCAGAGCAACTTGATATTTGGCATGCATGTGTATCTCATGGAGCTGCACATTTTCAGTGGTGAAAGGTCAAGGTCATCCTTCAAGGTCAAAGGTAAAAAAGAAAAGAAAATCAAAGCGGCGCAGTAGGGGGCATTGTGTTTCTAAAAAACACATCTCTTGTTACTTATTTTATTTATACTATTTTTCATGCCATGAGTTTCTGTATTTACAGGAAGTGTTAAAGTCTGTACCTAAGTTTGCGTTTCCATGTGACACGGAAAGGTATACGTAAGTTATCACCCCGGTGTATGGGGATTTGCTGCTTCTAGCTAGATATATATTCACAGTTCCCTCAGGCCTACTTGTGAGTGAGGTTGCGTTACATTTGTGTAAAAAATGCAAAATGTAGTCCCAAAGCTTAATACATATTTTGCCTTGTAATTACAATAAAATATTTTTTCACCATATGGTTTATTTTCCTAGTTTGTATTCTCTGTACAAAAAGCTGCAGACAAAAGTAATTTACTAGGGAAACTAGTCAAGGGATAGTCAGTTACCTGTATTGTCCTGATACATACAAATGTTGAAATTGTTCACTTCAGAAGAAATAATTGCTGTTGTTTTTTAATGAAAATTGTCTTTAATTCTAACCTGCCCTGATAACATGTACACAAGTGAACTCTAATTAAAATACAAACAGTAGTTTTTGGAAGTTCTCAAGTTTGTATTTGCAAATTTTGCATGTGTCATGTTGATTTTTTAAAGTGTGTATACAATTCAGACCCATATGAACAGTATTTAATTGTAATTATTATAAAATTAATTTTACTAAAATTATCCAATTATAAAATCAGTTTTCAAAAAGATTATTCAGTAATGTTTGAAGTTAAATTTTCCTCACAAGCAGGCCTTTGGAACTGTTTTACTTTATTCGCAAGCGTTCTTTAACAGCATGATGTCTTGTGTAAGAACTACAAGTATTTACAATCTAAAACATTATGTGTGTGGCTATACATTCTTACTATAACTGAATGCTGTGACACATGTATACGGTTGTAAAAGATGGCACTGTGTTTTATTGAACCTATCTGACTAACATTATGTGTCGTGTTCTGAGAAAACGGGGCAAAATGCTTGTGCGTAAAGTGTCGTCCCAGATTAGCCTGTGCAGTCCGCACAGGCTAATCAGGGAAGACACTTTCCGCTTTTATGACATTTTTCATTTAAATGAAGTCTCTTCTTAGCAAAAATTTAGGCGGAAAGTGTCGTCCCTGATTAGCCTGTGCGGAATGCACAGGCTAATCTGGGACGACACTTTACGCACATGCATTATGCCCAGTTTTCTCAGAACACAACACATATATACGGTTGTAAAAGATGGCACTGTGCATTATTGAACCTATCTGAATAACATAATGGTCAAACAAAAACTCCTGATGAAGGTCCACTGAGTTACTTCTATAAAACCTCCTTCAGTATGCCCCCATGAGTCGGAATATAATATGTGTGTGCATCTGCAGGGCCCTCAATCTGTAAAATTCACAGCCGAAATTTGGCCGCATTCCCCCACCTGAAAAGTATACTTTTTTCCCTTTTGGGGGGGNGGGGGGGGGAATTCCCCCGTAAAAAAAAATTCAATGAATATAGCGCAAACATGTACAAATGTAATAATTAGAGAGTAAGTAAAAAAAATCCCCCAAAAAGGGAAACACGGCGAAAATTCCCCCTCATGAGGGCCCTGGGTACCTTCCCCTGATGGCCATCGAGGGCCCTGATCTGTGTGTCCGTACACAATTGCCTGTCACGGCCAAAACTTTGCCTTATATAATGTCCACTATCATAAGACCATGTGTCGGGTGTGACATCCGTCTCACTACCTCAAAGGTCAAGGTCAAACTTAGAGGACAGAGGTCAAATTTGGCCTTTAGACGGATGGAAAATCTTTCTCAGCCTTAACTTTGCCCTATATTGATGGATTTTGAAATAACTTTTCATAATGTTTTAATCCTCATAAAACAAAGTGACACTTATTGTAACTGCCTCCCTACCTCAAGGGTCAAGGTCAAACTTAGAGTTCCAAGGTCAAATTTGGTCATAAAACAGCTTTTCTAGACTTTAAAACCTGTCTGATTACCTAAGAGTTCAAGGTCATACTTATACATGTAGGTCAAAGGTCAAATTTTGCCCCCCAAAAAGCTTGTCCAGGCTGTAATTTTGTCGTTCATCATTCATGAAATTTTAAGATAACTTACTACAAATGAACCATGAGGAGACTCAGTGTCTCGTATATCACATTTCTCATGACCTCAAAGTTAAAAGCTACATGGACACTTATAAGTCAAATGTTGGACTTGGCCATTAACAACTTCTTTTTGACATACAGGAGTTTTGAAACAAATGTGGAATGCTGGGGCGTCCATGCCCAATAGACACTTGTCTGTAAATACTTCTTTTCATATCTTTGCAAATACGATTGCTCTTTTCAACAATTATGTTTTGTGTATAGTGTATATTAACCCTTTGAGTGCTGGAACCAGATTTTGAAGGCCTTTGCAAACAGTTTGGATCCAGATGAGACGCCACAGAACGTGGCGTCTCATCAGGATCCAAACTGTTTGCTATTCTGATAGTATTCTTTCAATAAAAATGGAAGAAAATGCTAATTTTAGAAATTCAGCAGACGACATTTTAGCAGACGACAAATTTCCCAGCATGCAAAGGGTTAAAACTACAGGTGTACATTATTTATTGTCTTTGTAATGCATATCAAAGGAATGATCCACAAATCAATAACGACAATTTCGTCCATCTTTGTGACGTACAAATACAATAAGCATATCGTGTTTCATTATCAATTTGTAGCAGTGACAGAGACCTTGTTATGTCTTGACACCTTGAGTGGAAAATGTGTTGTTCAATTATAACTGAATCAGCTGCAATCGGTTTGTTTCACCCACTTTCAAATTATCGCCATTTCTTGGTCTTGTAAATGTCATGGAAGTTCATGGATGATTTGTCTATAAAAGGGGCCTACATTAATGTGTTGGGAAATAAACATGCCCAATTTTGTTGGAAATAAACTTTTCCTATTATCTTCACCTTTGTATTAAAAGAAAAAGCTGGGCAATATAGCTCATATGGTAGAGTAAAGGACTACCAATCAGATTAAACCTGAGTTTGCTTGTAGGAAAGAAAAAAACAACAAATAATGGATTTCTTAGATTCAAAGATCTTTGGTTCTGGGGAATGATTCTCCTATTTGAAGCATTCTTTGACTGAGAAAACATTGGTTTGATAGAGCAGATGATTAAATAATTGTAGATAAGACATTGAATTTTTTTTTCTAGAGAGGAGACATGTATTGAATAATTTAAAATAAAAAACAAACTGTTTTTATCTCCTTTTAAGCAATTTCCCGCAATAAGCACTGCATTCATTATAGAATACCCCATGGCGACCAGATATTTTTTGATTGTGCAATCTTAAAGCTTAATTTTAATTCCTTTAGTTAATTGTGTTTATTTTGTCCCTCAGTGGTTTAGAATGTACATGTAGCTTTTTTTTTGCTGCGTTTGAAATAACATTTTCACACTCTTTGAGACGAATTATCTTTCAGGTTAGCAAAATTTGTACATACATGTACATGCAGCATTATATATTTGAGCCTTGCTCTGGGAAAATGGGGGCTTAATACCTGTGCGTAAAGTGTCGTCCCAGATTAGCTTGTGCAGTCCTCACAGGCTTATCAGGGAAGACACATTTTGCTTAGACTTGATTTTGTTTTAGAAGGGACTTCCTTTAACCCTTTCAGTGCGGGAACCGAATTTTAAAGGCCTTTGCAAACAGTTTGGATCCAGATGAGACGACACAGAACGTGGCATCTCATCAGGATCCAAACTGTTTGCTATTCTGATAGTATTCTTACAATAAAAATCGAAGAAAATGCTATTTTAAGAAATTCAGCAGATGACATTTTAGCAGACGACAAATTTCCCAGCATGCAAAGGGTTAAATGAAAAATTCCTAAAAGCAGATAGTGTTGTCTCTGGTAAGCCTGTGTGGACTACACAGGCTAATCTGCAACAGCACTACCCACATGCATTAAACCCTGTTTTCCCAGAGTGTGGCTCATTTGTTTACATTTTTTTTTTGAAGATTCAACAAACAAAATTCTAGGAATGCTAGGCATGTCTGTTTAAAACTGCTAGATTTAGATGGATGAATGGGCGCCCTTCAAACATTATAGCTTGAAGGTTGCATTCTACTAACAAAGGTGCACACATTGACAAATATTGCAGTGTAGTTTGCAGTATTGGGTTGTGGTAATTTTATCTTGTAGCAATTATTACAACTTATCAGATTTATAGTTTGGGAAAACTAGTGTGTATAATGCCTTGAAAGTATTGCTTAGATACATTTCCATCTTCTTGTTCCAGCTCAATAGAAAAGAAAAAACATATATCTACATAGTCTTATTATCCGTTCTGTTTTAAGTAGACCATGTATTAAATTTGAAGAAAAAAACAACATAAACATTCTTTAATAAAAAAACAGATTTTTCTTATGTTCTATAATAGTTCAATGTACACAATGTAATTAACAAAAAGTGTTATCGTTGAAAAAAAAAGAGTATTAAATATTAGACAAGTATACTTATTAATGTTTCATTTTCTAATAGGATTTACATTTGTTTACCATGTAGGTAGCATTGTGCATTAAAGATCTGCGGTTAAGTTTAGAGTGGATACTTTCAGTTAAGGAAGTTAATCGGGTTACTTATATTTGCAACTGTGACACATTTTCATATGTAAATTGAATGTTTCCTTGTTTAATATACTGCAAAATATTACACCAGAAAACATGCATGGTTTTGTTTAACGAGAAAACAGTCTTTGTTGTCAATAACATATATTTTATTGAACATGATATAATTTTATCTTAAACAAAATTTTGTGCATTCATTTAAGGATTATTATGCTTTTGGTATGTGTATACATTTCAAAGAAAGTCATTTGTATGCATACATCTGAAAAAAAGGCACTCTTCTTTAAGGACCCACCCTGGCATTGTTTCCCTTAGTAGTTTTAAGTTTTCCGTTTGTAAACTTGTTTATCAGGATCTAATAGGTTGATGCTGTTTTTTTTTAACTTTCAGTATTTATTCCCTACTTTTAATTGGCCCATTTTGGCAAATTCTACTTTATTGAAACTGTAAACAATTTGCAGTTTTAGCTCAACTACAGTTGCAAGAAAAAGAAATACAGCTAATATTGAGTGTCTGATCGAATGAGAGAAAAAAAGGTTATAATGTAGAACGTCCACCCCTCTAGACTATCTAATTTGTGTTTCTGTTAAAAAAATGTTAATTTTAGTAAAGATCACTTAACTAAATACAAATTGTTCCACAATGAAGTCAATAGAATAAATTTATTATGATTAACCCTTTGAGCGCTGGAACCGGATTTTGAAGGCCTTTGCAAACAGTTTGGATCCAGATGAGACACCACAGAACGTGGCGTCTCATCAGGATCCAAACTGTTTGCTATTCTGATAGTGGTCTTAGAAAAAAAATCGAAGAAAATGCTAATTTTAGAAATTCAGCAGACGACATTTTAGCAGACAACAAATTTCCCAGCATGCAAAGGGTTAACAATTTTTGTTGCTATATCTCAATGTGTCTTCAAGTACGCTAGCAGTAAAAGGCCGAAAAATTGTCTATTGTTTGGCAACACTTGTGGAAAACTCCCCGATTTTAAAGGTTGGAGTGAGGTCAGGGCTGCAGCACAAGAAGACACCAACATTGAATATCTTGTAGTACAATCCAAATAGCTGGACATTGCAGCCATAAAATGCCTGTCTTTCTGCCATTTGTGCCGCTGTGCTGAATTGGTGTTTATCTTTTAGGAAAGGTCAGATTTAGAAAGTAAATGGAGGAGGCTTCATGATGATACATTCTAAGCGATTCACCTAGAAGTTGCAGCCGTAAATCAAAATTATGTAATAATTCCCAACTTGTGTGAGGCTTATTATGCAATTATGTAGGAATGCTGGTCCTCATATAATGCAGCCTTATGCATGGAAGAACTTAATAAACTCTGAAACGCAAAAACATTTTTAGTGAAGATTGTTTGCCAACGTGAAAATTGTTTTCAGTGAAATCCTAATCCTTTGAGCGCTGGAACCGGATTTTGAAGGCCTTTGCAAACAGTTTGGATCCAGATGAGACGCCACAGAACGTGGCGTCTCATCAGGATCCAAACTGTTTGCTATTCTGATAGAATTCTTTGAAAAAAAATCGAAGAAAATGCTAATTTTAGAAATTCAGCAGACGACATTTTAGCAGACGACAAATTTCCCAGCATGCAAAGGGTTAATCTGACCTGATATGAGCCTCACTCTGGCAAAACGGGATTTATTGCATGTCACGATGTGCTTGAAGGGTCATACTAGATTAGCCTGTGTAGGCTGTACAGGCTAATTGTGGAACAAGGCTTTATGCACATGCATTTAACCCCATTTTCTCACAGCAAGGCTCATATATTTGACTTTCCCACCTTCAGGACCACGGTGGACCACTTCACGTTCACTCTCACTGACCTGGACAGCAAGTTTCGGTTCGGCTTCTGTCGCCATGCAACTGGGGCTCAAACCTGCCTATGTATCATCAGGTGAGTTTGCTGCGATCCAGCACTGTGTTAGACTGAAATTTTGGTTCCCTGCTCCTCTCTTTCTTAGAAGTTTACTTCTTTTCGTTTATTTTCAGGTTCAACCTTTCAATTATTTTTTTGTAAAAAAAAAAACAGTACAAAAAAACATGACTTCCCACACTGTCACAGTATGTTTAAAGCTATGGGATGCGAAGTACGATACTGTGTGTTTAATAAAATTTTATCTCTTTATGCTTTTAGAGCATGTTCCAATTTAAAAATCTAGTGACCTTTGTGATTTAATTCAAGCTAAAGTATATACACCTTTACACACTTTTAACTACATATTGTGTTCACCATTTTCACGTAGATGCACAGCGGGTTGTTTAAAAGCTTATTTATGTGTATCAAAATATTTAATAAACTTACTTGAAATCTGGTAGTTTAATTAAATAATATAAATTAAAAAATTCCATAAACAATAACAAATAAAAGGGAACAATCAAGGGATAAGCAGGAGACAACTGTGTCTTTTATAGAAGCAAATGCAACAGTTTCGAGGTCAAGTCTCAAAATTTGTCCTTCTTTATCATTTTCAGCTTCCTCCCATGGTTCGAAGTATTTTACAATTTCCTGAACATTCTCGCAGAAATCACGAATCGGACAGATGATAATGATGTCACAGCCATGCTTCGGGCCGCTTACGTACAGGAAGTTCCCGGATCTGGACTTCNGTTCCAGTGCTCAAAGGGTTAACTCTGGAATGTAATTTTTATGAGTAACGTGCAATTACAAACTGAATGTGTTATACTGGTTCATATGTGTTTCCAATTGTTGTCTGGTAGATGATGAGTTTCAAGGCGCCGGAGATCAATAAATTACCCAGCATTCCAGCCAGTGTAAGTATCGCAGTAAAACCAAAGCAGTGTCTTGACAGAGAATTATGATTATCTAAGTAAAAATGCAGTCTGCACAGGCTAATCAGGGCCGCCATTTTTTGACTACACTGGATTTTTGTTTTGAAGGAGACCTGCTTTAAAGAAAAAAAATCAATACAAGTCTAAAGTGTCCTCCCTGATTAGCCTGTGCAGACTGCTAAGGCTTATGAGGGAGGACACTTTTCGCACATGCATAGAGCACAGTTTTCCCAAAGGCTGAACTATTCTCTTCTGACATAATATTCAGTTCTATTTCCCTTAACACTGAACCCAATTATGTGGCATTATAAGCTAACATTTTGACCAACAACCTACCGACAAACATGTGCAGCTGAATATGTTTATGCAACTGACTTATTTGTCAAGTAGAGACAATGACATCTATTACTTTTGAAATTAAATGATTCAAAATATTATATAAGAATATAAATGATGTACAGCTGCATTGAATACATTGTTTATTTTTCATTTGTGTATCATTACAGAGAAACCTCCTAGAGTATTACAATGCAGTGGATACGGATAACATGATGACAATATTTGCAAGGTAAACATTTTTTGTAGTTTCAAACACTATTCCTTCGCTATTAGCAAAATGTGCTAAGCATTACTGTCACTTTTTACAAGATCTAAAAGAATAATGCTGATCTCACACATTTTTGCAACCAAGTAAGATAATGCTAAGCACTTATGTTGATTTTTGTCACACATGAAACACACATGTGCTTTATACCGTAATTGTAATATAAAATATCATTATATTATAAGTATAGTATAATTATAAGTTTATTATATGTATCCCGAAGTTTGACAAAAGGTGTTTAAAAAAAAAGAAAAATCTTGATGTAATACTCATCCAAAAATGAGACTTCTGATTATAATGCTTGTGGATATTGGAAGTCGAGGCATATTTAAAGACAAGTATAATCCAGATGAAATATGCATTGACAGTAGCTCTTGTTGTGCATTGACAGTAGCTCTTGTTGTGCATTGACAGTAGCTCTTGTTGTGCATTGACAGTAGCTCTTGTTGATTAGGTGTATATTTTGAGACAAGAACCAGGTATCTAAGTCCAAAGTCAAGGCCAAAGTTTAAGGTCAAAGGTCAAATAAGAGAAATAATTACAGATTTTTTCCAATCTGTACCTGAAACAAAAAAAGTACTGGCAATGGCTAACTTATTACTTTGTTTAAACTGTGCCAAAGCTAAACTTTGTAAGAACTTTGTATTTCACAGCTTTATTTGCAATCCCATTTACCAAGTATGACATGGAAAATGTTAGACATGAACCCCTGTCTCGGAAAATACTCACAGGAATAAACATTATGATCTAAGCTCTTTAGAAATGTGGTAGTGTATGGTTTCAATAGAAGATCTTTGGGAAAAACTACATTTTAAGACATGCTTCCTATGTAAATCTTCATTCCGTTTCTGTTGCAGCATGCTACATGAGAGGCGAATCATTGTCACATCTAAGAAACTGAGTCGTCTCACAGCAGTAGTGTATGCCTCAACCAATCTTCTCTACCCAATGTATTGGTAGGTGTAAAAACTTGTACATTTACTGTGGTTTTTTTCCACCATTGGGATTGGAGGCCAATGGAAACAGTTACTTCAGATTTATAGCCCTTTGTTTATAAAAAAGGTGTAATTGTTGTTTTTTTTGCTCTCTTACTCATACAGTTCTCATCTAAACTTCACCAAACTTTCTACAAATGAAACGGAGGCCAAGTTTGATTACCAGTCAAACAACCAGGCACTTCAAACATATTGCACCTTGATTATACAAAAAATGCAAAATTTGCCGTTTCAGCTCTCTTAACTCCTTCACTTATTACTGAATCTTCATCAGACTTTCCAGATATGTTAGTTCTAATAAAATGGAAGTTAAGTTTGATAACCAGCCCAAATAATATTGAATTCCATGTGTCCATTTTTTACGATGAACATACATTATACTGTGTGGAGCAGTGGTCTAATGGTAGGACGCTGGCTTAGGGATCGAGAGGTCCCGGGTTCGAATCCCGCCCTGACCACTGTAATTTCCTTGAGCAAGACATTTGTCCCACATCTGCTCCTCTCCACCCAGGTGTATAAATGGGTACCGGTGAGGGAAATAAGCCAATGTGCCGTGGCTGCCTGGTGCGCCATATGTAAACGGACGACTTTGATCCCAGTGATCGGGGGGTTGATTGTGAAGTCGGCTGAATATGTATATAGAAGCAGACTATAAACCGCACCTTTTAACTTTTTTTTTTATTTCTACCCATGGCCTTGTTATTACTATATACAGGAGTTTGTTTTTTGAAATTCCATTTCCTTTAACCCTTTGCATGCTGGGAAATTTGTCGTCTGCTAAAATGTCGTCTGCTGAATTTCTAATATGAGCATTTTCTTTGATTTTTTTTCAAAGAATACTATCAGAACAGCAAACAGTTTGGATCCTGATGAGACGCCACGTTCTGTGGCATCTCATCTGGATCCAAACTGTTTGCAAAGGCCTTCAAAATCCGGTTCCAGCACTCAAAGGGTTAACATAATAATAGAAAGCTTTTACAGGAGTCTAAGCAGAATGCCTTCGTGAAGCACAGATAGACTGTAAGATAGCCTGGCAACATTGAATCCCTCCAACAAAAGCTTTGACAAGATATGCAGAGCATATTAACCCTTTGCATGCTGGGAAATTTGTCGTCTGCTAAAATGTTGTCTGCTAAATTTCTAAAATTAGCATTTTCTTTGATTTAAAAAAAAAACTATCAGAATAGCAAACAGTTTGGATCCTGATGAGACGCCACGTTCTGTGGCGTCTCATCTGGATCCAAACTGTTTGCAAAGGCCTTCAAAATCTGGTTCCAGCGCTCAAAGGGTTAAGGACCATGACTCATTTTTCTGCTAAAAGACATCTTCGGGAGCATTCAAGGAAAACTGGGCATAATGCATGTAAATAAAGTGGCGTCCCAGACTAGCCTGTGCAGTTTGCACAAGCTAATCAGAGACGACACTTTCCTCTTGTATAGATTTGTTTGTTTAAAGGAAGTCTCTTCTTAGTGAAAATCCATGTAAGCGGAAAGTGTCGTCCCTGATTAGCCTATGCAGACTGCACAGTCCAATCTGGGATGACACTCTATGAACATGCATGATGCCCAGTTTTCCTAGAACTAGCTAATTTATAAAATATGGCATGTGTTGCATATAACTCTGCATTGAATGTTTTATTCTTCAGGCAACATCTTTTTATACCAGTCCTTCCAGAGTTCCTTAAAGACTATTTGAGGTAAGAGAGAGTCTTTAATGTGATAGTAGAAGTACACTAAATAATCTTTACATTTTGTTTTGAATCAACTTGTCCAGTCATTTTAGTGCCCTTAAAGTTGAACAAAAAGTTACTTGTCCTGTCCTTAAAATATAACTCACTATACTGAGTTAGTTTTCAATATTTTCACAACATTTGGGTTGTAACATAGCAGCACTAGAAAAGTATCTCCTTATTTTGCAAATTCGTTATTGTAGTGAAATAAGGTCACTTCCAACAACCTTGCTGTGGGGCTAGCTCTTTAGCGACGTGGTTAAAGTGTCTGACTACCACTCTGGAGGTCGTGGGTTTAATCCCCGGCCTGAGCTCCTTCTGTATTTTCACATTAATTGTGATGAGGCAAAAAAGAACTGTGAATGCGGGAATGGGTCTGAGCTGTTTCATGGTTTCTGGGAGGGGCATGAGGATGCAAGACATGCTGTAGCGGGCGTGTCTGGGCCTTGAAACATTAAAAGGGGGAGGAGTGTAGTGATTTAAGGTCACTTCCAACAGCCTTGCTGTGGGGCTAGCTCTTTAGCGACGTGGTTAAAGTGTCTGACTACCACTCTGGAGGTCGTGGGTTTAATCACCGGCTTGAGCTCGATCTGTATTTTCACATTATTATTCATGTTTTCATTTGTGTATAAATATTAATTCAGAATCAAATATGCTCATGTCAAAAGGTTTATACTAGTTGCTAAAATTACACTCTATTCTTTCAGTGCACCAATGCCGTTCGTTATAGGAGTTCATGTGACATTAATGGAGGTAAATAGATTGAAACTCAAATATTTTGCAGCTAATGTCGAACATGAAGTAATGTTGGGAAAGCTTAAGATAATGAAGAAATGTGTTAGGTTTGGTAAATAAAGACTATTTTGTATCAAATTGTGATCATAAAAAATAAATATTTTTGCATAATTTCTCAGATCTTTCTTGAATTCTTGAAGTTACATGTAATTGAAAATTTACCAAAACCAATAAACATCAGGTTTATCTTAAATAGATTCTTAAATTTATTTTCCTGTTTTTAGCTCACCTGTCACGAAGTGACATGGTGAGCTTTTTGATCGTGTGATGTCCGTCGTGCGTCCGTGCGTGCGTCCATGCGTGCGTCCATGCGTGCGTCCGTCAACAATTTTTGTGTGTAGACAGTAGAGGTCACACTTTTCATCCAATCTTTATAAAATTTGGTCAGAATGTTTATCTTGATGAAATCTGGGCTGGGATTGTATTTGGGTAATCTGGGGTAAAAAACTAGGTCACTACGTCAAATATAGAAAAACCTTGTGTAGACAATAGAGGTAACAGTTTTTATCCAATCTTTATGAAATTTGGTCAGAATGTTTATCTTGATGAAATCTGGGTTGGCACTGTATTTGGGTAATCTGGGGTCAAAAACTAGGTCACTAGGTCAAATAATAGAAAAACCTTGTGTAGACAATAGAGGTCACAGTTTTCATCCAATCTTTTTGAAATTTGGTCAGAATGTTTATCTTGATGAAATCTGGGTTGAGATTGTATTTGGGTAATCTGGGGTCAAAAACTATGTCACTAGGTCAAATAATAGAAAAACCTTGTGTAGACAATAGAGGTCACAGTTTTTATCCAATCTTTATGAAATTTGGTCAGAATGTTTATCTTGATGAAATCTGGGTTGGGATTGTATTTGGGTCATCTGGGGTCAAAAACTAGGTCACTAGGTCAAATAATAGAAAAACCTTGTGTAGACAATAGAGGTCACAGTTTTCATCCAATCTTTATGAAATTTGGTCAGAATGTTTATCTTGATGAAATCTGGGTTGGGATTGTATTTGGGTCATCTGGGGTCAAAAACTAGGTCACTAGGTCAAATAATAGAAAAACCTTGTGTAGACAATAGAGGTCACAGTTTTCATCCAATCTTTATGAAATTTGGTCAGAATGTTTATCTTGATGAAATCTGGGTTGGGATTGTATTTGGGTCATCTGGGGTCAAAAACTAGGTCACTAGGTCAAATAATAGAAAAACCTTGTGTAGACAATAGAGGTCACAGTTTTCATCCAATCTTTATGAAATTTGGTCAGAATGTTTATCTTGATGAAATCTGGGTTGGGATTGTATTTGGGTCATCTGGGGTCAAAAACTAGGTCACTAGGTCAAATAATAGAAAAACCTTGTGTAGACAATAGAGGTCACAGTTTTCATCCAATCTTTATGAAATTTGGTCAGAATGTTTATCTTGATGAAATCTGGGTTGGGATTGTATTTGGGTCATCTGGGGTCAAAAACTAGGTCACTAGGTCAAATAATAGAAAAACCTTGTGTAGACAATAGAGGTCACAGTTTTCATCCAATCTTTATGAAATTTGGTCAGAATGTTTATCTTGATGAAATCTGGGTTGGGATTGTATTTGGGTCATCTGGGGTCAAAAACTAGGTCACTAGGTCAAATAATAGAAAAACCTTGTGTAGACAATAGAGGTCACAGTTTTCATCCAATCTTTATGAAATTTGGTCAGAATGTTTATCTTGATGAAATCTGGGTTGGGATTGTATTTGGGTCATCTGGGGTCAAAAACTAGGTCACTAGGTCAAATAATAGAAAAACCTTGTGTAGACAATAGAGGTCACAGTTTTCATCCAATCTTTATGAAATTTGGTCAGAATGTTTATCTTGATGAAATCTGGATTGGGATTGTATTTGGGTCATCTGGGGTCAGAAACTAGGTCACTAGGTCAAATCATAGAAAAACCTTGTGTAGACAATAGAGGTCACAGTTTTCATCCAATCTTTATGAAATTTGGTCAGAATGTTTATCTTGATGAAATCTGGGTTGGGATTGTATTTGGGTCATCTGGGGTCAAAAACTAGGTCACAAGGTCAAAGTTGAAAAAACTTGTGTAGACAGTAGAGGTCACAGTTTTCATCCAATCTTTATAAAATTTGGCCAGAATGTTTATCTTGATGAAATCTGGGTTGGGATTGTATTTGGGACATCTGGGGTCAGAAACTAGGCCACTAGGTCAAATCATAGAAAAACCTTGTGTAGACAATAGAGGTCATAGTTTCCATCAGATCTTTATGAAACTTTGTCAGAATGTTTATCTTGATGACATCTCGATTGGGATTGTATTTGGGTCATCTGGGGTCAGAAACTTGGTCATTAGGTCAAATCATAGAAAAACCTTGTGTAGACAATAGAAGTCATAGTTTTCATTTGATCTTAATGAAATATGGTCAGAATGTTTATCTTGATAATATCTGATTTTGGATTGTATATCATATGGGTCACCTGTGGTAAAAAATTAGGTCACCGGGCCAATTCTAGTAAAAGGTGAGCGATTCAGGGCCATCATGGCTCTCTTGTTTTAAATACACCAAAATTGAACATGGTATCTATTATTGTCATGTGATAAATAGTTTTTTAATTACTAGTTCTTGCATTCTACTGCACGCGCCTTGCTCTGGGAAAACTGGGTATAATGCATGAGCGTTAAGGGTCATCCCAGATTAACCTGTGCAGTCTGGGGAGGCTAATCATGGACAAAACCCTCTGCTCAAACTAGATTTTTGCTTTTAAGAGACTTCCTTTTACAAACAAAATCATAATTGAAATGACTGCACAGGTTAATCGGTGACGACGCTTTACGCACATGCATTAACCCATTTATGCCTAGCGTCTAGAAAAAAGGCCTTGGCAAACAGCTTAGACCCAGATGAGACGCCGCATGATGCGGCGTCTCATCAGGGTCTGCGCTATTTGCTTAAAGGAATTTCTGTAAGAAATATTCTTAATATAGAAATAAATATACTAGACATCCCTAATTTTGGAAATAAATTGATCCAATTTAGAAGGATGGGAAGGTCCACTAGGCATAAATGGGTTAAGGCCAGTTTTCTCATAACGAGGCTCCATTATACTCCAGAAAGTCAATAAAATGG
This sequence comes from Dreissena rostriformis, assembly GCA_007657795.1. Lineage (NCBI taxonomy): Eukaryota > Metazoa > Mollusca > Bivalvia > Myida > Dreissenidae > Dreissena > Dreissena rostriformis. The sequence continues at coordinate 420,925 of VMBQ01000810.1, read as the reverse complement.
AGCTCGGCGATGCAGTCATAGTGGACGCAGACAATAACAAGGTCACATCTCAGTATGAAGACCTTGTGGATCTACCAGAGGAAGTGGTAAGTGAACATTATATGAGTTGCGTTTTGAAAAAACTGGGACGAAACTTTCCGCCTTAACCGGATTTTTGCTAAGAAGAGACTTCATTTAAACGAAAAAAATCCATGAAGGCGGAAATTGTCGTCCCTGATTAGCCTGTGCGGACTGCACAGGCTAATCTGGGATGGCAATTTCAAACAAGCATTAAGCCCAGTTTTCTCAGAACACGACACATATTTCATGGCTGTTATTCAGTGCCGGATTGAGCAACCTGGAGGCCCATAAGCAGTGAAACTTTTGGGGCCCACGCCCCTAGTTGGCTGTGTTGAATTCTACTCAAGTCTGAGCCCCCTAATGAACATCTTGAAAATCACTAGCAAAACTATACGGTTTTGCATATAATAAACGATTGTTGCTTGGTAGGTCAATTTTGAGCCTTAAATTAGAACTTATCATTGATATAAAATAATTGGCTTTGTAAAAGCATAAGATCAGGCTTAGTAAGTAAGTAAAAAATGTGTTTTATCACGGTTTAAAGTCGCAGGGCCCGTAGGCAGTTGCCTACTCTGCATTATGGGTAATCCAAGACTGCTGTTATTATATCTGTTAATACAACTGATCCCCGCAATCATAAATGTGTATGGCGCCACAATTTTTTACCTTAGAGTTTAATTAAAGACTGGTAGCTTGCTGCAGAGGAAAGGTTTCTATAAATAGACTGATAAAACTATAAATAGACTGATAAAACTATAAATAGATTGATGTGGGGGAGGGGAATCATGTTATGTTACAGTGGAACCCCATGCATTATTGGTGTGAAAATGAAAGTTTGATATTATGATGTTGCTTATGAAATTGTGATCATACAATAGTTAAGCTTGGTCAAAAAGTGTGATAAAGTTTTATGCTTGGTGAAATGTAATACAGTGGAAATCTGTGTTAAAGTGTAAAAATGTGAAAAGTCTGATACAATTAAACAAGCTGTGGAAAGTGTGAGATAGTGGTAAGCATTGTAAAAGTGGGATATAAAGCAGTGTGATGTAGCAAAATCTTTGGAAAGTGTGAGAAATTTATAATTTGTGAAGTGTACAAATGTTGTAATATTTGCGGAAGTGTGATAAAGGGGTAAGCCATGTTAAATTGTAATCAGTGGTCAGCATGAAAAAGTATCACAAAGTGGTAAGCCTTGGGAATCCTTTATTAGTTTGTATGACTTAAAAAGGTTTGACAAAGGTTTGACAAGGCTTACACATGTCTGTGTGTAGTGATAGAATGCCTTGTAAACATTGCAATAGTGAACAAAGTTAAATGCTTAATGAATAAGTAAGATGTTATTATTCATATTTTACCAAACACGTAACAAATTGCTTTACATTTCTATAACAAAAACAGATACATTAGTTTCAAACTCAACCCATGGAAATGGGGCTTAATGCATCTACATAAAATGTCATCCTAGAAAAAAAAATTGAAAGGAATTCTCTTTTAATCAAAAATCCGTCTAAATGCATGTTCATAAAGTGTCCTAGAAAAAAATGTTGAAAGGAAGTCTCTTTTAAACAAAAATCCGTCTAAATGCATGTTCGTAAAGTGTCATCCCAGATTAGCCTGTGCAGTCTGCAGACAGCTAAATCTGTAACGACACTAAACGCACATGCAATAAGCCCTGTTTTCCCAGAGCGCGTCTCAATTGTATGCCCTTGTATTTTTTTCTATTTCTTCGAACATTTCTTATTTTCAGAACCATTATTTATAGAAGATGTCCCTCTTGAAATGTATAGGTATTAATAAGCCCTGTTTTCCCAGAGCGCGTCTCAATTGTATGCAATTGTTAATTTTTATGCCCCCGGTAGTGATCGCACTGTCCGTCTGTCTGTCCGTCCATCTGGCCGTCTGAAATTCCGTCACACTTTGCGTTTAGGTTTTGAAAAAATGTGGAAAAAAGGGGCATATGTCATCCTACGGTGACAAGCCTTGTTTTATTTTGACCTTATTTTCAGTCCCATTATCTAAAGAAGTATCTAAAAGGTGAGCGACTCACAGCCTCCATGCAAGGAACAGGGGATGCCATATCAAAGACGTTCATGATGTCTCTTGTGAAGTTGATAGGTAGGACTATTGACAGTTTGCAGGTTTGTTGATGAATTATGTTAAAATGTGAAGACATGTTGTTACAAGATGTTTATGGTTTGATTTTGTCCAAGAATTTGAGTGAAAGAATGTTCATGGTTTAAAATATTTTTTGTATTTCAAATTCCATAGGGTTCTTCATTTTGTATTTCCAGCATTAACAATATCTAGATATAAAAATATAACATTAATAATTTATTAATTAGGATTACATCATGTGCTTTTTCGGTTTTGTAACGGATGTCGTGAAATAAATCATAATGATTTAAATGTCAGCCACACAATCAACTAAACAACAAAATTGAGCATCATGGATTTTTAATGAGTACACTTCTAATTGTCGTGTTCTATACTTAGCTCAATTCTTAGCTTTAAAATATACATTGCAAACATTAACCTGATACATGTGAACACAATAAGAAGAAATGAAACGCGTGAGTGCTGTCCTACATTCGCACTCAGGTATTTTTTTGCCCCCGGTAGGGTGGATATAGTGACTGCACCGTCCGTCTGTCGGTCTGAAATTCCGTCACACTTTGCTTTTAGGTTTCGAAAAATGTGGAAAAAGGGGGCATATGTCATCCTATGGTGACAAGCCTTGTTTTTATCATAACGGAACGTTAATATATTCATGCATCAGTTTCCAGTTTATATTTACAAGATCAAATGACCTTCAAAAATGGTTTTTTATACCATATGCACAGTCTAATAAAGAGCTAACTTGCCCGCTAAAAAGTCAAGCAAGGTTTCTTGGTCTTGTTAGGGGACTGGATAGCTCCTGACGTGCCTGTGTGAATTCGCAGACAAGTCTGGAGCCACGATGGCCACATATTGCATAAGATCCATTTTTGAGTGACGCTTCAAAATCTTGAAGCTCAAATCTCATAGGTCGCCGTGGCGTAGTGGATATAGTGTCCACCTAGTGACCGGTAGTTCATGGGTTTGATCCCTACAGTGAGAGCGTTCTTTAGATCTTCCCAAAAAAACACCAAGCACTGGTTCTACCCAGGAAATGTTTCAATAAGCCTTAAGCTTTCAATGCAATTGATCTAAAATAAATAGGTTTAAACTCGTCTTATAGCTCATGTTAATTTCTTTAGGTGGCTATAGGGATGCTCTGAAGTTCACGGAAGGGGAGACAATCACGTTCAGTCCAGAGGCGTTCGTGCAGTCGCGTCCCTTGTCCATGCAACCATTCCTCCAAAACATGTTCCACTTACAGATCTTCCAACAGGTAAGGCTAGATTTCAGCCTTGCTCTGGGAAAACGGGGCTTAATGCATGTGCGTAAAATGTCGTGCCAGATATACCTGTGCAGTCAGCATAGGCTTATCAGGGACAAAACTTTTAGTTTTTATGGCATTTTTCTTTAAAAGGAAGTTTCTTCTAACAAAAAATCCAGTCAAGGCAGAAAGTGTCGTCCCTGATTAGCCTGTGTGGACTGCCCAGTCTAATCCTGGATGACACTTAAAGCACATGAGTTTAACCTGGTTTTCCCAGAGAGCGGCTTATTTCAAAACTACCTGGAGCTCTCACAGGATAATGTTTGGGTTTTGCCACCATTTTTCGCCAGTTTGTAATTAGCAGCCATTATGTAGCCATTTAAGTATTTCAGTTTTTCTGGTAATTAAGTTAGCAGAGTATAAATTATTTTTCAGTTCCTCATTGACTGACCTTTTAAAGCATAGAGAAGAAAAAACACCAGAAAGAAGTCACTATGCATTTAACCAGTCTATGATTTATTTTATGCTTTCCGGCGGTTTATACAGAAAAATCAGTGAATTAAAACTGATAATTCACTGTTTCAAAAATTCAAAAATAACAGTGAAAATTATCAATAATTTTCACTGTTTACTTTGAAATGACATCATTTTATAACTTAATGACATCATTACTCCAGCGAAATAAGCCAGTTAAACTCTTACATTGTAAATAAAAGGTAAAAAATGCATAACATAAACAGAACATTTGTTGGATTTGGTGGAATATCGATATTTATCCACTCGTGATCATAGAAATTGTTTATGTTCACTCTTGGATTAAAATCGAAATTCCACCAAATCCAACAAATAACCTGTATTTCCTTGCCAGTTTATCGTTGACCGCCTGGACATGCTGAACTGTGGGGCGGGGTTTGCAGACCTGTTTGAACAGGAGTGCCTGGTCCATGCAGATAAACTGAACTCACAGACACGTTACAATGAATGGCTCGGCAAAATGAAGGTAAACACTACAGAAGGAAAGAACTTAGTGGTTGCCTGTTTAGAAATTATTGGCTGCCTGTTTGTCCGGGGCGAGTTGATTTACGTCCAGGAAGGTCGATTTTCAAAACTTGGTACTTCGTCAGGCAACTAGCTTTTAAAAAAAGATTGAAACGGTTTTCCTGCGGTTAGTCAGTTCATTATAAAAAAGCATGAAAATTCAGACTCTTAAAACGGTATTAAGTCATGCCAACAATTTTATTATATAGTCTGATTTTGTTTTGTAAAGAATAAGTATTAGATAATGACAATGTGTACTTGCTATATGTTGTTTTGCCGAGCTACCAAAGTACTAGAGATAGTTGCCCGACTGGGTATCATTGTATAAAAAGTTAGTTTCTATCCCAGCAAAAGGTATTCTGCTTTGATCCACAATAGGTGATGTTTATTTTTTCAGCTTATTCTACCATTTTTTGCCCTATGCACAAAACTGTGAGGGTAACATAGGACTTATATTAAATTACTTTTACAATCAAGTTGATCCAATCAAAAATATCAAAATTATTTGAGCTTCCCTTTTTTGTTGACATTAGGCATATATGTTTAAGGGTTAACAATTAATTTACATACAGGCTGTTAGCTTATTTTGACATTTAAATTCTAACTTTCCCATGCACTGAAGTATTTTTGAAAAAAAAACTAAGCACAAATCTAACATATCTGAAACAGTGTATCACCTGCAACCACCACAGGACAACTTTAAAGTAAAGGTTAAATCAAAATCATTTGTTTAGATCACTTTAAAAAATAGAGCACTTTATTTTCAATGTTGTGGTTACCAGAGCTTTAACTACCCAATGCACCAAAGAATTTTTAAATATTTTTTTCACAATAATTAATTTAATTTGATAATGTGTCATACTTACATACTGTTGGCTCTGTAAGGTCAATGTCATTGTCAGGGATCAAAGGTCGGAATCAAGCAATTTGATTATGGTAATAATGATTATCTGTGTGAAACAGGCATGTGGAGGTATTTATCACATTCATAAATACCTTAGTTTACCGATGATCAAATCTACAGGGGTACCTCTGCCAGTCAAAGGCTATTATATATATATATATTTATATATAAAAGCCTTTAGTTTGGTAAATCTTTTATGAATGGTATGTGCTTACATGACCATTATAATGAGTATTTGTCTAAATCTTAAACTTTAAATTGATTAAAAAAGTATAATATAAACCTTAAAAACATAGAACATAAATTTTATATTATTGTTATAGAAACAAGGAAAGAAACTTCAAAAGGGAGGCAAGGATGTCTGGTCAGATTTCAAAGTGAAGGTGAGTCAGAGTAACTGTTCTTAGCAGGCTGTCAGGACAGTAAAAACTGTAATGTTGTTGTTCAGAATGGAAAGATAAGATAAGTTAAACATAAAAAGCATACATTTCATTTATATTTACAATCCACACATAAAGCAGGATGGTCACAGACTGGAAAACAGGGGAAAAAACAACATTTGTAACGAATGGACACATTTACAGAAACAGAGAATAAACCTGTATGGTATTCTACTTATCCTATTATTTCCTCGATTGGTCAGTCTTTGGTTTGAATAAACAAAACAAATTGGCAGAGAAATAGGATACACACTAACGATGTTGTGCAAATATACAAAATGTGTAATGAAATGAAGATCCTGTTCTCACTCTGAGACCATTAACCGGAAGGGGACTGTTGTTTGCTTGTGTTGATATTTGATATACTATTCAATTTACATATGCTAACTGTGTGTATATGCTAATAGGCAAAACCGGTTATGAAGGAAGCTAGAGGAGTGATGGATATCGTAGCCAAAGGGGTATATGCCTTGATATGCATTTTGCTATATTTAATATTTAATAATGGGCATGTGTATGATTTTGCTAACACGCTAATTGATCGATGCTGTTATTGGCAGTTTCTATGGGCTTACAAAAGGCAGTTACTATGGTTATGTGCTGATTTTCGTTTTTCATTTGTTATGTTTTAAGTTTATGTTTAGTTTTGGAAATTATTAACTTTATGTTATTTAACTTGTGGAAGCAGGTTATAGTAGGTTGGTGCTAAAATTGTTTGAATATGTGGAGCGTCGTGAGAAAACAGGGCAAAATGCATGTGCATAAAGTGTCGTCCCAGATTAGCCTGTGCAGTCGGCACAGGCTAATCAGGGACGACACTTTCCGCCTTAACTGGATTTTCACTAATCAGAGACATCATTTAAACGATAATAACCATAAAAGCGGAAATTGTCGTCCCTGATTAGCCTGTGCGGACTGCACAGGCTAATCTGGGATGACAATTTACGCACAAGCATTATGCCCAGTTTTCTCACGACGCTCCACTTTTGTAAGTCATCTTCTTTTATATTACACTTTCCTAAAATACCCATTTCAATGCATGCAGTACTCATTGTGATGGCATTTGCTTAATTTTAAACGGATAACTGTTTAGATTTTTCTGAATAGGCAATAAGGTGTTATTATAAATGTTCAGAGAGGTCAATACTTTATGAAAGAATGTTATGTGAAGAGTCATTAAATTTGTTGGAGGTTTATCAAAAGAATAATTTTGAAAGGATTTGGATTTTTGACACGCTATAGTGATTTTTTCTAGGGGAGATCAGGGCCTCTTTTCACCAACCCATACTTAAACTTAATTAAAATAGACTCAGAGCCAAAAAATCCTACCTCAAAGTTTAATTTAATTCAAACTACAAATGTTTTTATTTCATTGATAAATTGTTCTAATTGTAGAATTGTGTATTAAGAAGATGCAACATGTTAGAGCTAAACTCCAACATTCATGTACTTTTAGACCATTTCAGTTTTAAGAATGTTCTGTATTTTTAGAACTTGCAGGTTATTGACTTCTGACCTTGGTTCTTATATATATATATAGTTCAAATAAAAAAATCTATTCATGGACTGGTGATCTAACCATGTGATTGTTTTATGACCACACCTATCTTATACAATTTGCCATTCAACTATATAATTTATGCCGTCTTATAATAAAAACTATGTTTTCCAAATTCTATAGCAAATTTATCAACAAAGCTTATACACAAAATATATTTCACTGAATCAGATTAATTATATTGAGAAAAAGTTTGGTTGTTGTTACATACAATTATTGAATTATGTTTAAAAATACAACATTAAGTATATATTAACTATATATATGGTAATAGGCAAAACCAACGATAAAAGAGGCGAAAGGAAAGATGAATCAGGTCATTCATCAGGTATGCGCCTATCTCAAAGCATTCTGCTGTCTGTTTATATCCTAGATCTTCTGTATGATTGTGCTATATGTGTTATCATCATGGGAAAATGGTTCAATTTGTTTAACATTACAGGTAATGATGATCATTTTGATATGGCTTTTGTTTATGCCCCCGGTAGGGTGGCATTTAGCAGTTGAACTGTCAGTCCGTCTGTCTGTCTGTCAGTCTGTGTGTCCGTCCGAAAACTTTAACATTGGCCATAACTTTTGCAATATTGAAGATATTGAAGATAGCAACTTGATATTTGGCATGCATGTGTATCTCATGGAGCTGCACATTTGAGTGGTGAAAGGTCAAGGTCATCCTTCAAGGTCAAAGGTCAAAAAAAAATCCAAGGGAAGCAACAAGCTTTTAAGGGAGATAATTTTTAAACCTGCCAAGTGAGATATAGACATTTTATTTCAAAGCGGCGCAAAAGGGAGCATTGTGTTTCTTACAAACACATCTCTTGTTTTAAATAAAATGAAAATATCCAATTTTTTCAGGCTGTTAAGTGCACTGTGCATCAAAAGCAAAATGATGTTATTTTGCTTATGTATTACAAAGTATAATATATTTGTTTAAAATGTTAAGCCATAATATAAATGGTAACATACTTATTCTAGCCTGTTACTCACAGACATATATTCAGAACACTGTATTATATTTATATGTCAGTCCATGTGTATTATTCTTTATATATAAATGATACATTTACTTAATTGTTGTATATTTTCATGTTTCTGATGTATTTTTCCACTGTAAACAATTGGCCAATAGTTGTCAAACCAATGTTAAGAGGTCATTTAAAATTGATAAAATTATATTATTAGTATTATGTATTCGTTAATTGTAATTTAAAAAAATGTTTGACATAATAATTCAAAAGCAATATCTTTAAAATTATTAGATCTGACACTAATGTATTAAATTACAATTCTATCAAATTGTGTCATTGAATTTAATAAGAAAAGGCCAAAATTGTTAAAAAGCATAAAATTTTAACTCTTTAAAGGAAAGTATTACACTTAAATCACAAACATTCATATTCATAAAGGATTAAATTTTGATAAGTTTTGAACTTACTTTTTCTCTTAGCAATTTTATCCCCCCCCCAAAAAAAAATAAAATAGTTGTAAGTATAACTGCATTTTTGTACACAACCCACTGCATGCTAATTTGTGGGGGGTGGAAGGTATTTTAGCAAAATATGTCACATCCATTTGTTTTCACATCAAGGCGGGCCCAGCCATGACCAATGCCGTGGAGTCTGTAAGTGTGAAGTGTCCCCAGTAAAGCATGCACGCTATTTTAAATGAGCCTTGCTCTGAAAAAACCGACCTTAATGCATGTGCGTAAAGTGTTGTCCCAGATTAGATTGTGCAGTCCACACAGGCTTATCAGGGACAGAACTTTCTGCCTAAAATGGATTTTTTCGCTATAAGAGACTTCCTTTAAATGTTAAAGACCATAAAACCAGATTTTTTTTTTAATTGTCGTTCCTGATTAGCCTGTGTGGACTGCACAGGCTTATCTGGGATCTGGGAAAACACATTGCACATACATTAAGCCCCGTTTTCCTAGAGCGTGGCTCAAATAATCTCAATGTTACAGCTTTGTATGGGTCTGTCACTGGTATTCCAATTGAAGTTAGATGTGCATAACCTTAAGCACAGATTCTGTATAAATATAAAAATGAAATAAAAAGTTAAGTGATCTACCAATCTGTAGATGCATGTATGTGCATTATTTAGTACTTGAAGGGTATTTATATTGTGAAATGTTCCGTTTGATGTTACATTTTCAAGTAAAAGTGTATCAAGTGTGGCAGTTAAGTTGTTTGTTAAAAACAGCAGATTTTTCTATGATAAAGTGATTGAATGGTTTTGACATCACATTTCCATTGAAATTTAAATAAAACTTACTGGAATTTTGTTTGTCAAATTTATAAAAAGTTAACAATAGATTTGTCTACTACAAAATGATTAATGTTTATAAAGAACTTGATTTCAATGTAATATTTTTTAATTTCTGTAACTAAACTGCTAATAATATCTTTGACATAAAAGAACATAATAAATTATAGTACAAATCATGCTACACAGCAAGTTAGTTACTATGCCAGTCACAAGACCCTATACTAAAAGCTTATCCTATTTAAAATATACATGTATGTGCAGTATTCCCCGTATTTGACCTTTTGTGATCTTTTCAGTGGTATTTTTACGACTATTCAGTCATGTACGTGTATTTGTGAAGCCTTTGTGTAATAATTTGTTAAGTAATCTGGGCTTGTATTCACAAAGCTCCTTAGTAAAAAAGAAAGGAAATTTCCTAGATCTACAAAATTCCTTAAGTCTCTGTCTATCTATGTTAATGTATTTTTACAAAAAAAAACATTTTTTAACCCTTTTCATGCTGGGAAATTTGTCGTCTGCTAAAATGTTGTCTGCTGAATTTCTAAAATTAGCATTTTCTTTAAAAAAAATCAAAGAATACTATCAGAATAGCAAACAGTTTGGATCCTGATGAGACGCCACGTTCTGTGGCGTTTCATCTGGATCCAAACTGTTTGCAAAGGCCTTCAAAATTCGGTTCCAGCACTGAAAGAGTTAAACAAGTAAAGATTGCTGAAATGATTGATATTGTATAATTGTGTAAGCAACAAACAGTGGACTTCACAAAGAAAAATTAATCTGAATTTTTTCTCTAAAGTACAACAGAAGATTCCCTTAAATTGTTGTATGAATGCCCCTGTATTTTTTATTCTAAAATTGTGAGTGTTATGGTTCATGTTTTTATAAAAATCAATAATGTTTGTGGATCTTTCTTTTTTTGAACACTCTACAGGCCACATTTATTGCCCAATGTTCGTTAAACTTTGTCAGAACTTTTTTTTTCAAACATGTCTCTAGCCATTTTCGAAACAGGGTCATGTTGGGTCAAAAATTTAGGTAACAAATTAAAGAAAAAATGTGTCAACACTCTAGAGACCACATTTATTGCCCGTTCTTCATGAAGCATAGTCAGAACATTTGTCCCAATGACATCTAGGGGTCTTCTGAAACTGGGTGGCTTTGGATGAGAAACCAGGTCAGATTAAAGAACAAGCTTGAGAACAATCTAGAAGTCAGATTTGTGGCTTGTTCTGAGAAAACTGGGCAAAATGGCAAATGTTATGAGCACTACCCATGAAGACCGCATAAACAAATGTGTCGTGATCTGAGAAAACTGGGCAAAATGCTTGTGCGTAAATNAATAGGAAATAAAATAAATCCATAATACAGGTATTTACATGTAAACCACCTATCCCAACAGCATATTTTCCCTGGTACCGAACAAAGATCCTCAAACAAAAAGCAATAAAAATCTTGTATATTATATGCACCTATTAGTAAATTTATAAAGTGTACCAGTAGGCACTTCTCCCAGCACAAAGTAACTTAGGAAATAACATATTGTACGCTATGTCGATTTTGCCAAAGAAAAACAAATATAAAGGAAAATGTATAGCTAACAATTGTTTTTACCAGTTTTTGTATCAATTAATAACCAAGTTTTCAGGCTGAACACTATGAGACAGGGTCTTTTATGCCCGCCTTTGAATAAAGCTGCACTGTCTGTCCGTCCGAATTTTTGATGTCTGTCCGAAAATTCCTGTCTCAGCCAAATCTTTGCCAGCATATGAATGGATTTTTCAAATTATGTGATGCAAATGTAAACCATCATAAGAGGACATTTTTGTTGCGTGTAACACTAGACTCCTGACCTCAAAGGTCGAGGTCACACATAGAGGTGAAAAGTCAAATTTGGCCTTAAGTTAAAACAGCGTGAATTTATCTTAGCCATTTAAAAATAACTTGGATCAAATGCAAACCATCCTAAGACGACGTGTTGAATGTAACACCCTTCTCTCTACTTCAAGGTAAAAGGTCACACCGAAAGGTCAAAAGTCATGTGTATCATACTCCTTACCTCAATGGTCAAGGTCACACTTAATGATCAAAGGTCAAATTTGGCCATAAAACAGCTTGTCTGAACTGTTACTTTGTCATTCATCATGCAATTTTAAAATAACCACAAAAATGACCAATTTTGGCGTGTCTCTCTAATTAAACTGTCAGGTTCACACTAAGTTGTCAAATCTTAAATTTGACCATTAAGACGTTAGTGGAGATTTGAGACAAAAGTGGAATGTGCCCTATGGACACATGTCTTGTTCAAAACAACAACTTAAATACTGACAAGTGTTAACGCTTGTTAAGTAGAGGCCTTGTTTTTTTCGTTGGCTAGTATTTTTGGAATTAGACCAAGGTTAAACTTAAACGGGAAACAGACTCTTTTCAAATCATTGAAAAAAAAATGAATAAATATTCACATGAAACCATTTATATTGTTTCAGGTAAAAACCCAGGGTAAAAAAGCATATTCAAAGGCTAGGACCAAATTCAATGATTTTAAGAAGGTAAGAAAATGATCTTATATGTTATTTATTGGTTCATTTTGTCCATTATGTCATGCATGTTCTGAATGGGGTAGTGACTGCAGTGAGAGAGCGCATCTTTTTGTGTGTATTTTATTTAACCAAATTCATGGACCTAGGTGGAAAACTACCATTTTATCATTTAACTTTAAATTGTGTGTAAATCACTTCCTTCATTGGCTTATATATATATGTATATAATTGTGAAAAAAGCTTTTATCATCATTGGGCATGTAATGGGACAACAGTCTAGAATCTTTTTCCTAAAAGTGTGTGGGGGGGTGGATGCATTCCAATTGTTGGCATAAGGATTTGTGTACTCTCCTTGCTGTAAAAAAATACCGGTATAACAAAATCATTGATTTTACCTGAGGTTGTGGATATATATAGCATTTGTTCGCAAGATATAGCATGGCAGCTGTTTAAAGTGTTCGAAATGTTTATTAGAATTGTTTTGTATGTTTATTTTCATAAACCTATTTAACATATTATGTGTAAATATTGTGTATATCCATTCTTATTAACCCTTTGCATGCTGGGAAATTTGTCGTCTGCTAAAATGTCGTCTGCTGAATTTCTAAAATTAGCATTTTTTCTATTTTTTTTTTCAAAAATTACTATCAGAATAGCAGACAGTTTGGATCCTGATGAGACGCCACGTTCTGTGGCGTCTCATCAGGATCCAAACTGTTTGCAAAGACCTTTAAAATCCGGTTGCAGCGCTCAAAGGGTTAAAATCATATGCATTTTATAAACCCTATTTATTTACACGTACATTGTTCTTGTACAAACACAGTATTATGTAAAGTTGGAATAAGACATCAATTTGAGAATAAATTTTGTTTTTTTAATAGTGCGTAATATGCAGTTTTACATGTTGTATTTATTTAGTTTGACAAACTATAATTAAAATAGATATTCACTTATATAATAGCATCATTAAAATTGATTTTACTACAAAATTGGATTTTTATTTATTTTTTTTTTAAATCGTCATAAAATGAAACTGTGTCAATGCGGCGCATGAACACAGTTTAAAAATACAGTTAAAATGATAAATATACAATCACTGTTAATGAAATCATGGAAAATTGCTTATTAAGCTTGACTTAAAGATAAAATATTACAAAAATAAATTCAGATTGTGAAATGAATACTTTTGTTGGAGAAAATCACCAAAATGATGTCCATTCCCAGTTTAATGTCTTATTCCAAATTCACATAAAACAGTGTTTACATGTTTTGTTTGCTTTTTGCATCCCGTTGACGTTTGTAACCGCGCGTTTCCTGGTTTGTTTTTGCTATGGGTTTTCCCTGCCTCCCTTTTACAGGATGATGATTCTCCGAAATCTCCGAAATCCGAGTCGCCCAAAACGTCAAAGTCTGTCCGTCACGGGCCTAAAACTAAGTCTTTTTCAAAAGACATTGTTAAACCACCTGATCTATCGAGAGATAGACCATCAACAATTGTCGGAAAGGCTTTGGTTTCACAGAGAGTAAGTAGGGCAAGACAATATTGGACTTTTAATTCAAATTTATGTCCTGTTCTGAGAAAACTGGGCATAATTTTTGTGCGTAAATTGTCATCCCAGATTGGCCTGTGCAGTCCGCACAGGCTAATCAGGGACGACAATTTCCGCTTTTATGAAATTTTTTGTTTAAATGAAGTTTCTTCTTAGCGAAAATCCTGTTTAGGCGGAAAGAGTCGTCCCTGATTAGCCTGTGCGGACTGCACAGGCTAATCCGGGACGACAGTTTTCGCACAAGCCCAGTTTTCTCAGAACACGACACATTTGGTTCACCCATTCAAAAAGAATATGTTAGCCTAAGCCCTTCTTGTGGACTTATTGAATGTCATTTGTTGTTTCAGATTAGCCTGTGCAGTCAGCACAGGCTAATCGAATACAGCACTTTTAGAATTAAGTGGATTTTGTCTAAGACTAAAGAGTTAAATTATAATAAATGATGGTGTCGTCTATGATCAACCTGTGCGGACTGCAGAGGCTAATCTGGGATGACACTTAACGCACATGCATTAAGCCCCATTTTCCTAGAGCAAGGCTCATTTTACATGTGGCGTCATTGACGATGTCTACTCTTATATTTCAGAAAGTATAAATTGGGTCATTTTCAAATTTTGTGACAATGTTTTGCGGCATGATATATCAAGCAAGTTTGATTACCAACCAGATCACCTGAAGCACTCCATAATAATTGCCCTTAAATTATACAGAATTGGTTTCATTAATATGTTACCCTTGCTTACTCAAATAGTTTTAAGTTTGGACTCGTTCGCTTATTTAACTTCTTGAATCTGCCTGTCTTCAAAAATAAGGCAAATATTGGATTCCTGTGAATGTTCAACTGGCATAATATTTCAAAAGTTAACCTGATGTAACATTGTTACTTACGCAAGATTAAAACTTCTTGGTGTCTTTGAATTTAGTATTTTTTACTAACCCTCACCGTCTGTCAATATAAAGGATGCAGTGTGAAACTATTGTTTCTTATACAGAAATGTTGAATAGATACAACAGTTTATCATGCAACTTTCAAGTTATTCAATATTTATTTAAGTGGAATTGAATTTTAATTATGGGGTTTGTTTCAACATTTTTGGTTGGCTAAAATGCTCATCTCTAATGTGTTAATCATGGGCAAAATATAAAACATGCATGAATAGCGTATGGAAGAGTTAAATGTATGTATTGCATGAAAAGGACGTGAAGCTATGAACTTATGTCTTGTTGAGCGAAGCATGTCTATTGTATTTCAACATGGTTAATTTGCTTTGATAGCATAAATGTCTATTTGTAGTATGTTTATGCCTAGCGTCTAGAAAAAAGGCCTTGGCAAACAGCGTAGACCCAGATGATACACCTCATGATGCGGCGTCTCATCAGGGTCTGCGCTGTTTGCTTAAAGAAATTTCGGTAAAAAATATTTTAAATATAGAAATAAATTTACTAGACATCCCTAATTTTGGAAATAAATTGATCCAATTTAGAGGGATGGGAGAGTCCACTAGGAATAAATGGGTTAAGTGGTGTATTGTCTTATTGATTAAAAAAAACTACACTAAAAGCCATAAGACAACCTTGCATTTTCCTTTCTTAATTTGAGTAATAATAATATATGTGTTTCTATTGTATGGTATGTTTATTTAAGCGCTCCATGTCCATAGATTAGTAATGATATTATTATACACATGTATGTGTATCTATAGTATGGTATGTTAATTAGGGCAAAATGTTCATAGGTTTTGTTGCATTCTTTTTTAAAGCCGNCTGCAGGATGATATACGCGTATCAAGTACGAATTTTATCTGATCTATCTTTAGCCTCGGAGTGTTTATGTTTACCTGTGGTGCGCGAAAATAACACGCTACTATGACGTAGCATTGTGCACTTAACTTAAAACTCATCTGTATCTATTTATTGTTTGGCTGAAAACAGACGAGAAACAGCGCAATATTCACCATTGTTTGTTGAGGTTATGTAACAGCTTTTTTCGTATTTTTGCTTTGTTTTATTTTTAACGTTAATATACTGGATTATAACAAGTCAATATTTGTGTTTGGTGAAATAATACACATGACACAATTACCATTGTTTTGCTCATTAGCTGTCAACAGCATTATAGTTATACGCAAGCTTATAACGATTATGTACAGTTCGCTGCATACTTAATTTGAGAAAAATACGTGCTTAACGTTTCTTCAATGTAAAAGGAGTTTATCTAGTGCTATCATGTATCTAATACCATATGAAGGTCAAATAATAACTAACAGAAATTGTTGTTGGCTTCAAGGTTTGAACGGTGCTGCCAGGGCGACAGACTTCCTGTTGTTAGTGTAGAGGTTCTTCGGAGGCTATACGGAAGTCGTACGAAAGGGTGGCGGAATCTTCATCGAGGTCAATCCAAATTGCTTTAAGTTTTTGAAGGCAAACACTTCGTCGAAGCAGAGGTCCCCTGTTAGTCGCATTTGTATATATTTGAGGCGACTTGATCATTCTTAGGTTTCTTATCATAAGGCCGGCGGTCGGAGGAAAATGGTTTATTGTATTGTGTTTATTTTATTATTGACCTCCAGAAGGCTTCGGAAGGCTAATCGTAATTGTGAGGCCGTGAAAATAGCTCTTGATGGCGGCCTCAGAAAGTCGGTTTGCGTTCCAGTTTCCTGTGCAAGAGGAACCTGAGGATCCTTGAACGCTAACCCAATACACTGTGGCTAAAAGGTATAATTTGAGAAACTGATTGAGGGGCGACGAAAACTTTGTAACTTTGGGGCGGCGGGACGCTTGCAGCCTATTACCTCCAGATTATGATATTTCGTTTCATTAATGTGCGATACGACTAGTATAGTGAAGGTATTTGAGATACGTTTTGTTCTACTTTTTTATATATAGGAACAAAACAACTTCGTGATAAGTTTAGTGTCAGATTTTTTCGCAATATCAGCGCCACAAAGTCTAATTAGCTTGATTAAATTGCTCATTAGATTCATCATGCCACCGAAATGGCAACCCCTGTCGCGCAAAATTGTTTCCGGTTGTTTCCTTTTACATTGGAGTGTGCTCTGTATAGGATATCATCGATGTTCTTGGTGACGAGAGAGACCGTAACTTATCTCTAAGCTGCTTTCCTATGACACCCTAAATGCTTACGATCTTCCAGTCACGCATCGCTTGCTGGAATAAATAGCGGAATCAATGATCCTCCAACTGGTCAAAATGTAACTGTTTGAAATTAACATTAAATTAAAGCCTTCAGCTCGTGACCCCAGATGCATAATTTGAATATATTTGTAGAGGACCACTATCTTAGCGCTCGGGACTTTAGTTTCAGAGAAGATTTTAAAATTTGTTTTGTCTCTATTTTCATCTTATAAATGGGACACCTGGGTACGTTTTCAAACCAGGAGAGTTATTTGAATGAATATTGAAGAGAACCTCTAGATTTTTACTATATATGTCAAAGCCAAATTGAAGACCCCCTACAACGAGGCCACTGTTGACCAATTGGGGATACTTTGAACGAACAACTTCGCAGAGGATCTCTAGATGATACCACAGTTCATATATGAAAGTCATAGGTGTTTCCGTTTCAGACAAGATTATTTTAAAAGGTTTTCCCTTTATAATTCCGTGTAAGGCTGGTGACCCCGGGTCGGAGCTTGTTTTAACTCCAGGGGCATAATGTGAACCAACTGTGTAGAGGACTTTTATATGGTGTTATATGTCAAATACGAAAGCATTGGGCTTCGCGGTTTAAGTCAAGAAGATTTCAACAAAGTTTTCCTTAAATAATTCTATGTAAACTGGTCAACCTTGTGGCGATGCAAGTTTGACACAGTGGCATCATTTGAACAAACGTTTTCAGATTACCACAAAACGATGAAAGATACAACATATTAAATATATTAATGATGATAATGATGATGATGATGATTACGCCGACGATGGCGATGATNTCGCTAAGAAGAGACATCATTTAAACGAAAAATTCTATAAAAAGGGAAAATTGTCGTCCCTGATTAGCCTGTGCGGACTACACTGGCTTATCTGGGATGCCAATTTACGCACAAGCATTTTGCCCAGTTTTCTCAGAACACGACACACTTGTTTAGCAGAAAACATTGGGCTTCAAATAGAAAAGCTGAATGATCTGAAGTCTTCACTTAAGTGTGATTTCAGTAAATATTTCACTTAGAAGCTTTGTGAGTACTAGCCCCAGAAGACATATCTGACTCTTATTTTGAAAATATAAAAGGTTTTCTTCCATCTGAAATGATAACTTAAATACAATGTACAACTTTAGAGTTTAAACAGGCTTTGTGATAACCAACCCAGATACACATCATAGTTGCTGTAATCTCTTTTTTTTTTTTTTAAATGTCATCTTCAGACCAGCCACGTTTGTGACCCATGTGGATGGAGAGAAGTGTGTGAGCCCGAGCCCTGATGACAACGATGTGATGGTGTACAACCGGGTGAGCTGCACCCTCATGGCTGACCCTGACATCCAGAACGCCATGTACAAGTCAGCAAGCGCGGAACACCTGCCTGGCAGCAAACTCTTCTTGAAGGTAGATTTGTAGAGGTTTTATTTCCCCTTTAACGTGTTATTGTAAAATCAGTCTGGATCTAAATTCTTCATGAAGGTAGATGTTCCGAGGTTTTATTTCTTCCTGAAACGAATGTTTTTTGAAGTCCAAAAGTAAACTCATATATATTGATGCAACATTAAATAGCTTGATTAATTTAGAATGGACGAAAGTTCAATGCAAACAATGGCTGAATTCGCGCAGTTAGAAACATCTGCCCTTAAGTAAACTCTTCATGAAGGTAGATTTTCGGTGGTTTTATTCCCCCGATGACTAGTTTTTGTACTGTCCAACGGTAGACACATATCTATTGATACAAAATTTATTTACCTGAATAATTTAGAATGAAAGAAACTGTAATGCAAACCATTGACTTTGTTTAATGAGGCACATTATTGCTTTTTCTCAACGACTCACATTAGCTGTATATATAAGAACTCATTAAAATGTAAATTCACATGTAAACATCAATTTTACAGTTGTTTTGGGGTAACACAACACCTAATGATGATGTTATGGGTCAACACAACACCTTATGATGGGGTAACACAACACCTTATGATTGGGTAACACAACACCTAATGATGGGGTAACACAACACCTTATGATGGGGTTACACAACACCTAATGATGGCGGTAACACAACACACTGGTTCACTCTTAATTGTGGAATAATGCATTCTTTCAGGGGGATTTTTTTGAATCAGGAAATAATAAATTAAGGTCACATACTGTAACAAAATAGTATCAGATTCTTTAGGAATTATTTCAGATGTTGTGCTTATTAGAATTGCTTTAAATGGTGATAAAATTGTTGAATTTAGTGGCTTGCTTCTTTGCCTATGGAATGGCTCAGTTTAAAGTCTCTCTCAAGGCTTGTTCTAATACGGCTTGTTGCCTACATAGTAGCTATTTAAATATAGTATTACCCATTGCCTTGTTGCTAAGCATCCGAGATTAAAGGGACTTGTTGACAGTTTGGGCATTTTTTTAATTTCGTCATTGGATGCTTTTAATTGATACATGTATACTATGGTAAGCATCGGAACTAAAGAGCTCCATTATAAAACTATAATAACATTTTAGACAGAAAAAAAACAACAGAAAAAAGATTTACTTCATCTGGATTCAAACATTGTACATTTAATTGAAAAGCTATCGCTTTAATCTTTTGTCCAGCTGAGCTGTTACAATACAAATTTCATTTTATCATTTTATACTCAAGATATAAGCAACCCATTGTCACAAAATATAATGTCACATAGTCGGTGGAACACAATAACATACACCATTCTTTAAAGTTTTCATGGAGATTTATTTTTGATGATTAAATTCTAACACACAGTTTTCCCATGTTCGTATAATATTCTGTACAACAAGACATATGCGACGGCCTAACGGCCCCGCGTCAACAACAAAATATGCGCCCACTTTGTCCGGCAGTCTGGATATCTACTGTCCATTTACCGAAGTGCATAAGTTAATAAACATTGAAACACTTGATGGTTACGTGTGCAAATTCTGACGGGCCGTGTGCAGAGGAACGTGTCTAAAAATTACAGCGTTATTATGACGTATGCAACGGACATATACAAATACATACGGAATAAACGGATGTTTTGACGCTAATTATGACATACCAGAACGTAAATAAACAAGGACTCATCAAGTGTGATAAAGCCTTGGAGTGTCTGACACTTACTGACGTTTTATACCCGAGGCAAAGAAATGATGAAATTTGGAATATTGCGTTGGTAAAATATTTCAATATTATATTTATACAATGATGCTCCAAATACTCGTTACATTACCATAACAAAAACAGAAGAAAAACTCCAAATTACTCAATCTTTACGCATTTTTAACACTTTATAATTTAATTGATTTCTAATGATTATTTATGCTCATAAACAACATTGTATTTTCATTATGAATCTGTGTCCTAAATGTTATGTTACTCCCTTATCTGTGAAGAAGTCCCTTTAAGNCAGATAACATTTTAGCAGACGACAAATTTCCCAGCATGCAAAGGGTTAAGGATAGTATTTGAAAGTATACATATTCAACAGTAAATGTGCCTCATATATAATTCAACACTGTAAGGCTTAAAATTGCAATCGTTGACTCTAAATTAAACATTTTCTCTACGGATTTTTTCACTTGTTTTTATTAGTAATTTCATATATTTTTTTCAATTTGTGTATATTATTTATTATTAACACATAGTACACAAAATAACTGTTTGTTTTATTAATTTTAGTATAAACATGGAATGGGTAATGTTAATTGTATTTAATGTTTTTTGATTGCTTTAGAGGGTATTTGGGGGAAAAACACCATATTTTATTAGCTCACATGTGCAATGCAAAGTATGAGCTTGTTGGACTACCTTTTGTCCGTTGTGTTACTTTCGTCAACTTTTTATTCAGACAATATCTTCTCCTAAATCTCTGAACAGATTTTAACAAAACTTTGGTGTGTAACACCATATGGTGGTCCTCTACCCAGTTTTTCAAATTGGCCCACCTTTGGGGTTACTTGTTTTCCTTATGTGTATTTAGTGTATGCTTAAAAAATCCTCCCTGAAACCTCAAGGCCCATTGGTTCGGTATTTGGCTTTTAACATCGTATGGCGGACCTCCTCTTAGTTTGTTCATTTCTGAAACGCAAGGTCCAGCGTTTTGGTATTTGGAATGTTACATTGTATGGTGGTCCTCTGCTTAATTTGTTAAAATCATGCCCCTGGGGTCAACATTGGTCTACAAATTGTGCCATTAGGTTTAAAAATGGCCATGAACTGGGTACACATGATTGTTAAAGAGTTATATAGCTAAATAACTTACAACATCTCTGAATTGACAAGAGCCAGAGCTTTGATATTTTTAACCCATTTATGCTTAGTGGACTGTCCCATCCTTCTAAACTGGATCAATTTATTTCCAAAATTAGAGATTGCAAAGGCCTTTTTTCTAGACGCTAGGCATAAATGGGTTAATGTGACATCATANAATTTATTTCCAAAATTAGAGATTGCCAAGGCCTTTTTTCTAGACGCTAGGCATAAATGGGTTAATGTGACATCATAAAGTGGTACTCTCAAAGATTGTTTAAATCATGTCCCTGGGGACCCCACTTGACACACCCCAGTGGTCACATGTTTTATATAGAGGTGTATAGTAAATGATATTACAAATCTTCTTTTCTGAAACTGCAAGGGTTGTTGGTTTAATAGTACACAGGTGGGCGATCTAGGGCCATCTTGACCTTCTTATTATCAATATCATATTAAAACTTTTTCTTTGAAACTGTATTATGCTCTTGCAAGGGAAAGAAAGTTGACATTGGCTTATTACATGTATTGATATGTTCTTATACATATGCTTCATGCTATATTATGAAATAATAAGCATTTTTTATGTCCAAGCAAATGTTGACACATTATTGCCCGTGCTGTTTTGATGCATTTTCCTTATATGTATGTAATTACAACTCTTGCTTGTGGTATATATATTCCACCACTATCTGTTGAATTCGAACAGAATGTTCCAAAAGCCAGTATACATGTTTGTGAAATAATATTCATATTTAATATGTCTTAAGTTATAAGAGCTTTGCATGTGTTATAATACATTATACTATTTTTAAAAGAACTAACACCGTTTTAAAATTGAAAATGTTTAAAATAATAAGCTTAATTAATTGATTAAAACACAGTTTTATGTTGCTTATTAAATGTAGGAATATATTAGCTGACACTAAAAGAAGAATCGAGCTATAATATTGCTTATTTAAGCATATTTTATTTTTTATTTATTCCTTTGGATAGGCCCATTTGTTTGGATTGTCGTTTATAATTTCAATTCCTCATTGGCATACTTGTTAAAAAGTTATATTGGCATTTCTAAATTATTACCATTTATCTGTCATAAGAACCAATAGTAATAGATATGAGCCGTGCTCTGGAAAAATGGATCTTAATGCATGTGCTGTAAGTGTCGTTTCAAATTAGCCTGTGCAATCTGCACAGGCTTATAAGGCATGTCACTTTACTCTTTATTGTATTTTTTGTTTGAATGAAGTCTCCTATTAGCGAAAGTCCAGTTAAGGTGGAAAGTGTTTTCCCTGATTAGCCTGTGCGGACTTCACAGGCTAATCTGGGACGACACAGTGAAGTTCACGCACGTGTATTAAGCCCATTTATCCCAGAGCAAGGCTGATATATATCCCACGTAACAGGCTCAAATCTTTCCTGGACCTATTGGAAGATTTTGTGAAAACATAATTTTTCACAGCATACATTGAAATCATTAAAATGATAAATTAAACTCGTTTAAACATGACCATTTTGGCCCAGTAATACCATCAGATGCCAGATATCAAATATAGTAAATAGCTAATATAATATTGATATTTTAAATTGAAAGAAGCAAAGACTCCTCTGGCCCATGACTCAATTCCTGAAGTCAGTATTTAATCTTAAAATTCAACCATTTCAAATGATAGCCTTAACCCATTTATGCCTAGCGTCTAGAAAAAAGGCATCGGTAAACAGCGTAGACCGAGATGAGACGCCGCATGATGCGGGGGACCAGACGCGTATTCTCCGTTCTAGGGAGACAACTCCGTGTATAGTCAGCTCCTTGACGATGACGACAGTGGCATCGTAATGAGAACCAGCTCCAAGACTTCTTTAAAACAATCGAAGCCAGATTTTGGTAAATTTGAAAATAACTGGAAACCGAATGTTAATTCTGAAAGACCGCCTTATGGCGCCGACGAAATCAATCAAAGGCCACCACTGCCCGCCCCTCGTAAACGTTTGAGTTCTAGTGGAGTTGGTTCTTCCCCAGTGTTGAGTTCGAGTGGGGTGGGTTCTGCCCCAGTGAGCGATAGGTTGATTGGGAGGCATGNTCCTGGACGATGACGACAGTGGCATCGTAATGAGAACCAGCTCCCAGACTTCTCTAGAACAATCGAAACCTGATTTTGGTAAATTTGAAAATAACTGGAAACCGAATGTAAATTCTGATAGCCCGTCTTATGGCTCTGACGAAATCAATCAAAGGCCACCACTGCCCGCCCCTCGTAAAAGTTTGAGTTCTAGTGGAGTTGGTTCTACCCCAGTGTTGAGTTCGAGTGGGATGGGTTCTGCCCCAGTGAGCGATAGGTTGATTGGGAGACACGGTGCAGTAAGTGGAAGACCTAAACCGCTGCTCAGACGCCCTTCTGTGGAGAAAAAAGATTATGTAGATACCAGCACAGAAGAGGCAAAAGTAAAGAAAGACGGTTTGAAATTGCCAAATAATGCAGGCGACAATTTAATTAATCTGAAAGCCGCCGACCCAGTGACTACTAAGCCAGACCTGTTTGGTCTAGAAAGTGAGTTCAGTAACTTGAAAAGCACCGGGGATTACGTGGTGCTTCGAGAGCCGAAAGTTCCGCGACGCCCAAGTATTGACGGTGACAAGCGAGAAAGCGTTTCTCGAAGTCCTGCTATGAAACTGGGGCAGGACGAAACTCCGAAGCGTCCAAGCATACGTCGAGACAGATCCCCGGTGTCTCCGATGGATTCTTCGCCGCAGAAATCCGTGTTAGACTTTGACCCATTGCTTGATAGCCATGCAGCATTGACCAGTTCACAAGGCGATGCCACAAAGCCCGTTTGTGCTATAGACAATAACTCAGACTCGTTGCTTCACGACTGGCATATAGGACACCTTTCGACCAATCTTTCCTCTAACAAACAAGTCAAGACACATTCCCATTCTAGCTATGGCTTCCCTTATGGACAATATGCTTCCCGTCCCCCTAGGCCCCAGCCAATGAATGCCCCCACTATACCACAGTTTTATTCCCCGAAACCAACCTCCATACCTAACCAACAATGGCATTCCGTTAATCCTCCCATGGGCACACAAGCGCCATAACCTCTCTCACACTTGAGACCCCAGGTTTCTGCAAGACCTGTAGCAAAACCAGATTTCACCAGACAAATGAACCAGTCTAGTGTCGCAGTTGAACAGTCTGGGACTGGAAACCAGTCTAAAGATCCGTTTGCAGATCTAATAAACCTGACACAGTCCAGAGCTGCAAACCCATCTGCCAAACAGCCACAGAAACAGCATTCGTGGGAAACGTTTATTAAATGACACAAAAGAACACAATATTTATTTAAAAAATAAATATTTATCCAGTCAATTCATTTATGATAGCTTTTCTGCTGCCAATTACCACATTTTTTTTTGTTTATCAACATAATAAAAATATGGTGGAAGTATTTTCACTTCTCTGTAATTGTGTTTATCCTATTAAGGTCACAAACCTTTTTATAGGTTCAGTAATTACTGGTATGGCTGTATGTGTTGTTTGTATTCTTAATTTTAATAAAATAAAATAAAATTTTATGTAAAAATGGTCAGGGCAAAGGTTACTTTAATGTTCAGCACTTGTAATATAACATTGTTTTCCGATTTATTTTTTAAACAAAAAAATGCATTTAGCATTGGTCGTTTGTTTGCATCTCGGATAATTGATTCTATATCTGTTCATGTGTGAGTGTTTCAAACTTGCTTCATCAGGGTTAAGCATTGTACATTTTAATTGTAAATTATACAATTGTGATACTTGTTAGGATTGTGCAATATATAAACCTTTTATTACNAACAGTCTGGGGCTGGAAACCAGTCTTAAGATCCGTTTGCAGATCTAATAAACCTGACACAGTCCAGAGCTGCAAACCCATCTGCCAAACAGCTACAGAAACTACATTCGTGGGAAACGTTTATTGAATGACACGAAAGAACAAAACATTTATTTAAAAAATAAATATTTATCCAGTCCATTCATCTATGATAGCTTTTCTGCTTCCAATTACCACATTTTTTTTTGTTAATCAACATAATAAAAATATGGTGGAAGTATTTTCACTTCTCTGTAATTTTGTTTATCCTGTTTAGGTCACAATAAAATAAAATTAATATAATTATGTAAAAATGGTCAGGGCAAAGGTTAATTTAATGTTCAACACTTGTAATATAACATCGTTTTCGGATTGTTTGAAAAAAAAAAGCATTTAGCAATGGTCGTTTGTTTGTATCTCGGATCATTATCACTATATCTGTTCTTGTGTGAGTGTTTCAAACTGGCTTCATCGGAATTAAGAATTGTACATTTTGATTGTAAATTAAACAATTGTGATACTTTGTCAGGATTGTGCAATATATAAACCTTTAATTACGTACATACGGAGTATACATTTTTCACAACAATGCAAACTGAACTGATTTGTAGATATATACTTATTGTATGCATGAGTATACTGTTGGATACAGATTGGGAATATAAAGAAATAAATAAAAAATATCAGGTGTTTTTTTTTTTAATCTTATGACTAAGCATTTTCCTTCCTCTTCAAAAGATCTATGGGTTGCATATAATGTAAATTCATGTAAAAAACAGAATCATTCCATGTTTTGATTTTTGCACCATCTTTCAATGTGTCCGTGATTCGTTGATAATTCTGTAAGATGCTGATGTTTTGTGCATGAGTTATTATCTTCAAGATCAGGCCTGCATTGACAAAATAACAGCCATGTGTTATGAACCGTATTTACTCATTATTTGTTAACGGCAATCATCCGCAGTATAATGATGTCCTTGTTTTTCTTTTCATTATATCAG
Source organism: Dreissena rostriformis (assembly GCA_007657795.1). Lineage (NCBI taxonomy): Eukaryota > Metazoa > Mollusca > Bivalvia > Myida > Dreissenidae > Dreissena > Dreissena rostriformis. Next base: position 394,949 of record VMBQ01000810.1, on the reverse strand, counting down.
TTTTATGTTTATCATAATTCCAGGCATTGTTTTGCTAATTATCTAAAAGATTAGAAAACAAAAGTTAATATCATGGGATAAATACAATACCAGGAAATGTTAAATACAGCCAGAAATTGGTAATGGTTTTCTAATACCCTCTAAATAAACACGTCTGTATCCAGAATGAAATAAACACACCTGTAAACAGAGTGAAATAAACTCATATGTGTCCAGAGTGAAATAAACACATGTGTGAAATCGACACATCTGTATACAGAGTAAAATATACACATCTTTATACAGAGTGAAATATACACATCTTTATACAGAGTGAAAAATACACATCTGTATACAAAGTGAAATAAACACATCTTTATACATAGTGAAATAAACACATCTGTGTACAGATTGAAATAAACACATCTGCATACAGAGTGAAATAAACAGGTCTGTTTCCAGAGTTAAATAAACACATCTGTATACAGAGTGAAATAAACACATCTGTTTCCAAAAGAAACGAGTTTTATCTATTAACACTGCTGTTGATATTGCAGGATTAAGTATTAGTTGAGTTAGTTTAAGTATGTTGTAACATAGCTGACTGAGTTCAGTAGAGTATAATTATGCTTCCACATTCCAATTTTTGTGTCATTGAAATAGGCTGTATGCATTATGGAAAATTATTTGCCAAGTTAGTGCAAGGAAAGAGATTATTTTGTGTGTTTGTATGTTTTTCACATTGTCAGTTTTCATATACTGGTATATAATATCTATACAATTTATATTCATGCTCATTCTTTCTTCACAGTTGTTAAATTTATCAAATCAATTTCTTCTTCAAAAATATTCATGCATAAATGGGGGTCTGGTAATTGTTAACTATGTACTTATAAATAAATATGAACCAAATATCTGTGAAAAGAGGGTTTAATGCATGTGCAGTTCGCGAAGACTAATCTGGGACGTCACTTTCTGCCTCAACTAGATATATACTAAGAAGTGACTTTCGTTTAAAGAAACATCTTAAAAGCCGAAAGTGTCGTCCCTGGTTAGTCTGTGTGGACTGCACAAGCTAGTCTGGGATGACACTTTACGCACATGCATTAAACTCCCTTTTTCACAGAGCAAGATTCATATATATAAAGAACATGTATGTTTTGTGATGTAACAATAATGCATAAAATATATACTTGACATGAAAGTATGTTAATTCATATATAATAAGGCATTTCAAGATATTTGAATTTGCTATATATAATATTTCCAAAAAAAATGGATAGTAGAATGTGCAGTTGTCCATTACTCATTGGTAAAAGTGTTCTTTAAAGTTACTGTCTTGTAGAACTGTCCCTTATCATGCTCTTATATATTTTCTTTGAAAAAAAAGGTCAGAGTATATGACCACAAGTTTAGTGAAAAAGTCAGTTGGTACCTTCACAAGTTTTGTGAAAAAAATCACATTTTCACTTGTCTGCAGGCAAAGAAATTTAAAAAGGGCCAACTTGCAAACATCCACGAACATGTGTGGTGAGCCCCTATAATTTGTATGACATCTAAAGAAGAAGTATCGAAAACAGGATGGTGCAGCTGTTGTCAAAATGTTAGTTTCTTGCCCCCTGTGTAGGTACCTATTGCTTGTACCTTGCAATTTATTTGAATGCAACTTGTAAACCTAACTATCTAAAACAAAATAATTTAATTGCATTGTTATTTTGTAAATGGTCGCTTAATATGTATGTTTACATCTTTTAAAAGTGTGTTCATTCATTTTTCATTCCAAAGCATGGGCATTTTGCACAACTATTGCCCATAGTAAAATATCATGTTAAATGTCATGCACATTTATGTAGTGCTAAATTTTATCGGATCATGTTTTATTTTACCGTTTGTTTATTTGCATCTTGTATGCCACTCTGCAACAAAATAGTCAATTGCTACTTTCATTTCATTTTCAAAATGTTGATATTTGTCACTATTAAAACTTCAGTANCTTTTCGTGTTAATGAAATTTTCCGATTAAAGAAAGTCTCTTCACAACGAAAATCCATTCGAGAGACAAAGTGTCGTCCCTGATTAGCCTGTGCGAACTACACAGGCTAATCTGGGACGACACTTTACGCACATGCATCAAGCCCTGTTTTCCAAGAGCGAGGCTCATATAGATAAACTGGAGTCTTAAAGGCTTAACAAGTTATTCCACCAAGGCCAGGCTTAGCTTCGACTGTGCTTTGTTCTTTTTCAATCTGATCGGGCGATAATCTTCTGTGATCACAGGCGATATTCAAAAACATGTGTATATTTTGTATATAATACAATATCGATCAACACAACTCTTTAAGAACAAAACGTATTGACCATTTTGACGGAGTTAGTATTTAGACCTGAATAATTGACACAATAGCGTATTGGCTCTCTCAAAGATGTATCAAAACACAGTTACTGTTTCCGTGTCTAAGTCCGCCGCATTTTACATGGAAGGTATTTTAACGATATTTAAAAAAGTAGAGAACCGATCGACATAAAAAGTCATAAAAATCATGTAAGGTTAAATATACAGTTGCTGGCATATTTTGGAAACATTTCGAATATTAAGCTGAAACCTATTTATTTTAGATCGATTGCATCGAAAGCATGATGCTTATTGAAACGCTCTCAAGTCCGTTTCTTGGGTCGATCCAGTACTTGGTGATCTAAGATCTAAAGAACGTTCCTACAGTGGGGATGGAACCCGTGACCTCCCGGTCGCTGGGCGGACACCATATGTTTTACGCTACGGCGACTTTTCGAATATTTAGTATAGTAAAAATAGTAAGTAATATATTAAATGCCGAACATTTTTGAGTTAAAATGACCGTGAGAGAACCTTAATTTGGCCACTCCTTTTAAAATTCAATCCGCCTGAAAATCATATTTGTCATGTTATCTGTTTTCAAAAGCAGCTTGCATTTTTTTTTAAACGAAAAACAACAACATATGTTTATACAGCGTTTATTTCCTAACCGTTAAACGAGGCGTAGTTGTGTACAATCGTCAACATGGAACCGTGTTAAGCTTTCAGGGACTTGTTCACAGATTTTGGTATGTTTTGAAGTTTGTCATTAAATGCTTTAAATTGCTGAATGCAAACATCGGAACTAAATAGCTCCAGTATAAAACAACATTAAAATTAAAGAAAGAAAAACAAAAGTTTCCCACACCGGGACTTGAACCACTGACCCTTGGTGTAAAAGTCTAGCAATCCTCATATTGTCATTTATATAACGATAACAACAGAACTCTCCAAATTATGCAATCGTTTCGCGTTAGTAACGCTATATAATTTTCAGGTTTTAAAATCGTTAGATTAGAGCATGATAAAGGTTCAGTATTACTGTTTCTTCGCAATTATCATAACTACAACGAAAATTTGCAGATCTGAAACATTTTTATTTTTATTTTGTCAATTTACCGAAACGTGAACAAGTCTCTTTAATCTACTTAATATTGACTACTATTTTAATTCATCCTTCAATAAAAAGCAGCAGTAAATGTAAAAATTGTTTTGAAAAGTCTTCAAATATTTTTATTTTTTTTCAACGATAGTTCATTTGTAAAGGCTCTGAAAATGATGCCGTGCTTGAGCAAATGAAGTAATGCGCTATTTGAACACCACGCACTCAATTTGCACTTTTCCATACATTTGTATATAAATGTAAATAGACAGCGATTTATAACAATTAAGGTGTATATACATTTATAAATATATCAGGCATTTCCCCTGGATTTTGTGCAGGCACAGCGGCAAGACAGCCAGAAAGAGGTTGGTGTAGAAGGCGGGAGCCCCCTTTCGCGTGTCGATTTTTTGATATATTTCCTACATGTTCTAAATCAAAATCTACACTTCTTTGAAACTAATAAAAAAACACGCATTTCCTTTTACTATTGATTTATTTATCCTCAACTTATTTCATTAAAGTCATATATTATAATATTAAATAACAAGCAAAATATTAAAATTTAATTAACGCACATGCGTTAAGCCCCGTTTTTACAGGGCGTGGCTCATATTAATCTCCAGACGCCTGCATTTTATTATACGGTTTTTGCAAAGATCTATAACTAAACTTATCTTTGTCTAGAGTGTTGCAGAGTCATATTACAAAACTGACTATAGGCCTTTCATAATTATAGTAGGCCTGTACACGTAAACATCGTGTCACCTTATTTTAAAAATCACGCATTTATTAAAGATGTAGAATAATTCCAATTGTTATGACCAATATCCAAAATCAGATCCAGCACATGTTTTTAATATTATGAAATATGCAATTATGTCAAATATTGTCAGTGATGACGGTTTTCGTCGGCATTTCGCTGCAGGTGGCATTATGATTTCGTCTGCGTCGACCACTATTTTCCAAACAGGTTGGTGCCTTTTGTTGCTTTACAACAAAGCAGGCTCTTCAGCTCTGAGCGGAACTTCGATCCGCTGAACACGTAGATTGCAAAGTTGAAGGTGGCGTTGAAGCAGCTGACCAAACCGGCAACGTCGTGCAGGAAAAGAATGTATATGCCGTCGTACCAGGCCGTGTTACGATCAATTTTCATGAGCGCCTTGAGCTTCTCCCACTGGTATGGAAAGTACACTATACTGACAGACACCGGTGTCATCGTCAGGAGGAACAGCACGCACAGGGCAATCATGAGCATCGACACTGGACGCGTGTCGCGCGCCTGACCGGAAATATTCATCCGCTGACGTCTTGAACGGGAGCGCGCGAGCTGCACTACGATGATGACGTTGCCAATGAGTAGCAGCGGGAACGGCGCGCCGAAAGTTAACGTGAAGTGGATCCATCGGTAAACGTAGTCAAATAGGTCTTTGTATCCCTTGGTGGAGGGAGCGCACCTTCTGCCTTCGTATCCATTCGTATCAAATATTACGAGTATTATTATATTAATTCCGAACACGGCTAGCACAATGGTGACGATGATCCACCAAGCGTTTCGTGGGGAACAGCCCAGTCTCACTTTATGCGGGAAGAGCACGCAAGCTGTTCTCTCGAGCGTGACAGCCACGACCAGCCACGAGGAGAGCTGCCAGCTGCAGTACTCAAGGTAGTTTATCGCTTTACACCCGAGGTTACTCAGCAACTTGGTGTGAACGCCCCAGGTATGACTCAACCAGTTTCGCAGGGGTCCGCTGAACAATATGACCGTGTCTGAAAGCGCCAGAGCAAACAGGAACACCGCCGTTGACGTCATCTTCTTCTGGCGAAGCAACACGAATATAGTCAGAGCGTTTCCGATCGTTCCAATGGAAATAACAATCGGCGGCATCACATTCCAGAGCNATAACTGCACTTTGCACAATTAGTACCACAGTAACCATTGAAGCATTGAATAATGGTTGAGATTGCATTAACCATTACCTTCTTTAGAGTTATGATGGCACCCTGTAGTTTATTGTGGGCAGCTTTAAGCTCAGCAATACACCTAGCTTTGCCCGAGAGAGCGACTCGACTCCTGATATTGCCCTTGGAGTGACCTTGAGCATGCCCTTCGAGAAAGGTGCTTTGTTGAGCTCGCGCTTCAGGGAGTTGCCTAGGTGCCTAAGATCCCTAAGGTGACCAACATTGTGACCGTGAGAATTTCGAACACCTTGAAATGCCCTACTGTCCCCATCGCAAGTAAAATTTGATATGTTGATGTCCTGTGAGATCAGGTCTCCCAACACCTTATTATATATTCCTTCATCACCTATCGGTTCCCACTCCGAAACATTTGCAGTACAATGCCCCCTATGAGTGTGGCACTGAACAGGTTTACTTGTATTCCCTAAGCATTGAAGAAGTCCTACAGAGTTTATTTGATAGCAAAACCCCTACAATTTGCTTGTTTTTTGGTATTATTTTCGCACATTGTGCTTATGGCAATGGTTCTGGCTTGAAATAGTACTGCGTTAGACTTAAAATTTGGATTATTGTAGCAAGTGTCCCCTTCTTCGTTGACCAAAAAGGGATCTTGTTGACCTATTTTGGCGTTTTCAGCCACAAAGTTTTTCCTAATCTGATACATACTTCTCTCATTAAGGGATTTCAGGGCAGTGTTGACCTTATTGGCTTGTTTTTGCATAGCCAGTGAAGATGGAGCGATTATATTTGTAGTGTTTAGAATTCTGCGGAAACCTGTGTTCCCAATAGAAGTGCTAGCAACACCTATTTGAAACCCTACATTAATCTGAGCTGCCTTTCTGCCTCTTGTACTTGATGGAACCTCACTGAACATCTTATCATGCTTGCCTTCATATCTGCATCTTGTACATTTTAACCTTTCCCTCCAGCTTAAGCCCCACTTTACGGAAGCACTGCTATCAATGACCAAGTCGCTCTTACATTTAGCACTTCTTAACCTATGCTTTCTATTTTCAGAGGACACCATTGACTGTAGTAGGGCGTGGACATAGACATTTTTCGTTAGTAAGTCAGGATGGACTTTTGATGGAGCAGGAACCCGTAANCACAGGCTAGTCTAACATGTCTTACACAGGCTAGTCTTACGTGTCTAACACAGGCTAGTCTAACTTGTCTGACACAGGCTAGTCCAACTTGTCTTAAACAGGCTTGTCCAACTTGTCTGATACAGGCTAGTCTAACTTGTCTGACATTGGCTAGTCTAACGTGTCTGACACAGGCAAGTCTTACTTGCCTGACATATGCAAGTCCAACTTGTCTTACACAGGCTAGCCCAACTTGTCTAACACAGGCCAGTCCAACTTGTCTGAAACAGTTTAGTCTAACTTGTCTGAGAAAGGCTAGTCTTACTTGTCTGAGACAGGCTAGTTAAATTTGTCGGACAAAGGCTAGTCAAACTTGTTTGACACAGGCTAGTCTAACTTGTCTTCCACAGGCTAGTCCAACGTGTCTGACACAGGCTTGTCTATCCATGGCAACGTCTTTTCACTATGGCATTAGCACCCGAGTTACACGCAGTCCTCATGAAATGTGTATACAGCGACGAGTACTTTGACACATGTTCGATTGGTCACGTGATAATATTTTTGCGCATTAATACTAATACCATGCGATAGGAGCTATTTTGTGTGCGAATGCAGAATCTGGATGCAAAGCTAGGTTAAAGGGAATAACGGACTTTATTCTGAAACAGATTCTCCGGTATACGTATATTATGTTACCAATGGTGCGATTGCAGAAGGCAATCGCCCCAAAAAACAACAATCATACATTAAACTGTGCCGAAAAAAAGTTAATATATTGTATATTACGCACGAAAACTATCAGCTAATTTCAATCAACACTTTTTAAACTCAAAACTTCTATCTTAATATGCAATTTCCGAATTAATAACTGTAGTTTTATACTTAACTGCGCCCATTAAAGAAATAATATAATACTATCTGGCAAAACCAACGTTATAGGAATTTTGATTCATATGAATAACATAGCGATGGCGTTATCCAAAGTTCGTACATTTTTCGTGTCAAAACAAAAAAAAACGCTGCTTTACATAAATGTAGAATGATAATGCGATAGGAATTTCGTTGTTAACAACTCATGATAAATATTTTCAATTTTATTCTTAATTTCTGTATTTAAATAGACGAGTATCAGGTGACGATGTCAATGCACAGAGACACGGACTTAAGGTGGTCCACATTTCAGAAGACGACTACGATACAACTTAAGCATGGGATGGATGACGTTAGTGACTATAATAATAAACCACGCACTGCTTATAAAGCAGGTGCCACAGATTATGATATCAACTGCGATAAAGGAGGGGACTACAATGCAATTAATAGTATGAAGTTCAAAGTCGCCCAATCAGACGACTCTGACTATGCACACGTTAACAAAGATCGAATAAAATAAGAAAACCGCGGTAAATGTCAATAATATGTTTAATATGATTCAATTAAATGTAATTAATCGGTATGTATAGATTTACTAGAATATCTTATACGGAGCTAGTATTGCTGTTGCAGTAGTCGATTTGAGAAAATATACATACGCGTTTGAACTGATAAGAAATATTAAATCTCAAGCGAAATTCGATTAATGTAAATGGGATTATATAACGTAACGGTATACACACAAAAATCGAAGCCTCGTACTTAATGTTTTAAGGTTGTCAGTAAAAACAGGTGTAAACAATGTTGGTTTCAACAAAATATTGCGCTTTAATATGTATGTTTTATTCATTCCAAACTGTAAAATTTATGCATGCATTGATTAAACTTAACGTTTTTCGTCTGTTTTGAGCGAATTATTGCAAACGGTTGTTACATGATCGCGGATGATATCATTGGCCTAAATGTTTGTGTTCTCGATTTTATGCCAATACGTAGCTTCCTTGTTTCAATTATGGTCATGCCTCTTCCCTTCCGCTCAAATGAACAAGTTTGTTGTTAAGTTTTGTATGCACAACAATAGTCGTAAAAAAAACAATTTTTTGTTAGAAATATGTCATTTCTGCAGTAGTTTCACTTCCCTTTCTGCAATTTAGACATGCTGTGCATAAACAATCAAATTGTTATGGTAAGCTACCATGTGATCCATACATCACATTGTGTACATATTTTTCAATCGTAAAACAAAGACAATTGTCAATTATATTTGTATAAAGAAAGATTTGTTTATGTTTGTCTTGTAAAAAAACATATCTATTCAGTAGATCGTTTTGTTAAAAAAATGTCGGTAAGGTGTCTTACACATTCAAAGTGTTGAAGTATTTACAAATAATAATAATATACTACTGGCGAAAAGGTAAACGTTTAAAATGTAAGTGAATATGCATTTAATAGTATGTGCCGTTTAATATGTTGTATGGCAAAGTGTCTAGTGCCCTTGACATCACATTCCCTTAAAATTGTATTTGATCTTGATTAAACAAACGCTTTACATGTCGAACGATTGTTGTTTTCATTTATTGTTGACGATTTACAAATCTATCAAACGGAAAAAACTATGCATATATATTTTACAATTTTTATATATGTATACGGCATTTCCCCAGGCCGTTTTAGCGCAGCGGGTGCGCGGTGCTTGCAGTTCAAAATCAATCTCTCCGCGGCGCTTGTTTTTCCGATCATGTCGCCGCGACGCGTGATTTCAAAAGCGCTTGCAGGTTACAATATACTAAATAATTTCGGACTGCAATGCTATACTATCAAAAAACATGAACATCATTTATTAGCAGACACAATTCTCTGTAGGGGCACTTGACATGCCTTTATTTTAGAATGTTTCTTAGTGCATGTGGTAGGGAAAACATAGTTGTTTAGTAGAAATTCACTCATTTACTTAAAGGTTGGAGACTACATGAGACTTTGACAGATGGCAGGGAACCATCCTCAACTGAAGAGAAGCCGGTTAATAGATGGCCGAAAAACAGTGACCGTTAATTTTTGTCGAGTTCTTTCTTGCATAACGCACGACCTATCTTTTTTATTGTTTAAAGCAATTCGGCTTGGAGTGCTCTTTGAGAAAAGGTATGGGTATGAGGGTCTCTAAGCGCAAACGTTTGACTTTATTTTGTGTTAAAGTTATTGCTTTCACATTGAATTTGTGTAGGAAATCTTCTAGTATATTGTGACCTAAACTAGCGTTGGGTTAAATAAATTTATCGTATGAACTGTCAAAAATGAAAGCCAAAGATGATTTTTGGGCACTTCTTGGCAAAAGATTGGAAAATAAGTCTATTAAATGTATCAATTCAGAATGTTTAGTATGGTATGGATGCATTTCCAACAGAACCCCGACCTTCTATGGCCGAATCAAAGCTCAATTGCTATCTAAGTCAATGTCAAAGACATACTTGGTTCACCGTGTAGCCTTAATGTGCTTTATGAAGTCAGAACTGAACCCCAATGACTCTTTGAGCCATTTTTGCAACAGTAGCGTGTGTGTTAAGCCTGAACATTTAGACATAGAGCCCCATTCCCCAAATATGGATCGGAGGACATGTTTTCAGTTCGGACAGTGAAGGGGGCATGGGACTGAGCCATCCTGCATATTTGGTAATTAAATGAAAACCATAGGCTTCACCAAGCTCCTAGTATTCATAAACATACACTTAAAGTACATATTTTTCCCTTTTATATCTATTAAAATAAGGTATTTTTGCCATTTAAGGTAGAGACAACCCTGAGGCTGATACTCGGGCCACGTTATAGAGGTCTTTTTGCTAAGAAGTGCCAGATCAGGTAGTATTCACACTTTATTATAATAATCGTACAGTCAACTAAGCATATTTATGATGTTTAAGGTGATGGAGACGCGTCAAAATCAGGTTTCGGGTCACTTATGCCCTTGACATAAAGTAGTTCCATATGCAACTTGTAACGATAGTTCCGTGTCCCGGCACGTACAGCTCGTGCTTTGATGGTAGCGGATGTTGGCTTTCGGTTGAGGTCATTGCGGTTCTCATAGGCTAACTGCTTTATAACCTTAGACCCTTGTGTAAGATTTGCATGAAGTTTCATGGTTTTTGCGATGACAGAGTTAAGACAAAGTCACAGACTTAGGATTTACGGCTTGATATGACCTGTTTGCTGCTTCGCTCTTTTGAGTTGTGGTTAAAAGTTTGGTTGCGTCAAGAGCAGCTGGACCCAACACCATTTCAATACATTTTTGAAGGACTTGTTGGTCATTGTCAACCATTTTAACCTTGACATTGTTTGGCAATTAATTATTAGTTCGCCTATTGGCACCAGCACAGACATAACTGTACTTTGCACAACTAGTACCACAGTAACCATTGAAGCATAAAATAATGGTTGAGATAACATTAACCATGACCATCCTTAGAGTTATGATGTCACCCTGTAGTTTATTGTGGGCAGCTTTAAGCTCAGCAATACACCTAGCTTTGAACGATAGAGCGAATCGACTCCTGATATTAAACTTGGAGTGACCCTTTAGCATGCCCTTCGAGAAAGGTGCCTTGTTGAGCTGGCGCTTCAGCGAGTTGCCTAGGTGACGAACATCCCTAAGGTGACCAACTTTGTGACCATGAGATTAACTTACACCTTGAATTGCCCTACTGTCCCCATCGCAAGTGAAATTTGATATTTTAATATCCTGTGAGATCAGGTCTCCCGACACCTTATTGTTTTTTTTTATCACCTATCGGTTCCCGCTCGGAAATATTTGCAGTACACTGCCCCCTATGATTGGGGCACTGAACAGTTTGACCTTTATTTCTTATCATTGATGAAGTCCTACAGAGTTTGTTGGATNAGAGAGCGACTCGACTCCTGATATTGCCCTTGGAGTGACCTTGAGCATGCCCTTCGAGAAAGGTGCTTTGTTGAGCTCGCGCTTCAGGGAGTTGCCTAGGTGCCTAAGATCCCTAAGGTGACCAACATTGTGACCGTGAGACTTTCGAACACCTTGAAATGCCCTACTGTCCCCATCGCAAGTAAAATTTGATATGTTGATGTCCTGTGAGATCAGGTCTCCCAACACCTTATTATATTTTCCTTCATCACCTATCGGTTCCCACTCCAAAACATGTGCAGTACAATGCCCCCTATGATTGTTGCACTGAACAGGTTGACCTTTATTCCCTAAGCACTGAAGAAGTCCTACAGAGTTTATTTGATACCAGAACCCCTACAATTTGCTTGTTTTTGGTATTATTTTCGCACATTGTGCTTATGGCAATGGTTCCGGCTTGAAATGGTGCTGCGTTAGACTTAAAATTTGGATTATTGTAGCAAGTGTCCCCTTTTTCGTTGACCAAAAAGGGATCTTGTTGACCTATTTTGGCATTTTCAGCTACAAAGTTTTTCCTAATCTGGTACATACTTCTCTCATTAAGGGATTTCAGGGCAGTGTTGACCTTATTGGCTTGTTTTTGCGTAGCCAGTGAAGATGGAGCGATTATATTTGTAGTGTTTAGAATTCTGCGGAAACCTGTGTTCCCAATAGAAGTGCTAGCAACACCTATTTGGAACCCTACATTAATCTGAGCTGCCTTTCTGCCTCTTGTACTTGATGGAACCCATTGTACAGCTTATCATGCTTGCCTACATATCTGCATCTTGTACATTTTAACCTTTCTCTCCAGCTTAAGCCCCACTTTACGGAAGCACTGCTATCAATGACCAAGTCGCCCTTACATTTAGCACTTCTTAACCTATGCTTTCTATTTTCAGAGGAGACCATTGACTCTAGTAGGGCGTGGACATAGACATTTTTCGTTAGGAAGTCAGGATGGACTTTTGATGGAGCAGGAACCCGTAACATGTTTACATAGCGAATCCTGTTAACTCGCGGACGCAAGGGATTCGCTGGGGTTTGAGAGCCGTCTACCTTACGTAGGTTGTGTTGGAGTTTGACCTTTTTTCATAATGATGTTTTTTACCCTTGGCTTGACCAGGTCTTCCGGGCTTAAAGGCAAAATTGAGCAAGATTTTCTTTCGCTTGGTTATTAACACCATTTTCCAAGATTGCTACCTTTAAAAAAGTCAAAGAACTTATTTTGCACCCAAAATATGCAAGTTTTCAATCCCTTTAATCTCTAAATGCGAGCAGACAATGCAAATTGACTACCTGCTGCCGTTAAAAGGCACCCATGACTTTATATACTAGAATATATAATTGGGGGCCTTTTATTAAAGGGGCTGCGACAAACAAGGTGCTTTGAAGATTTCACACTTTATTGGTGTAAAACAACACGTTATTGGAAGCTGATTGATTTCTACACTTCAAAGTATCTTTTATCTCTCATTTAGACTAATTTGTTTATTGTCTTGGATGAAATTGGTGTTTTTTTTTGCTATGGAATTGACATTTTTGGGGTAATTTAAATATACAGTAATTGTTTTCTTAAATTCTTAATCTAATTATTATACTGTCGTATTGGCATTACGGTATTATAATGACATTTTATACCTATAAAAGGACATTGTCACATTTTATGTCTTGCCAGACTTGGTACTGGTAGGCTAATTTAAACGAGTGAATTCGACTGGGCACTGGTTTTCAAGAAGGCCCTAGGCCGACTATGGCCCAAATGTTTCACTGCAAATGGGCCTCCACGGTGCTAAACCGGCAATGGGTATACCTTATACGAAAATAGATATTTATCAAGAGCATTTATCTACTTAATCGTGCGTCATTACGCTATACATGTCCAAAACATCGTTCCATATACAGTGCGTAAATGCTTCTTATTATGATAATAATACGACTAGAAACTGCTCTAAAATACTCCAAAACATATTATATAGAAATAATAATGTAATTGTTAATTATTTTAACCTTAACACAGCCCTGCTGGAATCCCGGGGGTAATCCACGATGAGGCGATAAAGCCGAAATGGTGTGCCCCGGAATGTGAAGCAGCCATTTAACACCGGGAAACCTATAGAATAAAGTATGTTAATATCAAATCAGAAACTAATTACGAATCAAAGCGTCGACAGCGCTGACAGGCTGTTGGCAAGATAAAGGGAAGTGACTTCTTCAAGAAACAGTTAACCGAATGAACATTTGAATGGGCATCAGCATAAATACTTTATATTTTTAGTTGTTATATGTAAGTCGCATATTCACCGCATGAAATGTGTGTTATCATTGTCAAGCCACACATTAGTGTGAGTAGATAAAAAATATACTACGGGAACCAAACATTAGTAGAAGTAAATACAAATTATACTATCATATGTGTCCTCACATGCCTTATTATGAGTGTATTTCTTCCCCATCGACATATATCGTATTTTGATATTTGATTTACACGCAGTTTTCTTTCGACACATTTAAATCACAGTTTTATAGCCGCGTCATGCGAAAATGATTCTTATGCGTTTCGGCCAGCGTATCTTTAATGTGTATTCAACTAACTATTGTAATGTATTTTCACATCGGTATGAACAGAAATGTTTTCTTACTTCGTATTTCCGTCGAACACGGTACATTTTTGTTAAAGTATATAAAATGCTAATTTCACTATTGCCATCCCCGATTTGCGTTGTCAATGATCACTCGACTGAGATAAATTCAATATAATGATGTTGATGGGAATGATGCAAACGATGAAAATGATTATAACGATGAGTATTATTATTGTTATAAATTAGCCTCGCTCTGTGAAAAAGGGGTTTAATGCATGTGCGTAAAGTGTCGTTCCTGATAAGCCTGTGCTGTGCTAATCAGGGACGACACTTTACGCCTTAACTGGATTTTTGTCATCAAGAGTCTTCCTTTAAACGAAAAATACAATAAAAGCGGAAAGTATCGTCCCTGATTAATCTGGGACGACACTTTACGCACATGCATTAAACCCCCTTTTCACAGAGCGAGGCTCCCATAATAAATAATACTGAAGTAGTTACAGGCTGTCATGGTATATTTTGAAAACATTTTCGAAAAAACTGACCAAGCAATAAAATTGTGTTATTGTACATTGTCATAAAACACAAAACGATCCGTTTTATGTTCAATATGACGCCGTATATACATCGTAAGGTTTGGGTACGCATCGATTTGAACTAATGCCGTCGGTGCGTCTGATGGCGCTGTCGCCCTAGTGATACCTCATACCTCCCCTGTCTGTATTCGACCACCCCCTTATAACGGTATCACACATGAAAGGTTTATGTTTAATATGGACTTCTATCGTTTTATATCACACGTAAATGTCAACACGTTATAAATCTGACGTAACGTAACATCAATGTAAAGCCGTATCGACGCTTGAATGTCATACTGGACGCGTTAGGTAAATCAACGCGATGGGTTCTTCGAAAAGACAATTAAGCCGGTATTAAGTGCGCGTTTGTTACTAGGTTTGACATCAAGTGGACAATAAAGCGACCAAGTCCAGTGCGGCCAGGTGTGTGTCTTACCAGAACACACACTGACAGACCAAAATCCACATGGTAATGGTTTGGTTGTTATACATGACGTACACATAGCAAAATAATTTAATTTCCTTTTTCTTGTCCACGTACTACAACAGGTAGTACAAACACGTACTCGACCAAATATTTTTTTAAGGAGCAGAATGAAATAAAATTGGTCTGATCTGTATTACACATATAGTATTTTATATCGATCATATCTACCGAAATATGTATCGGACGTGTAACGGTACAATAATCAAAAGTAACGTTTTTATTCCTGATCCATGAGCCGCGTCATGCAAAAATGGGTCTTCTGCCATTTGCGGCCTGTGTAGCTCCAGAACAACATGCGCTTTAGCACAGTTATGTAAGGAGCTACATTGCCGCTAATGAGATTAAGAAACATTCATGAATTACCTCTGATCATTTTATCAACTAGGATAATACAGTATCTAAGTTACAAATTCTTACATTTAGAATATCGTATCTTTGACCTTTCAAATTGATGACTTTTACAGTGAATGTAAGGTATGCCATGTTTCTACTTGCAAGAGACTCAAATCCTATAATCATGGCCAATATATCATAAAGATTTGCTATTAAATTTGCAAACTTCATTTATGTTATTATTGTTCCTAACATTCAAATATTTCTTTATAGAACCCTTATTATTATGATATAAGATTTATCATTAATTACAATAGTTATTTTATTAATAAATATTGATGTAAATAAACTTTTTAACATTTTCTTACATTATTAAAACATCTATTTCTATTTATAAAATTATGGTTGGACCTGCAGCTATGTTACAATTGGTTTCCAGAGTGGATTCAAATGCCAATGGCCTTCAAACTGTGTGACGTGAGGGGACCCCTTGAAAAGCAATTCTGACCCCAGAGCGAGCGCAAGTGCCCAGTTTGTGACAGCATTGATAGAACACGAATGCCCAATTAGCCGCTGGTTTGACTCTAAGATCCGCTACCGAGGCGAGCCCGGGGCCGGCGAAATGCCCTCGTGGCCCCGGTAATTAGCATGGCCGAAACGAGGCGTTGTCAAACTTCTCGAACCTATTGTCGTTCCCCGTTCAGTTTGTTCAGTCTTTGTTAAGTTCTCATTGGCAAACACAATTTACAATTTCATGTTTCTATTTTATCAATAAAGCGTCGCCCCAGTCTGACCGCAATTGTATCTCAGTGCACACTAAGACTTCCCATTGTATGGGCCAAATAAAGGGGTCGGAATGAAAACTTTTGTAAAGATAAAATTAAAATTAAAACCGGGTCGGACCATGGTCATCTGTTTTATCCGGTCGCTCCTTTCATCCCGATACAAATCCAAAAGGAATGCACGAAAGTTCTTATAAATACATTTTTGTAATCTGTTTTCAAAGAAAATGAAGAAGTACATGAATTTGACTATTGTAAATACGGTATACATTTGAAGAAATAACTTACTTAAGCTTTTAGCCACGTTTGCAAATGCAATGACCTTTACAAGCATCTCATTCAACCATAAAATGAAACGCGTCATGCGAAAATGGCTCCTATGTCATATGGGACCAGCGTCGCTTAAAACCAGGCTCTCCGCTGATGAGACCACGAAGCTTTGCGTGACTTTCAGACGGACAGGGTATCTCCGGCCAGACTGCATGAATGCGCAGGCTGGTCTGGAGCTACGCTGGTCGCGTTTCGTTTAGAATTCAATAATAATTTCAAAGGAAAAAGGTTTGAGTAAAAGAATATAAATTGTATAATGATCTTGTTGATTCGTCTTTTTTATGGATAAGTAAACGATAAGGATACATCATTAATGAATCCGATGTCGTTAATCTCACATGATAGTGAACCCTTATAGTATTCAAGTGGCTTGAATGAGTCAGGCGATAAAGAAGGCTGTTGGCGGACTATATATCAGAGGGATGAATAAATACCGCGATTAATGAACATTACAACTTAAGAGGATCGAAGAGATAGAATGCACTTGATTCGAATGCCGTGTTCGGAAAATATAACTGTAGAGAAGTTGCAACGTGACACCGAATATTAACAATCGCCCCGTGTTGTGAATAATGTCACCCGGGTTAGTTTTTATGGTAATTAGTCCGATAAGGTTTGCGGCCGAACAATGCGACCCGCGTAGGCATATCATGTGTTCGGACTACACCACACTACGCGCTCTCAACTCACTGCCGCCTTTGTTTACGCGCCGTGGTGCTCTATTGTACGTGGCTATAGTTTTAGAGGTTTCGAATTTGTTTTTTGTGCGTATGATGGTAGCAAAGCTCTGAAATTGTCGGATATCACGAAATCACAAGCATCATAAAATAGTCTCCAAGCTGTTAAGTTTCAGAGATTTGGTGTCGGCTTACATGCTTTGGTTACGGTTATATTCAGTCATGCGAATTGAGATATAAAATATAAAAAAGCGTATGATTAAATGAATCTGGGGCATCTATCTTATACACTTTATAAAATTTGTGTTCGTCTGCGTTGAAACGTAATACAGCCGGATAGTTTACGAATTGTGCATTAAAATGTGTTGTGGGTAGTTCTAGACCAGACTGTTTGGATTCGTGCACCTACATCATCAACAAACTAACCGAACAATAACAAACCCACTTAATCTACCAACACACTAACCAACATACTAATCTACTCTCAGATCCAACAACCGAACGACTGCCGACACGATATGAGAGTACTGCTGTAGAGAGAACCCTGGTGTCGCTTATTAGCTACAGTCAAAAACTCCTTTTCTCGTCAATGAAAGATTTTTTTCGTTATTTGTGATTTGTCATCATAAATGCGCACAGTTCTGAAACGCGTACTACAAAGCCCGACTGAATTCTCCCCAATGCAAACACCCCGACGGCCCTGCCCCCACACTACTACCAAACCCGTCTGTACCAGCCCTCCACCGCCCATGTCCCCAACCCTACTACACAGCCCGGCTGTATCCACCCAACCCGTCTGTGCCAGCCCTCCACAGCCCCTGCTACCCCTTCCCACTGCACTATCTCGCACGGTTATCATGTGCCTGGACACCTGTGCGCGGAGATAGGCGGATGTGCGGTGATTGATTGCCCGCGCCCCGGCCTCTCATCTGGCAGGTAACTTGACGCGCTGATCAACTCTAATTGATACCATTTATCTAGACTCTACAGGATTCTCACGACAAAATACCTGTTGTTTTATCACCTCTGTTGTTAGTTTTTGTACTTACTTTTATTAAGGAATTTGTATATAAGGAGTTGTGCTAGTAAAATGCGTCAAAGAGTACAGGGTTAGATGGAATCCCTGCTAGATTTGTGAAAGATGGTGCTTTTGTACTCAAAATCCCGGTCACTTTCATTATAAACATGTCCATTGACTCAGGCGTGGTTCCTGATGATATGAAATCAGCTCGTGTTAGTCCAATATACAAAAAGTCAAGTCCTCTCGAAGTCGGCAACTATAGGCCGGTTAGTATTCTTAGTGTAATCTCCAAGATACTAGAGATATCTATATACAACCAGCTATCAGAATTCTTGACCGTAAATTCCCTTCTTTATGAATTCCAGTCAGGATTTAGATCAAAATATTCAACAAACACATGTTTAATTCATCTTCTTGACTGGTTTAAAGGTAATAATGCTAAGGGTCTTTATACAGGGATGGTGCTACTCGATCTTCAGAAAGCATTTGATACGGTAGACCATTCAATACTGTATAACAAACTACATGCGTTAGGAGTGGAATCTCTTGATTGGTTCAAGTCCTATCTGACTGACCGTACACAACTAGTACACACTAACAAAGTGTCTTCAAACAGCCTTAAAGTTACATGTGGAGTTCCGCAAGGAAGCATTCTTGGCCCCTTGCTCTTCCTTTGCTACGTGAATGACATGCCCACATGTATAGACACTGACTGTAAACTTATCTTGTATGCAGATGACAGCGTTATCTTGTTTGCACACAAAGATTCTGCGACTATCTCTAATAAACTTTCTCGGGTTATGGAAAATTGTTCCACTTGGTTAATAGATAGTAAGTTATCCTTACATTTAGGCAAGACCGAATGTATGCTTTTTGGGTCTGCAAGGAAATTAAAGAAAATTCAAAATTTCCGTGTAAGCTGTAATGGTCAGACGATACCATCTCAGGACCAAGTAAAATACCTATGCCTAACTATTGATTGCACTTTAAATTGTGAAGCAATTGTAGACAATATAGTCAAAAGGGTCAACTCTAGAGTGAAATTTGTATATAGATACTGTAAAAACCTCAGTCTACAGACCAAACAAACACTTACAAACGCATTGGTACAATGCCACTTCGATTACGCTTGTTCATCTTGGTATGCTGGACTAACAAAGAAATTACTGGGTAAATTACAGGTGGCGCAAAACAAGGTCATTAGATTTTTATTAGACCTTCCGTCAAGAACAAGCATTACTTGTAACGAGCTCGAGTCCGTTCAGATGCTCAAGGTTAATGATAGAGTTCGCCAGCTTAGGTTAAACCAATTTTTTTATTATCTACAATGGTAAGGCCCCTAAATATCTTGAAAATAAATTTGTAAGAATATCATCATTTCACTCCAGAACAAGATTTAGTACATATAACTTTAAAGTCCCACTATCGTCTGGCTCTTAATCTGGAACTTTTTATTCCACGGCCATACATGACTGGAATGCTTTGCCAAATAACATCAAAGCGATCAAATCTAAGCAGGGGTTCCAACTTGAAGTTAAATGGTACTTAAACAAGTCTGCACGTGATAGAGAAAACTCTGACACTTTTTATTATTAAATGTTGTATATTACGTTATTATTGCTATTTTTAGTCCGTTCTTCTGTGATAAATATTTTGGTGCAGGAATAAGATGTCGTCTAGTCTTAATATTCTATTTATTCTTAAGCAATGATCTATTTTTAATAAACAGTGTTATGTGCTTTAATATTTTTGGTAACAAGGTATGATATGGGTGTGCGTGTGTGACCGTCCGTACCGCACCTGTATCTGCCTTGCGTCTCCATTATTTTTTGAGAGGTTGTTTAATAACTTTTTCACACAGTTTTGTAACATTGAACTTCTTGTATGCTTAAGATAAGGTACCCCAATGGAAATAAGTACTTGTACTTTATTGGGTTATCCCAGGTCTGCAAGATCAATATATATTTGTACACCATACCTATTTACCATATTTGTTTTATTATATGTTCTTATCTGTATTGCTGTTATATTGTACCTTCATTTTGTACCTGAATAAATTTGAATTTGAATTGAAAAAAGTTAAGATACGGTTAAAGTAGTTATTTTATTTTCCGATGAAAATTTATTTTGCTTTCAGACAAATCAATGCTCTCACTCTCAACATAAACATCACTGCCTGTCACTTCCTTAGAAGCAGCAAACTCATTATCAATAGAACGATTAGTATGACTACGATGATGATAACAAAATGATCTTCATATTGATTATAAATGAGACGTGCTCTGTGAAAACGGGGCTTAATGCATATGCGTAAAGAATCGTTTCAGATTAGCCTGTGCAATATGGGACGACACTTTCCGCTTTAATGGAATTTTCTTTTAGCGAAAACATGGAATTCTTAGCGAAAATCCAGTGTAGGCGGAAAGTGTCGTCCCTGATTAGCCTCTGCGGACTGGACCGGCTGATCTGGGACGACACTTTACGCACATGAAGCAAGCAAGGTTTTTCCAGCGCGCAGCTCAAACAAAAGTTATCATATATGTCATCATAATCATAAAAAATCATTATCATTTGTATCATCGCTATCATCATCATGGTCATAATCTTCGTATTATCATCACCCTCAGTGTATGATAGATACCATCACTTTATTAGACTTTTATTAAACGACAATACTTACTAGTATCATTACCATTGAACACATCACCAGGCTTGTTCATTTTAATTAGCGTTTTCTCCATTATAGTCATTTACATTTTCTTTATCAGCACCCCAAAATTGCCCGTTCAAAATACATGTCATGTCCGTGTGGTTGAATAATTTCGTATGATATGAAGGACCGAGATATACCATTGTTATCACGCGATGTACATCCTGTCTTGAAACGTGAGCGACAGAGAAAAATGAATGCCAATAAATAACTTCATTGATGAAGTCCCGATGTACAGCTAGTTATAACTCAATAACTCGTAATGCTCAATTTTGTTTATTACACGGGTGTTATTTCACTAGTTATATAACTATGCAAATAAGCCAATTTTCCCAGCATGCAAAGGGTTAAGTATGAGCCGCAACATGNCGAATTATGTTGGTTTTTAGATTTCTGAGTTGTTTCAATTTTGTACTGGGAAGGAAAAAATCACTCTAAAATTATTTCTCTGATGTTGTAAAAAGGCTGTTGATGATTAAACTGTTTAGTTAGGTCAATACTAGATTGAAACGGAATAAAGTTTCGTGTCGTGTGTGAATAAGGCATTTAAATTTTATAGAATTTTTTGTATTTAAAAACAGAAACTAATAATTTGACAACGAGCTCGCGCATATCCCTATCATACTAATATCCCTGTGATCGGCCTGACGATGCGGGTTTTCATGAAATGTCACAGTGGAACCAGAAACCTCAAGCGAAAGGTCTGCAATTGTGATAAAATGTCGCGTAATTGGGGGACATTTAATGATAACATTAATAATGCAGTTTGGGAAAGTTGAACTGGTCCTTAAATGTACAGTTATTAGGATGAAAGCGTTGATGTAAATATTACTGCAGCGATTGTGTTGTTTAGTCAGTAAATCACTTCGGAGCGTTTGTAATTTTATTTGTAAATATCAAGCATTCAAAAATATGCTCATAATTGCGTGTCGGCATTTTTTTCAAAGAACGCAGGTCGAGTTATGTTTCCCAGACCTTTGGTGGCATTTGCAAACACGACCACGTGGAATAGCCGCTGAATTGCCACTTTTCTGTAATAGGTTAGATAACATTACGGCAAGTGCTGAGTAGGTTTAACCTCGATCAGATTTTCGCACATTCTTTCTGCACTGCACACAGACTGTTACTAAACTATTAAAAGGTTATAGAATGTTATCTTAAAACGCACTTGCATTCAACAGCGGTTTTATCTCGACCAAACTACTGACTTACATAATGGGTGAAAAAAGGTACAACACTTACCAACGTATGTGTCTCAACTTTCGACGTCTTTGTTGTTGAAACGGTGTTTTTTTAACCCGACCTACACTACAGACGAAAAAAGGGTACAGTATAAGACGCCAGTAAGCAATGTCTCAGGAACCAAACAAGATAACTCGTACACAAGACAGTATTGGCTCAGACAAAAGTCAATTCTTTCTCGGACAATATGATACAGGCAGTGGGCTGTTATATGTCAAACTCCGTCGGTATTTCCTCAGACACTGGTCATTCTCGTTTCAGGCATTAAAACGTAATGTTTCAAACACCATACCATAATGTCCCAGACTGAGTAGTTTCTAAGACAACATGCGGTAAACTATCAAACATCAGACAGTAGTGTTTCATACACAAACAAGTCTATCAGACACTCCAAAACAAAAATTCGTACACAGTCTAGGATACCAGACAAGGCGTCTCAGATACAGTTATGTGAACGCATTTTGTAATGCACAGCTTTAGACACATGCCTGACTGTGAAGTCTCCGACACATGGCTTCGTTTACAGTCACAGGCACATGCCCAAATGTATAGTGTCGGACACATTTCTTTAAGTACATGCCGTAATAAACAGTTTTAGTCACATATCTTTATGTACAGTTTCAGACACATTCCTTTAAGTACAGTCTCAGACTGAGACATATGCTGTAATAAACAGTTTCAGACACAAGTTTTGATATACAGTTTCAGACACATTCCTTTAAGTACAGTCTCAGACTGAGACACATGCCGTAATAAACAGTTTCAGACACATGTCTTGATGTGCAGTTTCAGACACATGCCTTAATGTCAGTTTCATATACATGCCTTACTGTACAGTATTAGACACATGCCTTACTATACAGTTTGATGCACATGACTGAGTTTAAATGTCTTAATGTACAGTATCAGACACATACCTTAACACCCAGTTTCACCCTGTGTATGGAAAATACATGTATTTGTCGACCTTTATATTTCATTCAAAGTATCAGTAGAATATTTAGGCACAACAATAAGTGTAATAAACTTGTGTTATGCGTTACGGAACATGGCTTGATATACAGCCGAAAACGGTCTACAGCCCTCGTACGACTTCATGGGTATGAGTAAAATTTGAGTTGGAAAATATACACATAATTATGTTTATGAAGTCTGTCTTAGTATATTCTTACTCGGGCTCCCAATGAACATATTGTCATTATATAATTTCTCGGTGCTGTTAGCGCGAAACATGTGGCAGAAGACAGAAGGCGGCAGCCGTGTCCATCTACAGACATAATTATATGGTCGCCATTACTTTTCTCCTTTTATGCAATTGGCCCCGCGGCTGCCACGTTGTTAGAGTTGGGAGGGGGGAAGTTTCAATAAAAACCAAAAATCTCTTGCAAAAGCGTCTCAAATTTTTGCCAGAACGAACACTTTTCCCATCCAAAAGACGGGATTGGCAGAATATGCATTTCAAGCTAAAGTACGCGCGCAGCTGGCTGAAAATCAAAACACGGGAAAACTCGCGGCTTCAAATCCGCCGAAACGCATAAAAGACATTTCAAAATTCACAGAGTCTGGAATTATTACTGCGCCATTTATCGAGCAACGCTCTGAATATTATATTATTTCGTTAGCTAACGAAATACGCCTGTTCAATACTTAGTTTTCGTTGAAGGTTTGGGAAATCGCACAAATAATTGAGATTATTATAGAATGTTCTCAAATGATTGCTAAACGACGTATTATCGTTATCACCACCAACAACACCATCATCATCATCAGTATCATATTATCCTCTTTAAGTGCTCGTGGGGAGCTTTTAACGTACCGTGTTGTCCGTCGTCCGTCAGAGCTAAATAAGGTTAGTGAGCAGCGTGTTTAACATTTTCTTCTAACGACTTCTTCTCCTGAACCCCTTGACAGATTTTTACGAAACGTCACAGGAATGATCTTTGGAAGACCGTCTGTCAAAGTTGTCCAAATCGTTCCGGCGGTTAATTGCATATGTAGGTCACCGAACCTAAAATCTCTTTAACCACGAGAATCATGGTTTAAATATGTGATGTGATACATCATCTGGTGGTCCTCAAATAAGTGTGTTCAAATCATGCCCCCCCCCCTCCCACTGGAGTTAAAACTGGCCACGCCACAGGGGCCAATTGATTTATATAAACACATATAGTAAACGTCTTCAAATAATAAACCTGTGGTATAAAATGTTCCCGCCCTATGGGTATCTTGTTTTCCTTATATGAATATTGATGAATATTGTTAAAACTTTACAAAAAAACAACTTCTTCCCTGAAACTTCAATGCCAAGAGATTTGTTATTTGGCATGTAAAGTGATATACCAATAGTGGTCCTCTGCTAAGTTTTTTCAAGTCATGTCCATAAGGTCAAACTTGCCACCACAGGGGTCAAATGATTTATGAATATGTGTATAGTAAGTATCGATAAATATTCTCTGAAACCGCAATACGGTCAATCTCAACTATGCATGGCCCCATTACCAACCCTGGGGCGCCCCGCCCACATAGACCACGCCCACCCAAAATTTTGTTTTAACATAACTTCTTCATTTATTCACCAATTGACTTCAAATTAATACTGAACATCTCTTATGAAAACACGGTCTATCTCGACCATCCATGTCCACATTACCCACCCCAGGGCCCCGCCCACATAGGCCACACCCACCCATAATTGCCTTTTCGTCCGTCCGTCCGTCCTGGCCAATATCTCCTCCTTACACTATTATCACTAGAACCTTGAAACTTAAACACATGGTAGTTATGAACATATGTGCGACGTTGCACTATTTGGAAATTTGATCTGATCCCTGGGTCAAACATGCGGCGAGGGAAGGATACGCGTCGGCCACTGCAGCGTCATTTTTCACGATACCACCGTCTCTGAAACAAATTGCTTTAGTTGTACATATATGACATCATAGTATACCAATATCATGCTTTGACTTAAGGCCTGAGTTCACAAGCACACACGTGTTAGTCGATGCCTTAGTTAAGCAGCAGACACGTGTAAGTTAATGCCTGAGTTAACCAGCACACACGTGTAAGTCAAGGCCTTAGTTAAGCTGCACACACGTGTAAGTCAATGCCTAAGTTAACCAGCAGACACATGTAAGTCAATGCCTGAGTTAACCAGCAGACATGTGTAAGGCAAGGACTGAGTTGATCAGCATACACGTGTAAGCCAAGGCCTGAGTTAACCAGCAGACACGTGTAAGGCATGGACTGAGTTGATCAGCAGACACGTGTAAGCCAAGGCCTGAGTTAACCAGCAGACACGTGTAATGCAAGGACTGAGTTTATCAGCATACACGTGTAAGCCAATGCCTGAGTTAACAAGCACACACGTGTCAGTCAAGGACTGAGTTGACAAGCACACACGTATCAGTCAAGGACCGAGTTTACCAGCACACACGTGTCAGTCAAGGACCGAGTTAACCAGCACACTCGTTTCAGTCAAGGCCTGAGTTAACCAGCACACACCTGTCAGTCAAGGACTGAGTTAACCAGCACACACGTGTCAGTCAAACCCTTAGTTAAGCAGCAAACACGTGTAAGTCAATGCCTGAGGTAACCAGCACACACGTGTCAGTCAATGCCTTAGTTAAGCAGCAAACACGTGTAAGTCAAGGCCTTAGTTAACCAGCACATACGTGTAAGTCAATGCCTGAGTTAACCAGCAGACACATGTTAGTCAAGGCCTGAGTTAACCAGCAGACACGTGTACGGCAAGGACTGAGTTGATCGGCAGACAAGTGTGCGCCAAGGTCTAAGTTAACCAGCAGACACGTGTAAGGCAAGGACTGAGTTGATCAGCATACACGTATGAGCCAAGGCCTGAGTTAACCAGCACACACCTGTCAGTCAAGGACTGAGTTAACCAGCACACACGTGTCAGTCAAGGCCTGAATTAACCAGCACACACCTGTCAGTCAAGGACTGAGTTCACCAATTATAGGTTTATATCCGAGTTGTAAATAATATCACTTGCTAACATAAACCAATTAATTTACTTTAAATCCTTCGTGAAAGAACTTTGTACAAACAAATTGGACAAACAAATTGGACAAACGACTTGTACAATCAGAGAGGCATATCTACTTTGTGTACTTTTCTCTCCAGCCTCTCGCGCATCCAGAGTTCAAAGTCAGGGAAACTACGGTTATCGGTAGAGCGGCACGTAATATCGTGCATGGCGTCCCAGCGCCGACCTTCGGCGTCAACTTCCGGTTGATAGACCAGGGCCTCTGTACAAACAGTCTCAGCGTACCACGTTACAATTCCCCGTGCTTGAGCGATTTTTTAGTTCTTCGCGCTAGCGGAAAACTAATGTAGAGGGAGTTTTGCAAGTCAGTCTGCTCTTAACTACGCTAGGAACGATAACCACCGCATCTGCCTGTTTACCTCTGGTACACTGCAGACAGCCAGTGTGTTTATGTTATCAATAGTGTTTAACAGCTTGTGCGATGACATTGGCCAGTCTAGTGTTTAACAGCTNAAGTTTAAAGGAGCATACGCAACGGCACTCGTATCTAAGAAGAATGTAGTACCATGCGAGTGGATGACAAGAAAGTGGGGTAAGTAGATTCATTCGCGGTTTTTGAAGAGCTCAAACATATCTGCGATATGCCCCTTGACATTGGCACTATACAAAGTCGTCAAACTGAATAACATTCCAATTCTAATAATTATATTCAGCTATGCAGCTCTAGATTATGTTGGCAGACGACACTGACCGATTTGAAAGCGGATTCCACGTGTCATGTCTAAACATTTCTTGTCATAAAATAATTATATAAACTTATTATGCATACTCATAGACTTATTAACGAATTTACTATATCTTGTTCTGCCTTGGTGATCTCGTAATCACGACGAATTGTCGTAGCAAGTTGCATTAATTGAAAGCCACACAGTCCTATCAGCAAATGTGAAAAGAAGACTGATAAGCCTCTTTGACGCTTAATACGAGATCGAAAACCTACTCAAAATAGCCCATTACCGCTTAATAACGACCCAAAATGTAATAACGAGTAGGTATTTCTTAACGACGTGATTAATAACATTTTGAAACTCGCACCAGAGTGTTTCATGTTCGAAGAAAAGTCCCGAAGATGTCATACTGATTGTTTAACTTAGTGTTTAACATATGACGGTCTGTAATAAATACATTGGGCTTGTTTTGTCCATGTGAAAACCGGATATATATTTTGTTTCATTATATAAGAAAGTATCGGTATGTAGAAGGAATGTGCATTCTTCAATTCCCTGCACGAAATTCCACGAATACGTGTTCACCATACCCTCTTTCTACCAGTATATGGCACCATTGTTTTCCTACTTCGGAAGCTTTGAAAAAATTGTCGATATTCACTGAAATAAACAAACCCATACGAGTCATCAGATTGAATGGCGATATATTACTATCATTCGCCCANAGAAATTAAACCGCGTTTCGTGTAAGACTTCGTTATACAGTACTGTGTGCGAATTGGATATAGAAATCAAACTCTATGTCGTGTTAGACTTTATCATATAGTACTCTGTATTACATGTAATTGCCTATAGAAATCAAACGACGTGTTGTGTTAGAATCCGTCATATGCTAATAAGCTTTACTTATAGAAATCAAACCGTTTGTTTTGTTTGAATTCATCAAATACTACTGTGTGTTAATTGCTTATTGAAATCAAAATGGAGAATAAGTTGGTTCCTTTGTACTAGTTCCTTATTCGAATGAGGAATAAGGAACAGTTTCTTTGTTCCTTATTCCTTATTTCAGCAAACAATATGTGATAAAATGATAAAAAAATACTAAACATTCTTAAGTTAATAAAAAAAATGAAAGTGTATGTCAAGCAGCGTGAATACATTTAATGTGTGTATTACGATAAATGTAACAATCGTGTTTCTTTTTCGCGCTTGACTTGCATTTCTTGTTAAAACCAAACTGACATTTTCTATACTAACTTCACATGAACAAAACTTTAAACCTATAAATTTAATTTATATGTTTCTATGATATAAAAAGTACATTCTATCACTTTTCTATTTTTTTTTTAATTTTTATTTATACTCTATTTTTTTTTAGCAGCTGATTAAGGAAAATGGAACCAGTTGCTTATTCCTTATTCAAGCCGAATAATGAACATGCATTTTCTTATTTAAATAATTAATTTAAATGAAAAGAAAGTGTACCACATATACATTAAAATAATTGTATAATTATGTGTTTTGTTATTAAACATATTTGATACATAACATTTTTACAGGCGTTTATTAAATAATAACCCAAATCCCTTTTCGCGGTTGAATAAGGGAAAAGGAACTCATTCCTTATTTCGTATTGAGCTATCTTGGGCATACGACTAGTCAACATCGAGGAGACAATGGACCTTTATAGGTCATTACGGCCAAAAATGGTATTCCAAGGTCGAAGGTCACCGAGGATATAGATATATAGATATGCTTTATTCAGGAAAAAAGGAAATATGCCCATCATTCAACATATAACACGTGGCACAGAAATATATAACCGGTTATAACCGGTTAATGGTGAGGCATGTTAGGTCATGTTAGATGTCTTCACATACATATGGTAAGTTATAGATACATCAACTTGTAGTTTTGATTGGAAAAAGAAAACGCTTGGAAAAAAAATGGCCTGCACGAACGAGAAAACGCGTTTTCGGACTTTTACAATATATGAAGAAAACGCGATATTAGAGCGCGTTTGAGCACAGGTTATTTATTTTTTTTCAAAATATATATATCATTTGATAAAACTTTAAAGTCTACAAGAGGCACCTAAATCGCTGCCCCGATGCAGTCTCGTCTTTATGGTGACATAAGTGATGGCGAACTGACGGCAACACTGTCCGAAATATTGGCATTTGGTACGAATACAAAGCGCAACTGTTACGTTACGCTAAGATCGGCTTAGGACTTTTAAGCATCGATACCACCGCCGTTTTGTAGATCACCACGGTCCATAATCGTGTGCCAAGATATAAGGTCGCAGGATGTATCGGCCTAGCGAGAAAACGAACTTAAATAATCTATGAAGAAACATGCTTTTACAGCTTGTATACAACTTACAGTCTTCTAGATGCACATTGACCGCTGCTGCCGATACATTCTTGCCTTAAATATGACGCGTTAAAATCGCGTTGCAACTTAATCATATCCAGTCGTTACTGTTAATGTATGAAAAACGAAACTAATACATGTCTTATATTCAACTATCGGATAGTCTTGGCCAGACGGACGGGCCAGATAAAACTTCAAGAACTGAATCGGAGATAAAAAAATAATTACATTTAAATTTTAATATAGCCAATAATAACGAACACAAATCCGCACTATGCTAGAACTATATGGTCCGAATTTAAGTATCCGAAATAATGGTTACCGAATTAGGAACTAGTAATAAGTTAGTTTCTTTTCCTGTTTCAATGATTTTTTTCATGTCGTATTTTATGTATATACAATCAATTTACAAATACATATGCATGCATATACGTATGTTACCATATGACTTTACACAACTGGTGCATTTTTACAACACAATTATAATTTGAATCCAATATGCAAATTACAAAGACAAGTTAGAAAGTTACAAAACTGTACAACTTAATCCATTAAACACAGTTTGCAAGTTTCATATATAATGATGGTTTCTAGGTAAACAGCATCTTCATAATGGACATTATGACTTTACACAACTAGTAATAAGTTAGTTCCGTATTCAGAAGTCTTTATTTCGGACCATCACTATCGGATAATTTAAATGAGAATCAGAAGGAAATCGAGCACCTCATGCATCACGGAGTCACGATCACAGATAACAAAGACGTTAAATTGTGCCGTGCCTATATAATAGGTCGGTATAACAGCAGAAAAATAAGCATAATATTACAGTCGTTCAATTTGCATACCATCCGGATAGAGAACGAGTGCGGAATAGGAGCTCAAAGAGACCCCGTATGGAATCTCGGAACAATACCTAAGGGCGGTGATGGAGACTAGACAGAGACTAATACCAGTCCTGAAGAAGCCTAGAGATGAGAATAAAGAAGTTTTCTTTAGGATGAACAAACGGTTCCACGACGAACGAGAGTACAAGCCGAATTCCAAGGAGGGATAAAGGAGTGTTGTGAAATGTGCAACCTGGAACGTCGAGGGGCTGAAGTGGACAAGTTTTCAAGGCCGGAATTCGTGAAACTACTTTCACAATATGACATTATTTGTTTAACGGAAGGCAACATAGGCTAACTCAAAATCTAATATCAAACTGTATGGATTAAAGGGACTGTAAACCACGAATGACGAAAATAAAAAGTTCTAAAATACCGTATTTTTTTACAATTATTAGTTTATATTGTTTAAAATATCACGACTTGTATATTACATTACTTGAAAAAAGTTCATATTTTCAGTATATTCGGTAATAAAATTTCGCGATGTTAAATCGAAAGTACATCGCGAAAATAGGTGACATAACGATATACACACTATAACTAACGCAAGTAGATTGATCATTATATATATAAAATATATACAATTCACTACGCATGCACAATTTGCATTCCTGTGTTTACCACGTAACGATGATGATCTACTTGCGTTATTTATAGTTACCAGTTAACTGTACTGTTCTGTTCTTATGGTTTGATAAATGCCCCAACGAAAGAAACATGTATGTATAGATTATAGAATAATATGCAATAGTACCATTTAAGACCATGACAGCACGTGTTTAGCGGACAACGTTAAGTACAAAGGGAACGTGTATCGTTCGTGATTTTCCAAAATGCGCATGGTTATGTTTGTCGTTTAAAATAAGCCGAATCTCTTAACAATGACTGCGGAAAGTTTACTTATTTCGTGGCATATCCCTGATCAGTTGTAATGAAGTTTTACATTTACGTTGCGTCTACAACATACGCATACAGTATAATGATGCACATTCATTTGTTTTTAACTGAGCAACTATTTGAAAAGAACACATATAATTGTTTGTTTTTCATTCCAAAATATGTTCATTAGACCCTTACCCGGTAAAAAAAGGTTAAAGATTGTATGTCACGAGTGTTGTTTCCCCAGTCCCATTTAGTGTTCGCTCTTTTAAAGGATCATGTATGTGTTTGTTTTGAAATAAACACAAACTCAGGCTTGCAGCCCCAAGATCAATGTCTGACTTAGAGGTCAAAGGCCAAAACTCGGGTCTGCTATATAACTCTGACGTGCATGAACTGATTTTGAAAACAGTTGGTAGCAAAGCTCACCGTCGTGGAAGGTTGCGTCAGCAACAAGTACCAGGTTTGTACCGCGTCCAATGTAAAATTACCGGTAAAATGTGAAGGATTGGGTTCGTGTTTCGTACCCTGTCAAAACTGGCCAGAAATGTTTACGATCGTGCAATGGTATTTGTCGATGTATAGAAATCCCTTCAGTAAATATAGGCTTATATGTCTCATTTTGTACACTGATCTTAAATCATAATTATCATATTAACAATATAAACTTACCATACATATTACAGAATATTGTTCTGAATTTGTCCTGTTGTGTGCTCTCCGTAAAAATCTTTTCTTGTTACAAACCAACGTTATTGAACAACAGTCACACTCTTAAACAAACATTCAATTTGTCTTAACCTTAAATGATTATACCCACGCGACCCAAGTCGTAACAACAAGTTTGTTAAAAAAACTGATCTTCAAAATCAGATGTATTTGATTTCGCACTATATGACCATTATTACGTCGAGAAGGTCATCTAACGAAATAGTAGTATGTAGTATGTTAGTATTGTTTCAAACAACTTAACGCAATTAAAACAGCTGTATGAGGTCAGTGTCCTTTCTTTGTCGCACAGTTGCATACACAGAAGATGTAGGTCGATTCAATTAGCTCGATTGGTTTGGACATCCATTATTGTATCATAAGATTACAAAGATAATACTAACTGAATATCTGGCATGCACACATTCTGTTTACAGTGTCCGGATGTATCTTGTCGCGCCTCTATTTAGTGCCCATATAACCCTTGTTGCAAAAGTCTCTTAGAGACCCTTTTCATATGATACAACTTTTAAACAAAATCTTACAAATGGTTTTCATTATTAGAACGAATATACAATTATAACCATGATAACACAGGATTAAAGTGATAACAATTGATTTCACTGTTATTATTTGTCGACAATTTGTTGATACTTTATTTTTACTGCGTAAATATGCAACAGTTATTTGTATACAGTAAAACCACGTTTGTAAGTTTGCATTTCTTACAATATACTTCCTGCTGCGTAGTAATCGCAAGATATCTCGGTCAAAAGCGATCGTAGACAGCTACACCGAAAAAATGGTCGTAGACAGCTACGCCGAAAAAGTGATCGTAGACAGCTCCGCCGAAAAAGTGATCGTAGACAGCTAAAACGAAAAAGTGATCGTAGACAGATACGCCGGAAAAGCGATCGTAAACAGCTACACCGAAAAAGTGATCGTAGACAGCTACGCCGAAAAAGTGATCGTAGAAAGCTGCGCCCGAAAAAGTGATCGTAGACAGATGCGCCCGAAAAAAGTGATCATCGACAGATGCGCCTGAAAAAAGTGATCGTAGACAGCTACGCCTAAAAAGTGATCGTTACACAGCTACGCCTACAAACTTGCATCTGATCCCATTCGAATAGTGTCAGGTGATATCAAAATTAGCCCGCCGATTATCAGTATGTTTGCTCGTTAATTGACTAAAACAATTAGTAGACAACTGTTTAATGAACATCTCTGATATGTTTTGAGTACTCTAACAATACGTACACTATTCTTATAAAAAATAAATCAATGTCAAACTTAATGGTATTGTTTTAAAGTGCGAAGTACGGGATTATGTATGAATTGATATTCTCACGGGGACGATTTACACAGTAATAAAGTTGCAAATGGTTAACCTCCCGGGCTCGTATGAACATGCACTATTTGAATTATCTATATTAATTGTGGTTTAATTTGATGATTATGAGGTTAAAGAAAACAATGAGGGTGCTGGAGTTGAGCAAATGATAAAGATCTTGAGGTTCATGGTGATGCTGCTGTTACTGTTGTTTATAATAATGATAATGGAGGCAATTGTTGTGTCATTAACGGTAGTTCAATCCTGATGGAAATACATTTCAATGAAAACTTCTTTTCATAACATACATGACATAATAATGACCTATATAGTCTCTTTCCCATACATTCTAACCCCGACTTTCAGAAACTATCTGGGCGATTAATTGTTATCAAGTAGTGATACGAAATAGTTTCTGTGTGTATCAGGGCCACTGCATATTAAGATTAATTTCATTAAAATTTATCTTAACGAAGGACGGAATATCTAACAGCTCGTTATCGTTCAAAGTCGGGTTTGTTCAACGTCTTCTTACATAGTTGTTCATATTACGCTCGCATCTGTCCCAAAAAATAGCTATACAGTATTTCTTTAGTCGTATTGATATCCATTATTTCGTAATGAAGCAAGTGTCATATTTTCGATCGTTTTCTATAATTTAACGATTACTTACGTAGAACACAATGCTGTATGAATGGGTTAAACAAAGATTGATACCTGACATGTACATTGATTTAAGCTATATAAATAAAGGCTAATTAGTTTGATATATACACATATGAGTCGTGTTCTTAGAATACTGGGCATAATGCATGTGCGTAAAATGTCGTCCCAGATTAACCTGTGCAGGCTACTTTCCGCCTAAACTGGATTTTCGCTAAGAAGAGAAATCATTTAAACGAAAAATGCCATAAAAGCGGAAATTGTCGTCCCTGATTAATCTGTGATGACAATTAACGCACATGCATTATGCCCATTTTTCTCAGAACACGACACACATATTTAGTAAACTAACAAGAGGACCCTGAGAATCCTTGAACGCTTACTAAAGACATTTCTTGCTTATACAGTGTATTGAAACAAGTAACGCTGAGGGAGGGGCCAAATTTGACCATTTTTCAATGGATTTATCTAATATCGGACACCAGTATATGTTTCGCGTTCTGAGAAAACTGGGCGTAGTACCTGTGCGTAAATTGTCATCCCAGATAAGACTGCACAGGCTAATCAGGGACGAAAATTTCCGTTTATATGGAATTTTTCGTTTAAATGATGTCTCTGCTTAGCGAAAATCCAGTTCAGGCGGAAAGTGTCGTCCCGGATTAGCCTGTNGAATAAATCAGATAGTTTTGAAATGAGTATACCAATCAAGAGTATAATGGTACGTACATGTTTGATTCAATGGAAGTATTATTCATTTACCTGGAGAACAAAGCTCATCGGATTATTTCTTTTTATATGGGCATTATATTAAATATATATCGTTTTATATATTTATATAAAATTGTATTTATATACAAATTATACTGGTCGTATGTTGAACCGCAGTGTTAATAATACAATCAAAAGCTACATCGAACCTTCTACAATCCAAGTATTTCAATGATACTATTATTAAATTGTGCCTCAAACAACATATTTCCAATTAAAATCTCCAAAACTGACCGATTTACATGACAGATTGTTGTCCATCCTGATGGTGATGTATGCACCATGTCTTCCAAACAACAAACAATGTTCGGTTGGATTAAGTTCGATGGTATTTAACGGTCAATACATCTAAAGATATAGTTTAAAACAGAAAGTTAATACAGACGTATGCTAATTGTTATACGGAACATGTGCGTGTCTTGCCTGGGTAACACAATGGTTTTTATTGCGTTCTTATGGTTTTTAATTGTTCCAATTTATCAATAAACAGTTTGCGCTTGCGTAATTGTTTGATCCCAAGCACGCCACTCTCATAACACAGATCTTTGCAATCTGCATTTTCACCCCTAATTGTTGCATAAACACGTCGTATCCGTATTTTAGTTTTTACTTTAAATACGAAACTTCGAATGATGTATTTACCGTACAAAATACTTAAAAACAGTTTTATTGTTGCTTTTCTTTAACTGGCGAAATCACGTTTGGGATCGGGTCCATTTGCTTTGGCATCGGATCCGTATTACTGCTTTTGGTTAAATGTCAATTTTGGCAATAAAACAGCTTGAACATTCCTGTCTCAGCCATAAGTTTGCAATATATGGAGAGATTTTGAAATAACTTGACACAAAAGTAAACTATCGTAAGACGATGTTTCGCGCTTAAAACTTGTCTTTTTATATCAAAGATCAAGGTCACACTTAAGCGTTCAAAGATCAAGTTTGGACAGTAAACAGCTTATTCGGACTTTATCTTCATCATGATATTAAAGATAACTTACCACTTATGAAAATCTTGATGAACAAATGTGTCTGTAAAACAACTTGCCCAAGCTGTAAATCCCATGCATCATTTAATTTCAAGTCAACTAATCACAAATGAATACCATGAGAAGACTGAATGTTGCGTGTATCATTTCTGCAAAGGTCAAGTCCTCATTTAGAGGTCGAAATTCAAATGTTGTCATAAACGTCTTGTGTTTGACATAGGCAGAGTTTTGAGACACCAGTGGAATGAAGTCGGAGGCATCCATGCCCCATGGGCACATGTCTTCTTCATTTAAGTCTATCCTATGGCTCTCTCACTAAGTGTGTGCCTTCTATCCGGTAATCAATTAATGTCCTTGAACTCAGGTGAGCGCTTAAGGTCCATCATGTCCCTGTTGTTTGACCTACAAACCCCTTAAATCATGGGTATTATACCCTTGTACCTAGAAAGTAAGCTATAATTAACCAAAAAGAGCTTTTGTAACCTCGGCTATTTACATTTACATCCATAACTTGACAAAAAAAACATAGGACTCAAAATTAACCTTTATTTATTTATGTCTCTATTTAAAAGACGCAATTGAAAGTCTCTATTGAAGTCAACGCAAAGACCTGCATAGAAAAGCTTCATACACATATTTTAGTGAGCCTTTGTGATAAGGTTTACCACAAAAGTTTTAACTGTGTCCTTTTAAAATAGTTTTAAATATTTAAATAAGTAGAATCGTTCAAATTAAACATTTGTTTTGCGAAAAACACGTTGGTCACGGTCTGAAATGTGTACTTATACTTTGTATGTTTTCACAGTATGATTCAAGATGTACATACACATTTTTATTTAAGTTGCAATACCAAAAACCTTACTATATTATAGTGACAAAAAGAAAGAAAAAGATGGAACTGGGATGTTGAATTTAAGTGTTCGTATGTACTATGTCTACCTCCACTTTAACTTTATCAAAACATTTCGATCGATGGCACATGCCCCGTTTGTTTCTGCGAATGCACGTTACATGATTGACATCGAAATCCATTTACTAGAGGGCTAATTTATTCGTTCAGCGCATTATTATGCCCGTGTAGCTACTAGCTATATGAAGCTTGTATGTGGCTTGCTTGCAAGTCCGGTAAACCTTTTGCGATCATCATGGAATCGTGGTACCCCGTGATTGATTGACCCTTCGATATGATTGGTCCTACCATTTGAATTGGGACACCGCTTGCACGGGGACCTGTAATTAAAAAGATGTTGTAAGAAATATTAAGTTAAAACCTTTTTAGTTTAGCTCAATTGCATCGATAGCCTAATGATTTTTGGAACGCTCTCGAGTCCGTGTCCTGGATTAAACTATCTTCATAAGAGGGATACTTCTAGATGAATCATTTTAGTAAGAATTATTTTATATGACTTGAGTAACTTTGAAAATTAACACTTTAATCCTATTTATTTCATCAACAACGTATGCACTTATTAGTCAGTGGTAATAAAGAGGAATTTCTGATATTTGATTCAAATTAAACGTTCAATGAAAACCATCATAAAACACATAAAAATGCTTTGCCACCAATTGAACGCATTGTATAAATGCGTATGTCGTTAAGAAATGCCTTGAAATGAACTTCCGGAAAATATCCAGTTATTAATTTCAGTATAACTAACGAAATAAACTCTAACAATTAAAGTGAACGGCAAAACATATTTCAGTTTAGTTGACTTTGCCTTGTAACAATCAAAATGATGAAAGCGTTGGTAACAGAAAAAGCTAAAATGAGTATAATTCATGAGAAACGTTATTTGAATCAAGTAACGTGTATATGAACTACATTTTATCGTTTATTTCGAACCAGTTTGTTTGGTATTTTGCCTGATTTAAGATGAAGATCAAAACCACTGTACATATCATTGTTTAAAGAACGCATACATGTTCCATGAGCGAAGCGCAGTAATATATCATTTTACTGACTAGTATCCGGCACAGTAATACAAAAGTCTCTCCCCTACCGATTTCTGAATTCCACTACTCAATCCTATCGGCGTGCGCCAGTCGTCCAAAACAGATCGCGGCGTTTATCGCCATAAAAAACAAGAGCTGTGTCACAGAAACAAACGTCCGTCCCCTACACCGATAACTTTGTCTTAGTAAGAACATGATCTCCATAAGTTTAATCAACATAGCTTGATAACATTTTAGTTAATTCAGGATACAGATTTTAGTTTTCATTGATTTCTTTAATCATAGAAAACACAACTTTTGTTGGAAGAAATAAATTACATGCACTACACCTCATATAAACAATATCCAGTTTCATCAACATAGCTTAAGTACCTTTTCAGTTGTCGCAAGATCCGGATTTTAGTTTTAATTTGCGCCTGTAACCATAGCGACCCAACTTTTGTCCCACAAGTATTGAAATAACGTGCATTGTCCCCATGTGGATCTTTATCCGCTTATTGATTTTCATCAATATAGCTTAAGTACTTTTTGAGTTTTTTCAAGGTCCTACTTTAGGTGTTCACTTATTTCTGTAACCAAAAAATATTTGTCGGACAAACAATTAAATAAAGTAACGTGCATATTCCCCATATGGTCATCTATCCACAAACCAAATTTAAGCAATACAGTTTAAGTACTTAATATAACATTTAACATATTGCAAATATTGTGTTTAATTATAGTGGAATATTTGTATCGATTGATTGTTAAACATTATTAGACTTGTTCAATATAATGCATAATGCACTGTTATTTTAAAAATTATTCAAATTAGATCTCGATGTACACATTGGTATGTAAAGAATTGCAAAACATCGCGAGTCATCACGCAAGAGAGCGTGTTGCATGTACCTGCCATACAGGGGCTGGCGTCTGTAGTTCGTGTTTAAACCATTTATTTAGATACATCCTACTCAGATTACATGCTTCAATAGAAGCCATCTCTAAATTTCTTTGCGGACACGTAAATGTATGTAATATTAGTAACAACCATGCTATTTATTTAGCAGTTTTGGGGATATTATATTTCCCGTTTGCGTTTAGTCGAACACAGATGTTTCGTAGTTCAGTATGCGCATTTCATGACTACAGGCATTTGCATAAACGTCCTGATGCTTCTGATAACATTGATCAAACGCCGAGTGGTAGAATGTTAGCTGATTTAATTAAATATCTTTTTATACGTAATACCATTACAGCGCGACTCTCTTGCATGGGAGTTTCTAAATTGCTTTCACACTACGTATCCCATTATCCGTTGTGATACATGTTATGCTTCTCAATACATAGTTTGTCTTGTCAATGACTTACAGGTATATACAGATGAAGCAAACAGATTGTGCTATATTGGTTTAGCGAAAAATTAGCAACAATCCAAATTTCCAATGTTATAGGATGTTTTTCACAGATTGACTTATCCCAAATTTTATCAGCTTTTGTGTCAGACTGAAAAATAAGAGAACATTTTCCACATTTGAGAAGTATAGCGTAATAAAAGACATATACTCTAATTGAAAAAAACATGTTTCTTGATAAGTTATCATCATTTGAAATTGATACATTTAAAATGCTTATGTCAGTTTAATTTAGTAACATGACATATTAATTACCCCCGTTTGTTGTTTTACTGAACATAATGGCTTCTTTTAATGATATTGGTTCGTACATTTCAGTAACGATCAATCTTCATACGCAATGATAGTCCGGCAGAAAATGACATATACCCCACATTGAGGTGTATAGTAAATGTTTAAGTGCTTTTTGTAAGGGGGCATGTTACTGATGAAGAAACCAAATGATGCCGGGCTGGAATCTTCGAGGGTTTTGCGAAATCCAAGATGGCGTCCAAGATGGCCGGCTTTTTCAGCATTTCAACGTATGTGGTGATATAATCATGACTTAATCAATTATTTTGGATATTTTCAACCTAAAATAGAATGATGTTATGATGGTTAATGTTTTGGAAGTGAAATACTCGAAATTAAATTCCAGATTATACGCAAGATGGCTGCCAGAATGGTCGCTCATGCAAATAATTGCAGTTTAAAATCCATTCCACTACATTTAATCAGAATTTCATGCTATAAAAACTGAACTTTTTGTCTTTCTGAATGGCATTTTGTAAAGACAATTTAATATTATCCACTAAAATCCATTAAATGTATTTTTTTACCTATACATGAAGAGATTACAGACAAGGAAACTAAGAAACCATAACTAACATACAAATGTACTGCATAATACTACAAGTGCGAACATCATGTACACATGTTCGTTCAGCACAAATGATTAACATCCGTTTGATTTACATCGGGTAAGCATGAACTTTACAAATGCATTAATTATAATTCTGTATAATGTTCCTAAAACATTAAATAACAGTGTACACAAGTTACTTCCCTTTGATAATTGGAGCATGTTTAAAGATTAGTTACTTCCCTTGTTGTTGCTTTCACCATAGTTATTTCAGTCGAAATACATTTCAGTCAAAAAAATAAAATGGATAACTGTTTCTTCAGCTCATTAGGCTAATGTAGTGTCAAAGGTACGTAAAACACCTTCATATAGTATTTATGTGTTTATACATTGCAAAGTTAATGCTCATTGGCGCAAGTATTTGAAGTTGCATGGATTTAGTGAATTATCGTATAGTGTTTTATGTGCATAACAATACAAGTTGTTGGTTAATGCCTGTATGAGCACCATTTTAAGCAATGAAATAAATTAGTTTATGAGCAAAAATAAATAAATACAGACAAATATTTAGCGAACAGCATGTTGTGACCTTTTCAAATGTTAATATCTGACGAATGTCATACTGTCTGACATTAAACAGAGTCAAACGTTTTCAAGGACCGAAGAAAAAAACAGATGTCCGCGAATCATGCGAAGCAAACTGACTTTGGGTTTCTGCAAGATACGCTTACCACAGAGTCATGTCCTGAATACAGTGTATATATACGCGGTTGTTCCGAGAGCAATGGCATACAGTCAGACCCAAGAAAAAGGTAGATAATTTTCCACTAATAGATATGAAACCTTAAGACCCGGACACGATCATGACATCTCTACAAAAGGCAAACGTATTATCCTCACAGTATGGTCAGCACGTCACTATGTTTACAGGTGATCTACAACTATTTATAGTTGCAGTCAATATTATCTGGGCATACCCATAGTAGTTGAAATATGTAATACTACGTCTCGGTGGTATGCATTCCCGGATGAGTTGTGTGGTGTCAGTGGGAACGCTTATGGCAAATAGAAGGTTGGAAGAGCTGCTTGCTTCAACATTTGCTGGAGTCGCCAAACTCCAAAATGGGAATAAATATCTACAGAATGTACGGGCATTACGAATAGTGACAGAGGAATTGTTGCGCAAGGTATTCACCGAACATAATTTTCAGACATGTGATGATCTAGAAATGTATCTTAACAACATAGCATCTGCCGGCCTAACGTATAAATTGTGGATCGATTGTTTGAGTAAGTCAGTATTCCTGATAATGATTTATGTTCGAGCAGAAAGAGAAGGTGATTGGTCGCTGGACTTGGCGTCAGTTAAACTCATGCTACCATACTTCTTTGTCGCTGCACACCCAAACTACGCGAGATACGGCCTCTATTATATAAGGTCAATGGAGAAAATGCCTGAAAGCGTACAAGACAAGTATTTTAGGGTGAGCACGTCATAAGACATGTTCAGGGGTATGGAATGCCATATGGAGCGACATGTTCATAGAAACACCTTTTTATGAGATATGGCCATGGCAAACAAATGAATTATAGGTTCAACACTAAAATCTGAAACTCTCTCAAGGTTTGGAGTTTGAGCCTGCATATTTGCATCAGGATGGAAGAAGATCTGAGATGCATGAGTAGTGCCAATTTAGTGGAAACTGATGAACAGCACAAAGAAGAAATATGGGGAAGGATTAATTCAGATGCCAAGGATAAAGCAAGTATTCAGGGAAAGTTTACTGAATGTATTGAAGATCCGTTGGCTGCAAGCAAGCATCCACCCAGCCTAGTGAACATTGTGACTGGAACAATAACATCCACGTCTGTTAATGTTGATGAAGCATTAGATATTGGTAAAACACAAATGATGGAATTTGAAGGTTATGGCCGGACAATTTTTATGTGTCAATATCTAGAAAGGTTGAAACCCTGGTTGTGTCTAGAAAGCACATTTGGGTTGCAGACACTAAAGTGTATGACATCAATCTGATTTATTCCAGAGTGATTAGCTTACAAGCTAGTTCTAGGGAAATTGACATTAACCATATACTAAACCATGAACTGGCTCCAGTACCTACTTCTGTGTTTACTGAAACAGGGAAACTTAGAATAGGAAACACCAAATCGGTGCTAAAGAATCAATAACATGAAGAAGTGTCTAAGCGGCACATTGAAAGCAAAATCACGTGTTCAGTAATAGATGGATCTGCTGTCCTGTATATCATTCACTGGCCGTTAGACGGAAAGATACATGACTATATTGACAACTTTAAGTGTTATATAAGACAAAAGCTGAATAAATGTGATGTCTACTTATTGTTTTACCGATACATGGAGTTCAGTACCAAGAGTGTGGCGTGGGAAGATAGACACTCCAATGTCTCAATGGTGTACAAACTAACGGGTGGGTATCATTACCACCACAGAATGTTATACTAGGTGTCACTGAGTACAAACAACAGCTGATCTTTCTAATTTGCAAAGCTTTATGCACGGATAAAGAATTTCACCTCTTGTGTACTCAAACACACTAGTTGGTCGTTACATGAGATAATGATACGCCCACTGAAATATATAAAGGTGTCATAATCAATCGAGCTGATTGTAAAACAACCCACGAAGAAGCTGACGTTATCATGATAAGGCAAATGGTTGATGCTGTAGAAGCAGAACACACTGGCATTTCTGTTGAAGCCGATGATACAGACGTGTTTGTTTTGTTGTAAAATTACTATGTTGTCCTAAAACTTTCATTATTGGTAATCATGGAATCACCAATGAGAGAAAAAGCAGTTAAAGACATTCGCAAAACTGTCCAAAAGCATAAACATATCGCGACCGCCTTGCTGTCTGCTCACGCTATCTCTGGATGTGATACTGTGGCTGGATATTTTGGTATCGGTAAGGGTGCAGTTTTTAAGAAGCTGAACGCAGGCAACTCCATTCGACTGTTAGGCGATATGACAGCTTGTATGAAAGAAGTTGTGAAGGAAGCGACCAGATTTGTCTCAGCTTGCTATGGAAAGCCTGATACAGAGAAAATGTCTATTACAAGACAAACTCTTTGGGCAGCCAGAGTAGGCAGGTCGGGTAAGGCTATGCCAACGCTAGCAAGCTTGCCGCCAACCACGGAGGCATTGTATAAATATGTGAAACGTGCATACATACAGGCGTTTATATGAAAACACGCATTAGATGCAGACCCCCCCCCCCGATCTGAATCCTTGTGATTATTGTTGGCAAAATGACGATGCGTCAAACACCTTTTTACCAGGTACAAGCGATAGCCCATGTTCAACTCTTCGGTGGTCATGTTATCAAGCGCGACTACCATGTACTATCTTTAGCGTTTGTCAAAAGGTTCAGGTTAACATAATACAGAGTAACAATTAGCAGACACAACATGCTCGTTGGATAACTTACTGTGTCGATTAAAAAGGAAAGATGGAGAATAATACTTTATTGCGTTATTTCATTGTTGGTATGAAAGACAAACATGGGAATTGAACTTGCATTAACATTAGAAAATCAC
The DNA here is from genome assembly GCA_007657795.1 of Dreissena rostriformis. Lineage (NCBI taxonomy): Eukaryota > Metazoa > Mollusca > Bivalvia > Myida > Dreissenidae > Dreissena > Dreissena rostriformis. Next base: position 351,869 of record VMBQ01000810.1, on the reverse strand, counting down.
TATATGCTAGACAACAACTCACAACATGATCTTAACTAGTATTCATACTACTCTATACCATTATGTTTGAAAAATGTGACCTTATCATGACCTTGGTGAACAAAGCTTGAACTATTCGTATTATGGTGTTTCAATTGATATATTATGTGCTTTATGACATTTATGGCACCGGCATTTTTTCATAACACAAATTATTCCATTGACGAAGTTGCTGTTTCGGTACACTAAGATAATATAACTTATCTCCAATGTTAAGGATAAGGTCGATCTGTTCTTGTTATACTATGCTCTGCATATGTATAATTGAAATTTCTTCAATCGAACACTTATTAAACACTAAGTTGCTACTAAATAAGATTATTTCTCCATATGTATTATTCTTATGCAAAAATTGAATATGATATTGGTTTCAGGAGAAAGTTTTGAGCAGCCATCTTGATTCTGGCAGCCATTTTTGACGCAAACTTTTTTTTAATATTTAACACATGTGTTCACATCTATATTCATATTTAATTGTATACCAATATCAAAATGCCATTAAAATACAAAAAAAAACAATGCATATCTATATGTTTTAACAAATACAACTGAAAATGGCCGCCGTCTTGGACGCCATCTTGAATTTCTCAAAACCCTCAAAGATACCAGCCCGGCATCATTTGTATTTTTCATCAGTAACATGTCCCCTAACAAAAAACACTTTAACATTTACTATACGCCTTAATGTCGGGTTTAGTGAAAAATGGCCACTTTTCTGCCGGACTATGATGGACTTTTTATTTACGGGTAATCGCTTAATACGTTAACAGTTTTTTCAGCAAATATGTAAACTATTTAATACATATATATTTACTAAATACTTAAATATTCAGATTAAACTGGCTTAAACATGTAAACTGTTTGGTTTCGGTTTATCTGTATTGGACAAATGACTTTCAAATGTTACGTGTGTTATTAAAGCAGTTGGCGTTAAATTACTCCATGAAAGGACTGCTCAATACTTCTACCAAAAGAAGAAATTGATGCATCATAGATTGTGTTTAAGGACCAGACATTCGTCTGAATTGTGTGGTTTATGACACCGTGTGGCTAGTTAGCGTCTGTATTAGCAGTATTTGGTTATAACGAGATAAACTACTTACTGAAATTGCTTGTAGAAATGAATTTTGTGCGAGTTAGTTATTAAGTCACTGGCAAAACATTTTTGTGGCGAAAACATTAAATTCAAGCCCTGCGGGTACACCATGGTACGTAAAGAATTGAAAAACATTGCGAATCATTACGCAAGAGAGCGTGTTGTATGCAACTGCCATTCAGGTGCTTGCGTCCGTGGTTCGTGTTTAAACCATTCAGGTACATCCTGCTCAGATTACATTCCTAGATTTCTGCTGATAAAATTAGTTACAGCCATGTTATTTATTTCATATTTTTGGTGATTATATAGTTTCTGTTTGCGTTTAGTCGAACACATTTGTTCAGTAGCTCAAAAGGCGCCATGCTTGTCTAAAGGCAATAGTATAAACTTCCAGATGCTTGAGATAACATTGAACAAACGCCATGTATATGGAGGGTTAGGTTGGTCTAATACAATATCCTTTGTACGTTATACAATAACAACGCGACGGTAATTTAAAATATAACTTCCCTGAATGGGGTTTTCAAAATTGCTATCAAGGCACTCACATTATCCATTGTGATCCATGGTATGCTTCTCAATACATAGTTTTTCTTCGTTAATGCTTTAAAGGTATGTACATATGATACAAACATACTGTGCTAGCTTGGTTTAGCAAACAATAACGCAAACTCCAAATTGTTAATGTTTAAGGATGTTATTCACATATTCACTTATTACAAATTGTGTTAGCTTTTCTGTTAGACTGAAAAATGAGAGAACATTTTCCACATGAGAGAAATATAGCCAATTATAGACATATACGCTAGCTGGAAATACATGTGTGTTGATAAGTTATCATCATTTTACTGTGATAAATGTAAAAAAAATGTATGCCAGATTAATTAAGTAACTTGACATATTGTGTGACGTTTATAATAATTGAATTGTTTTCAGAATATTAAAAATTACAACATGTATTACTCCTTTTCTACAGTAGATATGTTGGACCGTGGATAGAATAAAGTATTAAAAATGTTTGCCCGGTGAACGTTGTCTCCACTCGTCTACAATGTTCTTAAATTATATTCATTTCTGAAATCAATATGTATACATTGATCTATTGTGGCGTGTTTTGTGCGCTTATTTTTATTATTATTATTATTATTATTAAAGAGTTAATGTAGCCGCTGATCATACGGATTATTATTTATTTTTATTCGGTAAATAAATGTTGCTTGCGCAGGTAAGGGTGATGCTCATGTCGATGGTGGTACTGCTGGGTGTTGCTGATGTCGGTGAGGGTGATTATGATTTCAGCGGTAGTGGTGCTGATGTCTGACGTTCTGCTATTAATGTTGTGATGATGCTGATATGAATGGCGGTGGTGCTTAAGTCTGCTTTGGTGACACTGATATCGGGGGTGAGGATGCTGATGGCAGTCGTGGTGATGCTAATGCATGTTGTTGTGGGTTATCTTTATAATGCTGCTGATATATGTGCAGTGGCGATGCAGGAGTTAGTTGTCGTTATGCCGATACCAATGTTGGTGACGCTGATGTAAATGGTGGTGAAGCTAATGTTGTTGATGGTAATGGTAATAGTACTGTTGATGCCGGTGTTGCGGATGCTGATGCCGGTGGTGTTTATGTTGATATCGGTGGTGGTAATGTTGATGTCGGTGGTGGTAATGCTGAAGCCGGTAAACGGGATGCTGGTTTCGGTGTTGCGGATAACTATGCCATTTACAATGCTGATATCGTTAGTGATGATGTTGATCTTATTGGCAGTAAAGCTGATATCGGTTGCTGTCAAGCTGATGTTGGCAGTGGCTGTGTTGATGTTAATGGCGGTGATGATTATGTCGGTAGTTGCGATGCTAATGTCGATGGTGATGCAGAACTAAGTGGTAGTGATGATGATGCCGGCAATGCTGATGCTTTTGATGGCCATTCATAATGACATGTCTAGTTCAATATTGTAAGTAAGAACAGTGTATGTATTTGAAATAAAGCATGAATTGTAAACCAATCCCTCGAACGAAGCAATTAAAATTAAGTTATTAGGCTTAAACGATCATGAACTAAATTATAAGCGGTCTTCCAACCATCCATAGTAACATACAAATTTGAATTAGAGCTTTCCTGTTCTTCAGCTTATTATAAAACATATTGAAAAAAAATGATTAACAATCATTTTTGTCGATTTTTTGTTGTATTCAAACTTGTTTTTATTAAGTTGATTTAGTTGTACAGAAAGGTAATTAAAAAAAACATTCCTATCAAGTGTATGCACTTGTAATATCTAATACCGTTTCATTAATTTGAAGAATGAATCCTCATAAGATATTGCATGCCATTTTTTAATAAAATGCTCATTTGTTCATACATAATGATTTCATAAAAACTCACCTTTCGTACTCTCTTTACAATTTGAAAAGCGTTTTGAACATGCTCTGTTCTTCACATGCGAATATATACTTAACTATCCACAAAAGCTCAACATTTTAATGGAAGTGTTAAGGGTGTATAAGCATTTATGAGCATTTGTATTTGAGCTATATCTACTAATCTACTAAACTAGCACATATGAACAAAACATAACTCACTTTCTGATGTGTCTGTCCGTTTGCCAATGTTGACGAAACTACCTTCTGTGCTAATAATAGTTTACTGTATCTAAGTTTTATTCAAATGCCATACACAGTAGACACGAATACGTTTATGTTAGGTGACACCGGCAACAACGTTTTAGCAGAACAAAAGCACGTCCATCAGAATTTGTGTTATCGGTTTATGTTCAAACACATCTTCTTAAACTATGGGGCACAATTTCGATTCAGAAAAGTCTGCAGATTCTTTTTGGGCAAGTACACTGGCTTAAGTGCAAGTTTAATCGAAATACATCCAAGCAATCGTTATTACCCACTGGTTCCAGCTAACTATCTAGCAGGGAAGTACCTTAATATAAAGATATTGTGTAAAATATATACATTAAAAAACGCATTAAACCGACACTAATGTTTCGACGATGAGCAAAGCAAAGTACGATAAAGTACAATGCATATTGCTGAACAAATTACGATACAGTACAATGCATATTGCTGAACAAAGTACGATACGGTACAATGCATATTGCTGAACAAATAACGATACAGTACAATGTATATTGCTGAACAAAGTACGATAAAGTACAATGCATATTGCTGAACAAATTCCGATACAGTACAATACATATTGCTGAACAAAGTACGATACAGTACAATGCATATTGCTGAAAAAAATCGGAAATACAATGGGTAGAGACATTATCTCATTAATGTCAATAATATTTGAGTCTGACAATTATGGTCAAGTCCGTGCCTCAACTTTAACAACTAAATTGCCTATGCTAGGTTATGAAATATATAATCAGTCGATATTCTTAGGAAACTATCCAAATGCTAACATGTATGTTTCAAACTTTTGTCCATCAGAAAGAAACGTTTTATAACATAAACTAACAATTTAATAAATCATTCTTAAATACTGAATTATTTTAGTGATATCGTCTTTTTCAAATGGTTTTTTAACATATCTTACCCATGAATGGATTGACATAACTAGCCATACGACTTAACATTTTATCAGTAACCGAAGACAAAGCATCGCCATTAGCCTTCGATTCCTAAACGTTAAAATTTGAGAATACAACAACATAATGTTTTACTAAAACATTGCGTTACACATGCGTTTAATACCTCTGAGGTGAAGCGTGAATTTTAGTATCACATCACATGCTCACTGTTTAGTCATGTTGTATTCAAAATTTGGTTAGATGTTACTCAGTAAATCATGCGATAAATACAATCGCGAATATATACCAGTTTATTTGCCACCATAGCTTGCTGTTGAATCCTTCAAATACTTTCTGTTCTGCATTGAATCCATTCAGTTACTTGTCACCCGACTGTGTTCTTCTATTGTTTGTTAGTAGTATATGCAGTTTATGGTGTGTTTTTTTGCTTTCGGTTCCAAAGAATCCAGACACAAATGGTAAATTCTGCCTCATAGTTCTCAGGATGAAAAAAGATACTATCCCAAGATGTATACTATTTTTGACTTCTGTGCTCTTTTTTTCAAGTCTTGAATGAGCATAGCTTTTTCCCATATTACCGCTGTCGCCAGTCCAGCCACGAAATAAAACGGCAGAAAAATGTGTGTATTTATATTTAATGTCAAAGCTCAGTCATGCAATGTTACAATAAGGGTCGACAAATAGTGTAGGCAAACGATTAAATAACACCATTATTAAGCAAACGCAGACGGTTTACAATTTATAAAAACAGAATAGTTTAAGCAAGTGCATACTTTAAACTAGATGCCTGTGGGTTAAATGCCATTGTATGATGTCATGCCCATGTGAAATATGCCTGTGGGTAACATGCCATTGTATGTTGTCATGCCCATGTGAAATATGCGTGTTGGTAACATGCCAGTGTATGATGTCATGCCCATGTGAAATATGCGTGTGGGTAACATGCCAGTGTATGATGTCATGTCCATGCGAAATATGCGTGTGGGTGACATGTCAGTGTATGATGTCATGTCCTTGTGAAATATGCGTGTGGGTAACATGACAGTGTATGATGTCATGTCCATGTGAAATATGCGTGTGGGTAACATGCCATTGTATGATGTCATGCCTATGTGAAATATGCGTGTGGGTAACATGCCAATGTATGATGTCATGCCCATGTGAAATATGGTTGTAGGTAACATGCCATTGTATGATGTCATGCCCATGTGGAATATGCGTGTGGGTAACATGCCATTGTATGATGTAATGCCCATGTGAAATATACGTGTGGGAAACATGCCATTGTATGATGTCATACCCATGTGAAATATGCCTGTGGGTAACATGCCATTGCATGATGTCATGGCCATGTGAAATATGCCTCTGGGTAACATGCCATTGTATGATGGCATGCCAATGTGAAATATGCGTGTAGGTAACATGCCATTGTATGATGTCATGCCCATGTGAAATATGCATGTGGGTAACATGCCATTGTATGATGTCATGCCCATGTAAAATATGCGAGTGGGTAACATGCCAGTGTATGATGTCATGTCCATGTGAAATATACCTGTGGGTAGCATGCCATTGTATGATGTCATGCCCATGTGAAATATGCGTGTGGATAACATGCCATTGTATGATGTCATGCCCATGTGAAATATGCCTGTAGGTAACATGCCATTGTATGATGTCATGCCCATGTGAAATATGCGTGCAGGTAACATGCCGTTGTATGATGTCATGCCAATGTGAAATATGCGTGTGGGTAACATGCCATTGTATGATGTCATGCCCATGTGGAATATGCGTGTGGGTAACATGCCATTGTATGTTGTCATGCCCATGTGAAATACGTCTGTGGGTAACATGCCATTGTATGATGTCATGCCCATGTGAAATATGCCTGTGGGTAACATGCCATTGTATGATGTCATGCTCATGTGAAATATGCGTGTGGGTAACATGTCATTGTATGATGTCATGCCCATGTAAAATATGCGTGTGGGTAACATGCCATTGTATGATGTCATGCCCATGTAAAATATGCGTGTGGGTAACATGCCATTGTATGATATCATGCCTATGTAAAATATGCGTGTGGGTAACATGCCATTGTATGATGTCATGCCCATGTGAAATATGCGTGTTATAATATTTATGTCTGATATCAACCTTTTTTTATTTAAACGAACACATCGCCAGACATTCGCAACAAGTAGAGTTCAACAGAAATCCTAAATTCTGACACACTCAACAAAAAACTAATACATTTTATTGACTTAGTACCTTGCTAATACAACACGGTTATGTTCTTAAAAGTTAAGAAGTATAAAAATGATTGTGTGAGTGACATGATCGACCATTATGAGATCATTTGTGGCAATTTATTTAAATAAAAATATTTAAAGACGTATACAATTGCAATCCTTAAAGTAAGTAGACAATATACACAAATGCTCAAATACTAACAAACAAATTGGATTTGCTTGTTAAATAACCCATCAAAACATGTGTACCCATTTTAAAAGCGAATATGATACTATGAAACTTACGGTTACAACAGCACGTTGACACGAACATGTCTTTAAAATACAAATCACATTAAATGGAAAGTGAGATTTAATGTCACACTGAAAAGATTGCTGTCCCATTTTGGAAAGAATGTGAACGATATAACTTTAAAACGAAACCATTATGCAAACATGTAATAAGACATCATATGCGAAAATGTGCTTCATCATATTCTATTTTAGAGGATCGCTAAAATGATGACGAAATCATAAAATAAACGTGGTCATTTGATACAAGGTTATGCCGGAAATTAAGTAAAATGAAAAGGGATTTACAATGAAGTTACTGCAATTCAATACTCCATTTGTGGCATCTTATATCACCTTATAAAGCAAACTGCATTCAATAAAACATGACTACAATAATGTATGTATCTACAAAGTACCGAACGATGTTTTCATAGTCGGATGTGCTTTACAACAAGTCATTGTAAATACAAAACTGCAAAAACCTGAATAAGTATGTCCGTGCCAATATCAGTCACAAATAACGTGACACACCACAATATTGCACAATCTATCAAGGTATATATTCTACATTAACAGGCGCAGTTTGCCTTCATTAAATCTCGTTAAAGTTTACATTGAAAGAGCCTTCCTGCGGAATTTGGACGTGTCCAATTTCAAAGGGACATCGTTTTTATTTATTATTTAGAGGGTATACGTAAGAAAACCCACCTCAACCTTTGAAATGTATGAACCATTATGTACAGAATATATAGTATACACATGAATATGTATATCGTTAAAGGCGGTAATTTAATTTGTGTTTTCTCAAAGCACTCATCAGTCTATANATGATGATGATGATGATGATGATGATTATGGTGGTGGTGGTGGTGGTGGTGGTGGTGGTGATGATGTTGATGATGATGATGATAATGATGATGATGATGATGGTGATGATGATGATGAGGAGGAGGAGGAGGAGGAGGAGGAGAAGGAGGAGGAGGATGATTAGGATGATGATGAGGAGGAGGAGGATGAGGGTGATGATGATGATGATGAGGAGGAGGATGATGATGATGAGGAGGAGGAGGAGGAGGTGGAGGAGGATGAGGAGGATGAGGATGAGGATGAGGATGAGAATTTTATTTATGTATATATATGTTTATTTTCAGTAGTTTTTTTAATTATGCTTCTTAAACATGGTTTAATAATACGAATGCATTCATTGGACAGGTTTTGTTAATCGATACATATAATTTAGTTGCCGTACGCATACTTCATTTATCCATTCCACATCAACCGTGACTCGAGACGACAAATCACGAGCCGAAATAACACACAGGGTAAAGTCCCTCAGTCTCTCTCAACAGTGAATTGAAGTGTCATAAACATTGTCGATCAAATCTATCTGAAGGTCATGGTTTGTTATTTTTACATAGTCATGATTTTTTATCGATTTTATGAACATAGGGTGTAACAAGTTTACAGGCTTACGGTTTAACATCCAATAGCTTTTACAATACATTGACTGTAAGAAGAATTACTCTCTCGATAATGTCTCTGGAGATTAATATTTACTAAATCTTAAATGTGAGCTATTTATGTGTATGTAAGTTATTATCCAAATGCAATATTTATGAATATATTACTTGTATTTTGTTGTGCATTAGATGATAAAAAAGGTGCCCTTTCTATTTAAAACAAGAAGCTGTCACCCGGGTGCATTGTTGTTTCTTGATAGATTTTGTTAGCAGACGCAGTCTGATAGAAGCCTTTTGTAAATCGTCGTGATGTTCAAAAACTTATGTTCTATTGGTTCTGGTTTTCAAAATGTCACGTTAACTTTTGTTCTAACTTACTTTTTCCATTTACTATTTACTCTTTAGATAAATTGCTATTTTTTTCAATACACACTGTGCGCTAATTTTAGATTTGATATTTTTTACGAATTAAATACATGTATAAAGCATTTTTTTCCCTTTATTTCACCGTTTCAAATATATCCGGAAAATACATCTGTCATCGTGAAAAAGACCGAGTTTTCGTGCCAAATTGAGGGCCTCTGTATTTGCCCATTCGCTCGTATGAAATTTGCTTTGTTTACGTATGCAACGGAGAAAGAACCCATGATGCTTAGTATAAAATTTCACAATTTAGTTCGTACATTTAAGACAATCCATCTCAAAATAAAGATAAGGATATTTTGTTCAGAAAATCCGCGTCAACCCGTGGAGAATTTGTTTAAATTGTGTTATTTAAACGTTTATGACATTATCTTTATAACCATCATATAGAAATACATCGGATTGGTGCTTGGTCATGGTAAAAGTTTATATCGAAAATTTCACTATAACAAAGAAGGAATTTAATTGCTCATGCATAACCTTGATTTTGTGATTGTGTAACCGAAGGTATTTGATACCGAACGTTTTTATACACCGAACGATTGTGTGTGACCTAGTTACAACTGTAGGCGTGTCAATCGTGATTCATCGACTATCTGCGGACTCCTTTGCAAGATAGATTTATGAAATAAATCGTCTGCTGATCCAGAGTGTAGGCTTGTATCACCTCCGTGAAGCATTAACGTCCACTAGAGCGCGAAGCTGAGCGTTAAATAATCACAAAGAAGTACAATAATGAATTAAAACGGGTTTCAAAAATGGAATCCATTTGCCGTTATAAAGCCGTTGAAATATTATACGCGTGTAAGTGTAGAATTGTATAGATACATTATTTTATCATATATTGTTTTATCAACGAAAATAAAGACTTAAACGATATTTTGCATATTATGTCATTGACAGGTGTTAGAGCAGTTAAAGCAGTCAGCAAGTTAATTTAAGGGTTCTCTTAAAATATTAAATATTCATCTTTATTTTGGAAAGAAAACGCATCATTAGCATATTAATGTTTGAATTTAAAATGTAATTTAAATTGACGGCAAAAGTATCCAGGTATTTAAATGATTTCCGATAATTAATTCTACTTTGTAATACTTCCGAATTAGTTTTGTCGATAATATTTGAACAAAATAAGACATTGTATTAAGTGTTTTATTCCAGTGCTGTATTGTTATTTAAGTATAATTAATCCCAATGCATTGGTGCTAGTTAGGTCAATAACACATTACCGAGCACGGCCAAGCTATAAATGTTTTCTGCATCTGTATGAAGTAATCAGACGATTGCTACCGAATGTCCGTGGTAGTTTGTTCGATAATTAGAAAAAAATTGGGCATGGTTTTTACAAGAAAAAAGTTTTTTTTTGTTTATAAATACAAGAAATGATACATTGAATTATCAGTGTGCCGATTGCTTTGGCGGCCTATTACTAAAATCACTTGACTGCATATTTTATAACAATTGCGGGAACATACTAGGGGATTGGTTGACTGATTTACGGATAGTATTTTTCTTAAAAAATCTGTTCAAGGTCTCTATAGACGTAACGTCAAAAAGTCCGTCTACCTAGAAAATTGCGCATGTGATGTACATGTTTTCTTTTTAAAATTTTGATTTTTTAACATAGCGTCATGATAATTATATCAAACGAATCAGCTGAAAAATGCGCATTTCACAATATAGAATACAAATAACAGACAACACGACATTTTAGACAAAACCTATGTTTTTAATTACAATAATGGTTAAAAAACGTTGTAGAGATGTAACATAAAACGTTGATGTAATACGGAAAACATTATTTTTCCGCCGAAGCAAACTTTCGATTCGGCGGGAATATATATCGTCTGATGCGGCAGACGTCCATGATTTTATGACGTCATTTTCACGTCAACCCGTCAAACAGATCAAAAATGGTGACGAAAAAAGAGAGAGGTAAGTTTTGTAGAGATCGCATTTTTTTGCGACTTTTTTTTACTAATTTGATTTTCGCACTTCCATTACGTTATCATTAAATAATAAATGGAAAAAATAATTACATTTTAGAAATGCGATTTTTTCTAAAATTTGATTCATATTAGATATATGTTCATAGCGTAAAAACTGGCCATCTCATCGCAATTTACAATTGTACCAAAAATGTCACAAAAATGACAAAAATCTCGAATTTTAAGTGTTCAAATTTTTTAAAACAATATAGTTCGCTCAATATTTAAAATTGTTGACAAAATAAAAAAATTGAGACATGCGTTTTTTGTATGAAATCTTCATGCGAAATATCTTCCAGATAGAGTCATCAATGACCGAGTTATTCAAGTTTTACTTTGTTACCAAAATGTCACGTTTTTGTACAAAATCCCGACACGACGTTCGACGTTGCATACTATTGTTGTCTTTTTACACATACCGTGATACGGGTCATGATGAGCTATCACAATTTATTATATATAAATTAATTAATTGAACAGTACTTCACAAGTGTACAGTGTATAGAGTACCGTGCAGTAACATAAAATAATTAAGTTCTGATAAAATGAGTTGCGTT
>VMBQ01000810.1:314599-336909 GCA_007657795.1 Dreissena rostriformis | reverse complement strand
TATATATATATATATATATATATATATATATATATATATTTATATCTATTATAGTCATGATATTTTAATCAATATAAACTAAAAATTGTAAAAAATACGGTATTTTAGAACTTTCCTTTTTTCGTCTTTCGTGGTTGACAGTCCCTTTAAGATATATAAACAATATAGGAACACTTATTCTCAAGAATTATTTTCAGGAGAAAAATGCCTGTTAATATCCGACAGTCCTTTTTTGAGGCTATTGACGAATTACCCATACACCACAGGACGAAATAATCGAAACACTTTTAAACACAACAGTGATTGAAGCTGAGTCAACATCTAGTAGCGGTCTATGCAAAGAATTGGGGGTTTAAAGCAGTTAAAACATCGCATTGATGTTTACATGCTTTATGCACAAATCATTAAATATATTTTCTCGTTTTCAACAAGCATGCATTCTAGTGTTGTAAATGCATATTTTGCATGTGTATGCGTAGAAATTATGAACGAATATCTGGCCTTATGTGGGATATTCATATACACGTTTATAGTTTTGACAATGACAATGTACCTGTTCTATGGCCATATTATTTAATGTCAAATTCAACCTTTTCCCGAGTAATCAAACGACGCCACAATGTTTCCATTCATTATACCAATACTTTTTTCTTTAATACGTATGGAATGACGCGATCGGCATACAACACAATCCTTACGCGCTTCGCCTTCTCGCATATAGGCAAACTTTTTCTCTATCGCACATGTACGATGGGGACGTTGATAAGATTTGCCCTTTTGGTCATGGGCCATACTCTGCCATACTAAAGAACGCGACTAGGCACCAAAAGATCGGCAGATGTGTCTTCCCACTTGTCTAGCAATTCAAGTCCATGTTTATTGCTTTTACATTTGTTATACAATGACTGAAATATGCCAATGATGTTTCTCGATAGATCTAGTTGGATCGTCGTTTGTGATTCAGCTATCATGTCTTGCAGACCGAATCGTTGCTTTACCATGTCGACGGCTTTCTTGTAGTTGGCGCTGGTTAACTGGACACCAACTATATATATATATATATATATATATATTGTGTTATGGACTTAAACTTTATTTCAATCTACAAATAAAAAATAAAAAAATGAAATATTTACTGCATTTTATATTGCTGCATTATTATAAGAAATTATATTAGACGATTGCAATAAATCCTTTATGTGTAATATCTGAAGAGCAACTGACATTTAAATGTCGTAAAGACAGTAACCGAAGTGCACGGAGATGTAATTGTTGAAATGATTAAGTTAATTTTGTATACGTTATGATATGAATCGGATTAAACGAGATTGTCTTTAAGTTGACGTTTGTTTTTCTTCTTTGAATATTTCATTGTATTTCATATAATCTAAAAACACAAAACAAAACTAACTATGAACAATTCAATACTCAAACAAAACAAAATCATCAACGTTATATAGGTAAGAACAATTTCTTTGCATGTGAATTTTCATGTGAGATGTCATTCAAATCTTACCTTAAGTTAATCTTTTCAATGAAACATACTTATTACTATTGGACACTCCCTTTCATCCAATGCAGAAGCGATATCGGAACGACGACAGAGTTTCTATTGTCGTTATGCTACTTTCTTATGTTATGCCCAAGTAGGGCCACGTATATTGTACGAACGATTGTTACTCACACAATAACATTATACAAGTCATTGATAAACACCTGCATAATGAAATTCTCGTATTTTACCTCACTATTGTTTAAATACGTATGTTGTTTATACATTTTTTTTAATGAGGTCGTTTCATTATACAACAAAGATAATTAACAAAACACAGCCTGTTTAGAAGTGTATGTTTGTAGATTTGTGTAAAATACGACATCTAATAGAATACTTAATCTTAATATGAGAAGACTCTTAGACATCAACACAGGCACATCTGCGTGAGACTTAGAATTTCAGTCAGCCATTTTTGCTCGTTGTCAATATACACATTTCTTAAACGACACACAGTTGTGAATGCCATTATAATCGGATTATTGCTGAAAGTATTTGTATGTATTTAAATGTAATATTTAATAATGGAAAAGATGATCGGCAAAAGCAGAAATTAAGGATGTATAGATTTGCAGAATTGAAATCGCCTTTCTCAATCTTTCTTGAACATACGTTATAGCATTTATCAGTGGTTGATTGCACAGGTGATAAATAATTAGTTCTTTACAAATAAAAAATTAACTCGTATCACATATCTCAGATAAATAGTTTTGATTGCAAGCACCTGAAGAAACTTGTCATTGTTACAACCGACGTCGAAATAATATTTCTGAACAATCTGTGTGTTACATTCGACTGTGAGTATGTATTACTTTTGAATAGGACCTATAATGGTAATTCGAGAAATACATTATACAGAAATACATTGAAATGCACACACGTACATAAAAGCGCACACACATAAACACAACTGGGTTTATCGCTTTGGAACGCCAAAGATAATATAGTTTTAATTACTCTTTCAAGCTTATGTTAACTTATAAAGTACGCAATATTATTTTGAAAAACAAACCTATTAAAACTACGCTAATAATAGGCAGTAAAGCAAGTCTCACCCCGATTACATCTCACACATAAACATTAACCTGGTAATAATGTGTTCCTAGAGAAAAGTCTTATAATTATGTTATTGTTCAATACAAATATAAGTGTTGTTTGTTTTCCTGGTAATCACTTGATACCATTAAAGCTTAGCATCACGACAGGCAAGCTGAGTATAGAGGGCTATTTCGTACAATGTTAATACTGACATGAACCTTATGATTTAAATGTAACTAAGCGTATTATCTTCATCAGTTTACGTTTTATTATATTCAAAGAAATAACACCAAAATCAGTGTATGCTATCTGGATCGTAAACAACGCAAACGATAAATAAAAACGTGAGAGTGCATTAATGCAATGTCTTTGAGATGGCTTGTTGTAGCATCCTAACAATTGGTTGCATACTGTTATTGGCATCAACACACACATATACGTTATAATCCATAACGCAACGCACAATTTATGTACCATATACTGATGCAAACAATGAAACTTGCTAGGGGTAATTCAAATGTATGCGACTTTGGCAAGCTTGTCCGAATGCCTTGAAACCTTATTTGCATTTTGTTTTAAATACTTTGTTATTTCATAAACATATTTCATGAAATACTGACACAAAGGCAAAGCGTACTCGTATGCTGCTTGTGCGTTAGGTGTTTCTATATGTTTCCATTACATAAACCAGTTTTCACTTCACTAGTTCCATCTTTATTGTTTTGCGATTAGTTATCATGACGCTGATGCAGAACTCTATTCTGTTGCAAACATAAACAATAATAATAAAGTAGGAGAGAAGAAATATTAAACGCTCAATTACATTTATTTATGATGAATTACCTTACAGTATATAAAAAAAATGTCTACTAATCAGGTATTAAACTGGATTATTTAATTTGTCGTTACCAATAAGTCATAAAAAAAACGAATAGCGCAATGAATTTTAAAATTACTAGATATCTTATTAAACATAAGCACGTATAGGATTAATCACTTTTTGTATTTAAGCTTGTTTCAAAAACGGTTTTCGAATCGATTCTTAAGCACAATGTTAATGTGTTGCAACAGTGTTTGGACCAAATCCGGTGTTTTGTTAACCATGTGTAAAGCTCAATGTGTGTGTTCAAAACAAATCGACCTAGCGCCAACAGATAATTTATATTGTGAGCCTTGTTTCTTTTTGTTTTGATGTTATGGGTTCATCTCTGTCAACAAACACTTACCGATATAAATCAAGGGGATTTCTCAATCTGTTCAGACTGATCGACACAAATATACAACGTCATGTTTTATTATAGGCGTCTGTTTATACTAATGCACACACTGTAACGATCGTTAAAGCACGCACATTGAAAAATAGTTGGATTGACACATTCCCTCAGATAATCAGGTAACTTACATGTATACCTAAATACATGGAGGTATGTTTAATACATAGTGTCCAATAATCATTTCCCTATTCATAACGTTCGTTACTGTAATATCCGGAGCAATGTATAATACATTAACATAGCAATCTTCTCAACGCACAAACGTTATGTTAATACCTTATCAATATTTTAAGTCAAGCTTAAGCAACGAATATACGTTTTCTTTATACTAATTTTACAAAACATGATACAATATTCATCAAGCGTTAGAAAACGTATATTAAACGTATTTCTGATAATTGTGGCATTTTGTTTATGTTTATATATTACAGCTCCTGAATAAAATAATAATACAATTTTAAAAAGGCAAAAAAATAAATAGTTTACCAACCTATGCCATTAAAAAGCTATCGCCTAAACCAGTCGGCAATCCATTTCAGTTTATAATTGATTTTATATTAATATAAGCAATCTACGTCTTGTCCCAAAGAAAAACAAAAATCACCGAATTATCTGTATTATTCAATGGTTTCGGGACGGTTTATAATGTTATCAGTTTTTACCGATGATTACTCATAAACAAAAATATATTAAGTATGATCTCTTCCCTTTGTTTTTCCTGATATACACTCTTTATTTTTCTTTGGGAAATTGTAATTTCAACAATCTGTGGACTAGTCCCTTAAGGCGAATTATATGTTCATGCCATTTGAAATACACTCATGCAAATGCTTAAACATTTCTACTAAAAAGTCGTTTTCAATACTAATCAGTTACACATATGGAATGTTAGACACCAGTAGCTTATCAAAACATTCAACGATTTTAAAGATATGTTATCTTTTCTAAGCAATATTTATTTTTGGCAGAAACATATTAAGTGCTATAATTTATATACTCCGCGTAATTGCATACTACATAGGCTCGTTTAATTTATAACTGGATGGAATGCAAGAAATTTATAAACAAGCAATACATTTGATATTTAGTATCAACATTTAAATACTGACCATTCTCTATGAAAGGCGTATTGTTGCGAATGTTACCCTCACATCGTTTTATTTAACTTCTGTTTTGTTTTTGTCTTTATGTACATGTTTCCGTTCATTTAATATATTTAACAGCGTCCTTAGATTTCCTGTAAGCTTGGCCGATATTTTATTCATTATTGAAATATACACATCAAAAATTATATGTGTGTGCTGTTATCATATCCATTTGTTTAATACATGTTTATTGCGTTGATAAAGATCGGAACCTCATTATTATTCTATATAATTTAGCCAAACCACTATAACGTAGATAACAACAGTATTACTTTGGAAATGTCCGAGTTATCAGGGACTTTGGGCGCATAGAGACTGGTAATCCACTTCAAACGTTCTTAGAGCCTTAAAGAAGGATTCCTTCCCCTCAGTAGCCCGGGTCGCTAAAAGTTGATATATAAGTATCATACCTTCATACAAACACTATAAGGCTCCATACCTAGGGTACCGAGTCTCACAGACCCGAGGTCATAGGCCTCCATACATAGACCCGAGGTTAAAGGCCTTCATACATAGACCCGGGGTCATAGGTATCCATACATAGACCCGAGGTCATAGGTCCCCATACATAAACCCGATGTCATAGGCTTCAATACATAGACCCGATGTCATAGGTAAGAATATTTGCCGAATTATTCAATCTAAGTACCATCATCGTTGTGCAAGCTTTAAATCAAAGCCAAACAAACAGGTGTACCAACATTATTAGATGGTACGCAACAGCCCGTCTTGGTAGAGCCACTTAACTACCATTAACAAATTATGTTGTCCAGTGTACCTGATATATAACTGACACAGTCTCATCAAACAAGCGATCGAGCGAACGTCTTGCACACCACTGTCTGCACAAGCTATCAAATAAAAATATGTTGTGATCATAGTAAGTCTTTACGCATGTCATACACGTCGCATGTTTGATTACAAGAACGATAACGGAATAAAAGTATACTAGTAGCAATGTTTTTCCATCTGATAATTACACTTTAAAGGTCGTAGCTACAAATCTGTGTATTGTAGTGATTGTAAAGTAATTGTTTTGTTTAGACATAGTTCAAAGTTGTTAGCATTTCGTCGAACCATAGAAACACTACCAGTAGAGAAACATGTACTCAAATTTCATTGTTTTGAGGCTGTGACCGATTGCCTAATCATCACAGTACAAAACTTTAAAACAAGCAACCTAACAGTTATGAAAAATCAGAAAATTATCGTTATAATCATGAATGGAAATATATCACAATTTGACGCGCTTATAACGTTTTTCGTTGTTCCTGTTTGTTAAAAATTATATATGGTTGTCATGTGATTAAAATACATGTTCTTAAACCTGGATGGCACAGAATTAGATTTTTGTCATAAACGTGGGTTGAATTCCCCGTGACGGTTATAATTGTAATCAACCTTTCTTTTGATATAATTATTATTGTATATTATGCCACATACAAAAGCTGTGCTAGCAGAAACCACATAGTAGGTTTACGCTATCCGCAAGGTAACCGTTTTATACTTATGTGTGTTTAGTAGATTAAACAGACATCGTTAAGCGATCGAATGTGCAGTACTTAGTGTGTACCCATGTACGTATATCGACTCGATACATAGGTAAATGATTGACAAAACACATTATTGAACACCTGCGCATGGATATTAGAAGGTCGAAAACAGGGAAAGACACAACGCTCGTAACTTGCATGACAGTCAAACATATTGTTCAATTAGTTATCTATTCATGTTGTAGATAATTGCAAGACGTACAGGTTTCGAAAATACAATTCCACTTAAGCGTCATTGATAGCTAACCATGTTAGCATCATATAAACATATGGTTAACATGTTTTCTTTTACAAATAAAATAAAGTTACACTTCAGGTTCAAAGAAATATATAAACAATGTCTTTATTATGTCTTACTGTACAATGTCTTATTAAATTGATTTCACAAACTTTAGAACAAAGAACACATTCCAGCTCACGGAATTATAAACAACAATAAAGTAAGAAATAATGCAATCTCAATTTCAAACGCCATGGGCAGTTAACCGGCATAATGGGATCCTGGTATATTTAAAGAAATGTTATCAACATTTCTGAACGTGTACACTTCTGATAATGTATTAATGTACACTTTGGACGACGGTGAGATGATGTGGTAAACGATAAACCCGTTACTGTTGAAAATAACATTCATTTTCGATAGTGATTGGTGTGAAAATGAAATTAAATAATTGAACTGAAATATATGCCATAAACATTTATTGTTTATTCGGCTCATCGCATTATATTTATAAGCACTCCACAGCATATGGCGTTCCTTTAGTAGTTTCAGAAGGAAAGATGTAAAAACATAGCATGGCATTGCATGTAGGTTGGTGGATTGTTTTGCAATGTGTTGACTTTGTTCGTAGAAAAAAACGTTGTCATGATGATTGATTATATAATAATACGTTACGAAGTGTTTCCTGAAAGATTCGTACCTATAGAGACAAGATCACACACAATATGCATAGGTGCATCTCTATTTTTTCGGAATAAAAAAAAATATAAAAAATTATAAGATAGTCAGTTACAAAATGAATACCTATCACTGCCGAAACGAATATTTCGGCTTCATTCCCGAAACTATTGTTTAACAATATAGTTAGAATAGATCAAATACATAAGTTTGTTTCCACTAAAACATATGGAAGGAAGGTATGCGAACAGTTTTGATGGTTCAATTTCCATCATATTGTTCTATATATAATCAAGTAATTGTAATCGAAAGTTGCAACACAATGCACACTTGAAAAGGATCGGGAAAGACAAATAGTCTTATTAAATTAAGTCAATATTGCGATTATTAGATTTTATGAATGATGCATGTTTTATTACGAATTTATTCCACCATAAGGGTTCTTTTTATCTTCATTAAAGGTTAAGCGTGTAACATCGACAGAAAATTAGCACTCGCTTTTGTTGATTTTTCAAAAAAAAATGTGTGTATAAATTAAAAGATATCAAATTAAGAAGGAATTGATGACTCGCAAACCCCTTCTCGGTCAATAAAGTTTGCTTTATATGTTCTGACTTACCTAGACAATAACATGCATTTAATTGTTCGCTTACATAGACATACCAATACTTTACTTTTCAGATATATGAATGCGATATTGTTTGATAATGATTTAACGAAAACAGAGTCAGAAACAGTCAATCAAAAGTTAGAACTATAAAGTTAGATCCGGTTTTTAATTGAACCAACCTGCAAGTTATATTGTCAATATTATACAATGTACAAAAGACGCTTACTACGTAATCACTTAATACCTTTTCCTCACCTTTCGGTTAAAGAAACCATGAAATTAATTGACGATAACGTGTCCATGTGTTACTGTTATTGCTTGACTTAAAATGCAGATCCACAATAACAACATCAACATGTTGCACTTTTGAACCTTCGAAAGTTCATATAAGTCACAATAACATGGTCACTGATAGATAGACATGTCTACAATTGAAATATGCTGTACGAATCCGATGTCTCACGTGTTTTTCCATCCTTTTATCATAATGCATTTTAAACCATACAATTTTGTATAGCGTTTTACGCGTTTTGTAGCGAATGCTAACAATTCTGACCCAAAACACGATTTACGAAATCGTAATCCTGTCGGAAGCGGGAGCGAGTTTTTTTTATTCCTATCGAAGTTAACAATTATGCATGACAAACACACAATCCAAAATACGTTTTGGATTTGTTCGATGCTTTATTTTATTTTCATGTTAAAAACCATCACGTCCAAATTGTTGCCCCTAAAATGCAGAGAGTCTTACTTAAACAAGTATGTTTCGTCAGAGAAATGACGTCACATGAGATATACATGTTATAACGTGCGTAATCAAGTTTATGAAAATAAAAATACGGAGAGCTGGTTTTGTAATATATTTTAAAGAAGAAACAAAATAGGATGATTATATAAAGATATGTTATATAATCAATAACATTCGTGATGCGTCTCAATAAATTTCAAAGGTCAAATACTAGAAAATGTTAATCGGCGCGTACGAATTCGTACTGACGGTTGATCACAGTCACGTGACCTACTGCCGGAGATCAACTACATGTAGTTAATTCGACCATGCTTTGTTAAGTCAATGTTTGCAACAGAGGCAGGATAAATAGGATTATCATATAGAAACAGATAAATGCGAGGCTGAAAGAGTGCCCAAATATGTAATGCCAGGGAATCGCATCTTTTGAGTTGGTTTTATATAGTTACATATTTGAATATGATTCATAATTATTATATGATAATTTAATGGATATACTTTTTTGCATAAAGAAAACAGGACTTATTGAACATCTGCAATATTATAAGCAAATATGGTGTTTACATACGCTACTAATCTATTTAAGGCAAGCCACTTTAAACAAAGTCGTACTTAAATTTTATTTTTGCGACTTAATACTATTCAGACGTGTTAGGGTTTTATGTACATGATGTATAGGATGTTAATGTATTTATAAACGAACAGATTTGCTTAAGTGCATCCAGATAACAACGTTAAACATAAACGATAAATGACACAAGTTATCACGCACTGTAACAATTGTGTTGTAACGTAGAGCAAACCATTTGCCATGGGTTCGTTGTTTAAAGAAGTCTTTGTAAAGTTGTTGAACTAATTAAAACAGAATAATTTGCCTTTTCCGCGGTTTTAAGGCCAAACAGTTGAAAATTAAAACAAGCATGGTGCGATGATTGAGTCGTTAAACACTGGACTTACAATCCAGGGTTCATTGGTAAAATTTTCGGGACGGGCCGGACCGGGTATTTCAATAACGTTTAACACGTTTTCGACCAAATTAAAGATGCACTGGTAAAAATCCCAGTGATATGACTTGTGTATAGCGATCGGTGATTACACAAAGTACATAAAACCAAATAAGTGCGTGCAGGGTCAAATCACAACACACACAGTCACACATACATCCCTAAAAAGCGCTACTGACATTCAGGTGGCTAAAACGGTATAAACTATAGATCAGATGTTGTAACAAGTGTTTGTTAAATTACTGCTCTTCACAAAGTTTTCGTTTTATATAAAAACATATATTTGTTTGTATAAGGATAAAAAATGGCACTTGGATCCTTTCCGCTTGCGAAAGAATTTTAGACGCAATGGTATAATTGTTACAGGAAGTAATTGTGAAAGTGGTATTATAGTTTACGTGACGTGCCGGTATTTTGTGCTCGCCTGATTTCTTTGGTTAGCGTTTAGAAAAAAAAAGTCTCTATAAGAGTATCTTGCAAATGTATTATGGTTTCAAGATAACAAAATGTGTGAAAAGCGGACACATGCATTTGTAAAAAAACGCCATTATCTTCATGGGAAATATAGTTACAGAATTGATGTTGTATTATGTATAGTCGACCTTGTAAAAGTCTCAGTTGTTCATGATTTTTAATAAAAAATGTGCTATTATATGTATGTTAATAAAACGATTTCATTCACAATCGGAACTCAAACGCGAAATTCAACATATAAGAATTATCGATTGAATAATCCTCATTAAAAAAGATAAAACACTATCCAGGATAAAAATCATCAAATAAACACTTTTAAAAACACGACAATTAAGATGTAAATAAATCGCATGATTTTAAAATTGTTTACCCAGAACTGTGCCAAATGCCTACAATGGACATTTCTTTTTCAACGTGAATGATAAGAACTACCGTTAAAAAGTAAACGCATTCTTAACGTTTACTCTTTTCCTTTCAAACTCATGTACTTTTATATTTACTTAACATGCTGATAAAAATACAGGACAATTGATCCGATGATCACACAATGGTAAATACATTAAATACATGGTAAGCTCATTTTGGTTTGATTTCTTCATGCCTCAGAAATTTACCGTTCAATTGTTCTGTTCTTTATATAACCTTTGTATTTATTTTGAAATGAATTCTCCTTTATATATATTTAATTCGAATGGGGATGCTATGAGGTGAATGTTTTTTCACTTAAATGTTTTATGAATACTTCTAAGCCAAGTGTAAATTTTGAAGCTCTTTACAACTGGTTTAAACTTCCAAAGCTTGGCATTAACCGTTCCAATGCGGGAGCATGTCAATATTTCAAATGACTCTTGCTTTTGTATTTTCACGTGCAGCCGATTAAGATTCAACGCCATGCATGCAAGTCTAACCCCTCTAAATAAATTCAATAAAAAAAAACAAAAAACAAGAAGTTATTACTTATATCTGACATGCTTATATAAAACCAGACGCATGCTTGCGTGTAGTACATATATTAGTATTTTTTTCCTTTGGCAATATCACTAAATGCCATCATCAAAGTGTAGATCGACGTCTTTCAATGGTACTACTTATGTGAAGATATGTTTATACAATCACGGTTATAAAGACGAATACTATGAATATATATGTATCCATTATGTTATAAAAAGTGAATGTACTCACGTATCGTTTCATTTTTTTATGATTATCTAACATTTGACATGATAAATCTTGAATTTCTATATTGGAGCTATTTTAAATGGACGCAATGAGAGGGACAGAAAACCTCGCTTATAACGTATAAATAGAGAATATATGGTTGGTGAGGTTAACTGAGGAAATCCCAACATTAGATGCCTGTCAGTGTGACCACTGCGCTGCATAAAATAAGTGGGAGTGCATCCTGAAGCCAGCAGCTCCTGCACCATAAGTTTTCTGGCCAAGTTGTTGGTAAGTTTCATTGTTATACATGCAAAAATTCAAATTTTAATTGTTGTGCTATTTTTTACACCCATTATGATGCTGATGAACCAATAATCAGTGGCAGTGGTGTTACTGTCACGCACTGCTCATTCAAAGTTTTGGAAAAGTGAGTCGCGCACTGTTTAAATTTGTGAAAATATAAGTAACGCGCTGTACAAAATTTGAAAAATGAGTAACGCGCTGTACAAAATTTTGGGAAAAACTAGTCGCTCACTCTTCATTCAAAATTGTGTAAAAATTATCGCAAACTCTTTAAAAAAAATATAATGAGTCTCGCACTGTTCAAAATTGTGAAAAAAATTAGCTGTACAAAATTTGAAAAAAATTAGTTGCGCACTGTTCAAAATTGGGGTCAAATGATTCGCGCACTGTTCATTCGAATTTGTGGAAAAATGAGTTGCGCACTGTTCAAAATTGTGAATAAATAAGTCATGCGCTGTACAAAATTTAAAAAAAAAAGAGTCACGCAATGTTCAAAATAGGGAAGAAATGAGTTGTGCACTGTTCATTCAAAATTGTTGAAAAATGATTCGAGAACTCTTACAATTTTGAAATAATGAGTCGCGCACTGTTTAAAATTGTGAAAAAATGAGTCACGAGCTGTACAAAATTTGGAAAAACGAGTCGCTCACTGTTCAAAATCGGGGAAAAAATTATTCGCGCACTGTTTATTCAAAATTGTGGAAAAAATGAGTTACGCACTGTTACAATTTTGAATAAATGGGTCATGCGCTGTACAAAATTGAAAAAAATGAGTCGCGCACTGTTCAAAATTGGGGAATAAAACGAGTTGCGCACTGTTCATTCAAAATGGTGAAAAAAATGAGTCTCAAACTGTTCAAAATTGTGAGAAAATGTGTTTTAAACGTTTTTTAATTATGAACATTTGAGTCGCGAACTTGTTTAAATTGTGAAAATTAGAGTCGCAAATGCCTCTTATTTGTGAAATTATATATATAAAGTGCTTATTCTGTTAACAAGGAAAAAAAACCTGAGTCTATAATACAAATATTTAAGTTTAAAAAAATTCTGAATTATCTGAAATGTTCATTGATTAAACCAAATGTGGGCGGAGTTTAAAAACGGATATTGATGGGCGGACTTTAAAAGCGATATCGGATGGGGTATCCGATAACACTTTAAGATATCATGTCAGCGTCTCCTATGTAAGTGTGCACTAGTGGCATAATAAATATACGCATACTTTTTTAACAATTTTGTTTTAATTGTATGCATGTTTTATTTAATGTTTGTCGAAAAACCACACACGTGTTTAAAATCTCTATGTTCGTGTTTTCTTACATTCGTTGATTAATAACATATAAAATACAATGGCGCATTCAACATTTATTTGGACGATAAGTATCTAGTCTAGAGAAACACGTTTAATACCAGCATGCGAGTCTTTTATTTAATGGAGGTGAGTGTATGTGCCAAATTATAACTGGATGATATATGCTTTGCAATTTTAAATATGTATAGAACTGATCTTAGGGCTATCCGCACTTAACATTTAGCCAATCATTAGTTGCAATTCTTTCACGTATCGCTTGATATTAAACATATATTAGAACTATCATTATTCCTGAAATATTATTCTTAAACCTATGTAATTTTCCAATACGAACATATGTTTTGTTTGCTTTGTGGAAATAAGTACTTACTACTATTAACGCTTAGCATTAAAACACGCAAATTAATTATAGAGAGCTACTACGTACAATATAAATACTCAAATAAGCCGTGTGCATTTAATGTAACGCATTAAACGCTTTATATTTGTATCAGCTCACCTATGTTTGTATTCCCAGAAATAACCCTACAATAACAGAGCAGGCTCTCTTGATCGTAAAGCATTAACGTTGGATAAATAGCACTTAATTTTCTATCTTTGTATAACACACGATGTTCCATCTTTGTATAACACAAAATTGATAAAGAAAACGTTAGAGTGCATTAATTAGATGTCGTTGAGATGGCTATTTGCTGCATCATAAGAATTGTTTGCACACTGTTATTGTCAAGACTATCCTTAATATTCCATTTTTTATGCATCATTTATATGAGGATAATGGATATTTATTTAAATGGCTATGAATGTGGTATGCCGGCCCTGATGTCTGCATACCTTATTTGCATTATGTAAGTGTACTTGGTAATGTTCATAAATATCTTTTATGAAATATGCACACACAAGTATCATATTAACGTTGTTCAAGGCAAACAATTACTATAATGCTGTTTGTGAATTAGGTCTTTGTATATGTGTTCAACACATGAACCAGTTATTGCTTCGCTATTTACGTCGTAATTGGTTTTCGCGATATTATCATGACGCTAATGCAAAACCCTATTCTGCTACGTATAGAAACACCAGTAGGAGAGAAAAAACAAAATGAGCTCAATGTCATTTATTTATGATCAATTGTCTAACAGTCTGATGCTGCAGTAAACTATTGTAATTACCTATAAAACAAAGATCCTAAAGGTAGAGTACATAACAGCCGGTTATGTATTGTTTTTAAACATTTGCAGAGCTTCTATTCTGTCAAACCAAGTGACAGCATTCCGAGAATTCAAACGCATTTATGACAGGATTCCTAATACAGTGAGCTAGTAAAAAACAAAATCGCCGTTCCTTTCTGGAACCGTTGCTTTTGCAAACCGTTCCGTCAAGGACCGTTGTGACTCTTTCCATTTCAAACCCAAGCAATGTTTGTTTAAGCTTTAGCACCGTTGGTTAGTTACTGAAAAAGTTAAAAGTTATTTTCCGTGTATATCGCATCGGACACATATATACAATTTTACGAACAAAACGATTGAATAATTGCATCGGTTTCATATGTAATGTGACTTACATTTCAAATAGTCAATAAACGATATTACCAAATGACTATGACTATTGTGAATATCTAAATTTGTAGATTACAAATACCAGTGTTTATCGCAAAATAATGGTACCACAGCTTGAGGTTTCAGGAATTTTTCCATCTGCGTATCATCATCGAACTGCAAGATTTTCATCAAAGCCAAACAAACAGTTGCACAAACATTATCATATGTTGCGCAACAACCCGTTTTGGTAAATTCATTTAACCACCATTTGCAAATTATGTTTTCCAGTGTACCTGATATATAACTCACTACGTCTAATATAATTTATCAAACAAGCGACAGAGCGAACGTCTTGCACACCACTGTCTTCACAAGCTATCATATACAAATCCGTTGTGATTATGGTAAGTCTTTGCGCATGGAATACACGTCGCATGTTTGTTTACTAGTACGATTACGGAATAACAGTATGCAAGTAGCACATTTATTTTATCTGATAAAAACATCTTCAAGGCCGCAACTACAAACTGTTATACTGTGTGTTGTAGTGATTGGAAATTGATTGTTTTGTTGAGGACATAGTTCACAGTTGTCGGGGAACCATAGAAACATTTCCAGTAGAGAAACCTGTACTCCCATTCCAATGTTTTGTTTACTAGGCTGCGACCGATTGCCTTAACATCAGAAGACAAAACTTACAAAATAGCATTTATATACGCTTATGTGCATATGGCTCAAACAAGCAACATAACGGTCAGGAAAAATCAATGAGCATACATGTATTATCGTTTGAATCATGAATGGAAACATATGTATACTTACTATTATCTCTATGACAGGTTAAGAAAGTCAATGAGCATACACTTATTTTTGATTCTTCAAACACATATTAATTTTTAGAATAAGTTAGAAGATATCAATTTGAAATATAATCGTATACATTAAGAATGGGTTGAATTATCAGCATTGGAACGAACTCTGAATAATGTATGTGTTTTAATTGTTTTTTTAGTCTTCTGTTCACCAAGATTATTCATAGTCGTGTTTGGTATGAGCCCGGATAAATTTATTATGTAATTTAACTTATAAAGCGGTAACTAATATTAATTTAATTCTTTTATTTTAGTTGTGCTTTTTTATTTTATCAATACGAGTATACAAGCTAAACGTTTCCGTACAATAGTTAAACTTGGAATTATCAATAAACATGCAATGCTCTTTCAAGTTTTACTGGTTCCTGAAGTATTTATGAACTGTAACTAACCACACATGACGCACCATAGACTACCCTGCTTTAAACAATTATAGCACTACGCACATTTGTATGCTAAATGTATAATGGTAACGTGTTATGACATATAAGTTTCATTTTATAACGTCAAGAGACTTATATGTTGAGACGTTTTCAACATATGAAATTCACTTTACACATTGAACATATAACTGAAGATTTGCATACAATTTAATTAAGAAACATTACTGTAATAGATGTGTTTTAATACTTTAGTATTTTCATAAGTTTGACTAACACTAATTGAACAAACAGTTAATGGTTTGCAAATATTCTTTCCAGCAGATCATATTAAAAAAAACAATGTAACGAAAACAATAAATAATGATTACATTTCGTATATGGTTTTTAGTGGTTTGTTGGTACTGTTAGTACGCTTGGTTATACTAAGTGTAAACAAATATATACTTAGTGTTAACAAGTATTATTTGTCAATTTTAAAATATTAATTTTCATAAGTGTTTTACAAACATACTAGCTTGACACAAAACAACATATTATTCACAAACAATGTACTTCTCATGCCTTATTAAAATTAAATTGATGCGAGTCAGGATTATTCAACAAACATTGATTGTGTAATAACGCATAGATGTAAAGTACTAAACAGTCGTTGTGTTATTAAAAACTAAGTTGTTGCAACCATGTCAACGGTGGAAAACACACAGACTCAAATGGATCCTTATCAAACGAGTTTACAGAAATATTGAAATCGTTAATGTATCAATATAAATAAATACACTAAATTCGCTTAACGCACATGTTAATTATTCAACAATAATTGTGATTTGCTTTTACTCATAAGGTTTCAAGATTACCAAAATCAAATTACAAAAAGCACACAAAAAAACCCCTAAAACCCCACACCCAAACCACAAACATACTACAGTACATTAAATGTCACAACACACTTCAATATGGAATGTGATCATTAAAAAGGGTATCATACATACATCTTTGCTATTATTGTTATATTTATACATTGTACGAAAAGTAAGTATAATTCCCATGTAGACACCGCACACGACACAGCAATACATTTGACAATTATTTATATTTTTTTGTTCCTGCAGTACATATATTTAATAGCTGTATATAGTGTGTTGTTAAAAAATAAATTCTACAAAACTTTCATAACATCATATGGCAAAAGGTCACATGTAAAGCAACAATATCGAAACAATATAAATTAAAAAAAAAACGAATATCACATTGTATGACCTTTGAAATCAAATACACGTATCACTAAATCAATATATACAACATGGCATACATAACTCAGATGACAACTGATATATATATATAGGAATAAAAAAACACCTAGAAACAATCCATAAACATAAAAAAGGCATAGAACAATTAAACAGTTAGTATGTGTCATCAAGTTTAGCCAAAAGTGACACGCCTATCAGACACTGACGTTAATCGCTTCAATCTACTTAAAAAATGCTGACGATAAATCGTCTACTCCGTTTCTGCATCAATCCATAAGTGCATATATTATTTTTGCAGTTTGTTTTAATTGGCGCATGCTTAAATGTATTAACCGAGAAACAAAGCCGCTTAACTGGTTATGATTAAAATTATGTTGCTTTGACACGTCTTTTGCAAATATCCAGCCATATCATCCACGAACATCTTTCTAATAACTCGTTATTTTTTTTATTTTTTTCAAAAGCATCCTTAATCTTATTAGCCGAAATATTCAAACTCGCTCGCCTCTCCTTTCATAAAACTATGTTGATACAACGCATAACTATTCTGCAGATATCCACACCTCTATGCACACAGTTATTTAACTACTCTTTGTCATTTGCTTCCTCCGATGACTGCGCATAATTATCAGCCGACACCTTCAATCGCTTCATCTTCTCCTGAAGTCCCTCCATGTAATCCTCTGTCAGGTACAAAATCTGTCTTAGAGCAAGTAGGGCGAGGATGCTCGTGTCTACGTCCAACTCCATATCAGATACGTAGTTCTTGACAGGAAAGATGTTGTTAAGCTGAATGCCGAACAAGGTAGATACTTTCTCGACCACCTCTTGGATGCTTGCACTTTAAAACACATTTCCAACACTAGCGGCTACTTTCCTGCATTCCAAATCAACCTTGTTCAACAGAACAACTTGTGGAATCCCTTAAAAACAATAATAACAAAAAACAACATATTACATTCATATTACAATAATGTTTATTGATATCGTAAAAAGCAAAATCTAAATTACAGTCATTTTTATGTATTAACAAAATGATTAATATTTTAAGCCACGGTAATGATCATGTCCGTTCACAAATGAACGACGTTGCTTAAACAATTCCAACTTGCTGTTTTATTCCCTGCAAATTATGTCTCACCTTTGTGATTCATGATTTCCTGAATGCTGATCATTTTCTCCATAAGTTTTGGTGGCATTTCTTCAATGCTGGACGGGTCCACAACAAAAAAAACACAGTGACTCTTGTCTGCGAAAGATTACTTATTTAGAAAGCCATGGGTTTCCGGTGAAATGGGCAGAGCTGGATTGAACTGAAGGATGATATAGCGAATACAATTATTATTACACCTGGGAAAATGATCGATTTTTCAATTTTAGTTTTCCCGTTATAAATTGTTTATTATAATGGTAAAGAAGATGTGGTAGAGTATTAATTTTAAATGCATCTTAGAGCATGTGCAATAGATTATTATATACATTTCTGTAACTATGCTAATTATAAAAACAAAAAAATGAGCACTACAAGCTCTTTGAGGAATTGTCAATGTCATTACATTTCTTTGAGATGTTTAAATACGATAAACATAGATAAGATCTAGATACATGACGAGAGATAAAGAACATTGAAGGCTACCGTCAGCAGCAAAAGAAATGAAGAAAACGTCATTCTGAAATCATATTATTTTTCGACACATTTGTCGAATACCTCATAGAAATCGGGCACGTGACCATCTAGCAGATAGTTGCACTCGATAATGTTTAAGCCCTGTGTGACCTCCAAATCGCGAGTGTCACAGAGCCGGAAGTTCAGCGCCGCACCAGACCGACTCGTTGTAACGAGGGGTGTGTACTGTAATCATATGCACGGTCGTAAGCAAAACCACAAAGCTTCATGAGAAACATTTCATTTTGCGAGCAACAGAAGACATTTAATTAAGACAAAACGGACACATGTTCCAAACGCCCCAGTTTCTCATTGTTAATAGATGCAAACAAGTAAAATTAATGATGTTGTAAATAACACACCAAAATAAGTTGGCACAATTATTTAAAAACAACATGTACATAATGTGTATGTTCAATCTTTTAAGATCGTTGTGGAGCTCAATTCAATGACAGTCATTGCAAAGAACACTAAAGGACGATTCTACCAATTAAGTATCTACCAAGCAAATCAATAAGTTTCATGGTGTAATCGGACTGACATTTCAACGCAAGAAATGTCTATACCACAGTGGTGATACTATGGGCAGCATTTCCGCTCCGAGCTTTCTGTGAAATGCGGTCCTTGAAGATGGAGTAGACTGTGTTGTAGAAGCTGGACTTGCCCGAACCCACGGGACCCAGCATCAGAACACGAGCCTCTTACAGCCCCATCTCTCTGGGAGGCTTGAACGTCATGATGTCTTCCATCAACGAGTCTAGGAACTTAATAAAGAACTGATGCATGTATTTATGTTCTGTATACGTATTTGCTTCGAAATGAATGTTGTTCACATAATCAAAATCAGGAACGGTATTTGGCAAATAATAAACAAATCAGGAAGAGCCTATTGTTAAGAGTCGACATAAAATACATTTTAAAATAATATTTTGGTTCCAATTAATCGATAAATCCCCCTTTAATGATTGGTTTTCCTTATTAAAAAAACGAATTCCCTTGAGCATTAAAAAGTGTATTGTACTACCTTGTATTTAGATTCAATTTACTTAGATGTAGTAGCTAAATATATATGACTGTATTGGCTAATTTACTTTGTTGTAATATCCAGGTCACATCCCGGCAAAATCACAAAGACCCACAATATACTATATAATAGGAAAAATGGTTCAGTTAATTTGCAAAAATTGCTCGAAAAACTTCCAAATACACTTGATGTAATGTAATTCGGCATATTTGAACGAATTCTTTTACGAAACTTGATGACAGATTTAGATCCATTTTCAGCGTTAATAAGCACAACGTTTATAACTAATTACAAATTAAAGGAACCTTTTCACGTTTTGGTAAATTAAAAAAAAATAAAAAATGTGTTTCCGATTAGCAAAGTTTCGTTGTAGTTATACTATTTCCGAGGAAATAGGAATACTGAACATTTACCATGCTCTTAAATATCCACTATATGCATCTTTTGACGAATAAAAAAACTTGAAAATTATAAAGAGTTGCAACGCGAAACGATTGGATAATTTAGAGAGTTATGTTGTTATCGTAATACTTTGTGACACTACGAGAATTGCTTATGTAAAGTATAAAATACACTGCTCACTGTATAAGCACGGATGGCCAAGTGGTCTACGCGTAAGACTTTTACCCCAGGGGTCAGTGGCTCGAGCCCAGTTGCGGATTTCTGTTGTTTTCTTTCCTTAATTTTATTCTTGAGTGTTATTGGAGCTTTTTAGTTCCAAGGTTTATATTTATCAATTTAAAACATTTTATGAAAAACTTCAATACATGCCAAAATATGTGAAAATGTCCCTTTAATACAGTGGTTTTGAAAACAGACGATAATTATTACAAAAATTACAAGACTATTGCCAAGCAATATATTTCCCCTACCGGCTCCACCATTGTCATTTTTTAAAAATATATTTGTTGCCATAGCAACCAAAATTTTTGACGTAGGAATATTGCCATCTATCCATGTTTCAAGTTTCAGGAAAAAATATGAAGAACTTTTAAAGTCATCCCAGGATCCAGAAAAGTGTGACGGACTGACAGACTGACTGACACACAGAGCGCACACCATAAGTCCCCTCCGGTGAAACCGGTAGGGGACAACACATATATTTAGAAAATTCTTAAAACTTATTGTAATAATGTTTCTACATACCGACCATCGATCTTCATTTTCATGGTTCGAATCAGGGGATACAAACGCTCTTGAATTTTGGCATTTCATACGATAAAAGTTCAAGATATAAGAAAAAATACCTTTTCATTCCATTCAGGTGTCTTTCGCCAAGTAATATTTTCCCTTCTTCCATCTAAAATAATAAAACATATATATAGGGTATGGTCTTTCCAGTTAACAAATTTAATTACATTTTGTGGGATTATGACTGTTTATATACATACATAATTGATTTACAAGAGCCTGTATGGGCTACAATGATTACATATACATTCATTTACCATACAGAGCATTTCAAATTTTGACATGTATGTTCAACATGTACAACACCCAATTATGATGAATGAAATATCACCTGTCACGCGGTAGACCTCCAGCTCTGTTACCGCCATTGTTCCATTGTTAATCTGATCAGAAGGTACACCTTGGTTATTGAAAAAGGTTCCAATCTCTATTCGTCCATTTAGTGTAAATATTCCTCCTGCAGGATTAATGGTTCCATTGAATGTAAACAGGTCTTTGAAATTACCAAATAATGGTCCGTAATCAGCATTACCACCAATTCCATAGGCAGCATTGACTAATGGGAATTTCGTGAACTTCCCTGACCCCGAAAACTTCATTTGAAACAGAAATGCATTTACGTCGTGAATGTCTGCTGCCAAGCTATGCTAATTGGAACTCCCACATCCTCCATACACCGAGCCTTGTTGGTTGTACAGCACCGTCACAGTGGGTCCCTGGTTGTCACACTTCTGGTGGAAAGCTGTCGGTGAACAACCGTCCCTAGTTATCTTGTACAGAAGGGTGAAGATCTTGGGTCCCGAGCCAATCCAGGACTCCAGCTGATCCATGCATTTTTCAGACAACTGCCCAGTCATTTTGATTAAAAATATGTTGAATCTAAAGGGAAAAAAACTAGTTCTCTAGTATATTAAGTAGCACACAAACTAGCATAAGTTTATTGTTAAACAAGAACACAATGATTTATAAAATTTGACTTCCTCTATGAAAACAATATACACATATAAAGAAAATAAAGCAATTTATTCAAAGCATCCACAAATAAAACGTGGTAGACCAAGCTAAACCTTTATACAATTAAGGAAATAAATTTACAATGTTAGTGGATAATAATACGATCCTGAGTTTAACGGTATAGATTGTATAACAATGTGAAAGATTACATGTTTAAAGGACATGCTTAATTTATATGTGGGTTCAAACAATATCATTTACAGTGATGTAGCAAAATGGTTTTTCTTTTCTGTTTGAAACATGTAATAACCACAGACATATATTATCAAAGAGTCTCATGATGCTTTGAACTCTCGC
>VMBQ01000810.1:114599-309599 GCA_007657795.1 Dreissena rostriformis | reverse complement strand
TTTAATCACTAACTAATGTTTGGGTGTTATAATACATGAGGTTTCAAACAAACAACGAATGGGTTATTTCAATCGTATTATAGTGGGACAAATATTCTTGTCATTGACATGGGAAACAAAATTGCAGCGCGTGTATACTAGATTTGAAAGAGTTGTTTATTGGTTACATCGATGGTTTTATTTTATCCATAGAAATGCAACACAAGCTATTTCTATGTACATTGCTGTACATGTAGTAAGATTATGAATTATACACTCATGAAAGTCATGTAACTGACATATTTATACAATTTTACTCTGGTTTTTTTTTGTCCATTTTTGTGTTTATTTGTGTGACATACATCAACTATTAAAATAGTAAGACAACCTTTTTGGTAAAAATAAGGTTGTTACCAAATTTTCCAAATTGTTAAGAGGGAACGCGTGTCGTCTTCTGAATGTTAAAAGCAGTGTTACTGACGTTTTGTAAAAAAAATATCAGGAGAAGCATATAATTGTTTTGTTAAAATAATAAACATTTTTCAGTATTTTTCAGTATTTCTATTTTCTGATTAGTGTTCTAACAACATTCGAAAAACATTTGAAAAACAAAACAAAACTCCAAATCTATATGGCTTTTTTCAAAAAATAAATAATTAAGAACGGAGCAGTTGCAATAATGTCAAAACTGAAATATTTTGAATGCGCAGAATAACGTAAGTGCTCTCAATGTTTTTTTTGGAAAACTTGGACATGTACTAATATGTTTTTTACAAAATGTCAGTTACCATATATATTACATTCAGCAGACGATTAGTTATTTAAACTCAATCATGATTAAGCATCTCAATACATAAACACATGCTTTTAACCTATTATTTCATACAAATACGCGAAACATTTCATTTGAATTTGCATCCTAAACGAATAATAAAACACGTAAATATAGACTGATTAGCAATCGCATAATGGACTTAAAAAATGTTGGATCAATCTCAAAATATTTGTTTTAGTTAGCTGTTGCAGACTTTGTAGCCATTTAAATCATTATTCGTACTTGTTTTACCTTTTTGTTTTTTAACCTTTTTTTACATTTAGATGCGTGGTTTTAATGAATCACGGATATACGCCCGTTTAGTTTGATTCCTTCGTAACACAACATTAAATATATACACAATACATAAGAACATCCCATGTGCATCTGCAGTCGTTGTCGGTGGCGTATTGTAGTTTTGACATAAATACGATTGCACTGATGTGCCTTTCTTGTCAGTATACAGCTTAAATACCGGAACCGTTTATGAAAATCAAAGCGCTGAAGGCACTGAATTTGTTCGCTATTGCATAATCTTAGAAGTAACTCAGTTTT
This sequence comes from Dreissena rostriformis, assembly GCA_007657795.1. Lineage (NCBI taxonomy): Eukaryota > Metazoa > Mollusca > Bivalvia > Myida > Dreissenidae > Dreissena > Dreissena rostriformis. The sequence continues at coordinate 308,251 of VMBQ01000810.1, read as the reverse complement.
CAAACTTATGTTATAGCTTTTTATACCGCAAGTTTGAAATGAACACAACCCATTCAAATTTTAAAGAGTGTGTGTCTGAAAGCACAGGTCGAGATGTGTGTGACTGTTTATCCTCATATTTATGTTATAGAGATAACTAAGACAAAACAACAACAATATGTCTTTATTTTCACGATTGGTCGCTGCACTGGCAACCATCTTCAGAATTGTAGTTGCCTTGTTAAAGAATAACAAGCCTATAATCATGTACAGGTTGTGATATGTGTATCTAATACTTTATCTATTTTCTTTAAATTATTGAGAAACAATTTTGCCCACATGACAGACTTTTAATGCAGCATTAAGCCCCGTTTTCCCTGAAAGCAGCCAAATGTACAGATTTCCGTACGTGCCGATCATGATAAACCTGACCTATAATCAACAATGACCTATTATTCTATTTATCCCACCTTTTATTCAGTAAACCTTTTTATTTAAACACAATAAGTTTAACTGGATAATTTCGCTCGATTTATGACGCCATATTGTCGAAAAAATGACCTCATTTCGTGCCGTGGTTTACAGCAGAAATTTAATCAACGGGGCTTTAATCAACCGAATTCGCTGTAAAAGTGAGATAAAATACCATTTTACAACTTAAGTGACACAAATCAGCAATATATTACAAAGCACTTTAATTTTTAATTATGACATGCACAGCACTGTTTCAAAATTTAACTGTTAATTTCGGGTCTTTTCTTTTAAGTTGCAATTAAGCGTTGCTGTGTGCAACATAATCATGCATTGTCTTACATAGTTAAATACGTTCATGTAGTTGGCATGTTTATTGAGCAACGAAAAAAAATGTAATTGTAATTGTATGTTTGTATCCACAGTCTTCACACCGAAACACACACTACCATACAAAGAGTACACTGTTCTACATAATTAGTTTCATTTTAACATTGATATAGAAAAAAAAGTATATTTAGATTTTTTAATTTGTTCCTTAATCGTTCCGTAAACAATTCGCATTATATATAATCATGTAAATTGAAATATTTATTATTTCTTATACGCTGAAAGATGTTTCAATGGAAACTGACATTAGTTTCCCACAGAAAAAGCATTATCGTTGATATATAAAAAAACAACAAAAATCAGATAATGTTGCTTAATAGTAAAAAAGTGTAATTATGATAATGATAATACAAATTTTCATGATGAAAATTATGTTGACGGTGATGATAATACTGATGATGATGATGACGAAGATTTTCCAACCATTGATCATTAAACAATTCATTTGAGTAATGATAAATAAAGTTATAAATAAACAAAAAATGGGTTATTTCAATTTAATCATTATCCGACAAATATTTTCTTTAATGAAAACAAAACACAGCTTATTTACAATTAAGCGACTCTGTTCTGGCTTTTAATGCGTTGTCTGTTGGTTAGATTCAGTTATCTCCTTAGAATATCCCAGTCCGCTAAGTTAAGCTATATATTAATAAATATGCAACGAATCTCTAATTAAAGAGTCGTCCTAAACCATTTTAACTTTAATGGGTTAGTACTAGAACCGCGGTCATAATCAATAATAAAATTTGCTTTATTTACTTGGTTCAAGTTGAAAAAGATTAGACACATTTTGCTTAATGAACATTCAATTGGTCTTGTTATTTGAATTTAATCAATTATGAAGTTAAATATAGTTGGTATGCTACCAAAATACGTTTATCCACAGTCCGTATTCGGGACAAAATGACGTATTTGTTCATATTTTAATTTTTTTTATTATGAAATATAAGTAATAGCATCATTTGTAAGATTATGAAAAATGCAGGTGTTATCAATGCGCACATGCTGATTTCATATTTAAAACATTTAACGACATTCAACAATATTGTTCATGGGCGTGATTCGTGTATTAGTAAATCTAGCGCTTTCGTATTTAAAAAAACGCGGATAGGAACCCGGCTGCACTCATATTGATAATACTAATAAATGGGTCGTATGCGAATACATGCATTCGTAAGCTATCCAATAAGTTTAACACTGACCGAAATATTTATCTATTACACGAGTGACCAGAGGAAAAAATATTTTCAAGACTGTCGCATACAAGAGTGAAACAATTTATTGTTTATGATCACAAGACAATGAATTAAGATCGATAATCTACAAAAATCAACTATTCGTTTTTATGTTATGGCTTTACCTCGTTTATTTTCCTTTTAAAATGTAAACTGGAGGATGTTTACAGTTTTATATCGATATTTATCTTTCAGGGTTTTCCTCTCAAATGAAACTGTCAACATGAGTTCTGCAGTCGTCAACATTGTTTTAACATGCATTGCACTGTTACTGCATTCTACATCGACAATCTGTGAGTATATAATACTTATACTATTAAGCACTAATTGGATTTCTGGATGTTGAATACATTTACGGAAAAAATAATAAATATTCATAATTCATTTGACCAATTTGAATTGGACGCTTTAATTGATTTATTAAGAAAACAAAAGGACGGGCTAATGTAAAGAAGGATTGTAAAAATATATTGAAAATACAATCGATGTGTTCACACAGGCCATGAATTCACGAAGTATAAACATCTAAAATGGTGTAGGCTCCATACAATTTATTTAATTATAACGCATACATTTACAAATATTTTGGTGTATAATAAAATCGTTTTGCAGAAGTGATTATAGAAACAATTTGTTCACGAGCCGGCTGGGCAAATTGTTGAATATGTTTTCAATCGTGATAAAAGAAAAGTTATATATAATCACGACTGAAAAAAACACACAATAATTCACCAACATCAACGCATTTTATGTGTATTTTATTCCTTAGTACAATAAATAAATGAAATGTACGTGAAACAAGCTTCAACGTTAAACGCTTGTGTGGGGTAGTTTGTACTTTATCGGTCCCCGGATATAACACATGTTAACAACGTTGTTCGCATGCGTCGATATTGTTAATGAAGGCTTGTTTTATTTCTTGTCGAACGAATTACCCATCCCCCCCCCCCTCAGTTTGTGGTGGAATTATTGCAAACATATCATGTAAACTGGGATGGGAAAGGTAGCCACTAGGAATTTGATAGACGGGGATGTCGGGCGGCAGCATTCAAATAAGTCCCACCGCTAATTAGCAGTTAAATGTTCTTATTTCAATAAATGGTCTGTTGCAACAAGTCCTCACTTATGTGGGTTCGGACTTGTAACTTTGCAGGTGATAATTAAGAAGTAGGTCGACATTGAAATACTAGCGTTATTTGTTTGCGTAATCAGCTAAATAAACGGCATGTTAGTTTTACATTAGTTTAAAAGTGATCACTTCATTTATAATTTAGTTGTTCCACGGCTACTTACAGACCACGTAAGACGTGATGCAGATTAGTAATTTAATATTAGGCGAGAGCGCTGCTGAGCCCAATATAAATTAACTACCCTTTATCACTGCATGTGGAGTCAGTAGGGTGCCGTGTAACATATTTATCTTACCGAGTACCCTTCATGCTCCAAAATAAGCGTAATAATACAATAAACGTTTTCTATTATGTATTATATTGCGTTGCCTTGTTTACATCCTTGACCTTATTTAACTCTACTAACCTAATATGAAAATATACCAACCTTATATGGAAAAAATACACACTGCATGTGACCGATTATAGACATAAGGTCAAGCTCGGGTGTGTGTTATCGTTTTTATTACATACCTTTCTATTTTGTTGCTTCACCAAAACGTATTACCAATCAGTTTTCCGAACTTTTATTTTCATTCAATTGCTTACGTGATTTATGATGTAGCTCGTGTGTCGTTATTTATGTGACGAAACAAACCAAGACTGCCTGGATTTAAGATGTATTCCCGTCATCGGCGTGGCTTCGACCAGTAGTTCGATTTCGTAAATCGCGTTTTTTTTTCGTCAGAATGGTTAGCGTTAGAAACAAACTTTAAAAAACATAATGTGGTTTAACATTAATTTAGAAAGAGGGATGGAATAACAGGAAATGGAAGTGCATATTGTTGTAAGTTTAATGTTATAAGGATTGAATAAAAGTTGTCATTGAGGTAAGCGTGTCGTTTACTAAATTTTGCTTCTTGATGTCTTCTGTTAAGGCTCAACCAGTATTTATCATCAATCTAATCTAAAGTAAAATTTCAGTTGCAATCGCTATTTTAATTACCCCGATTATTATCTACGCTTAATAATCATTATTTTCGATTATGTCGTTGATGTCTGGCATAATGTTATTTAACACCGTTGGCTAAGACTGAATGTTTACGCCATTTTGTTCCGCAATCCGATTCTTTTAAGATAATGAAAATCGGCATATTAGTCCGCTTGAAACGAAAAACAGCCCGCTCGCGACGTGAATTTGTGACTATTAATAGTAACGATATGTTTATGTATATTTATATATCTTTGGTTTTTTGTGAAGGAAGTATATGGGCGGAATTAATAATTCCATGTTTTTCTGTTCGAGATATTAAAAAATAATAAGCTGGACATTACATGCAGTTCCACGAGAAAAACAACGTTAGAGCCGCATATAAATACTATTCGCATTGGGTTCAATGTCATCATTTAGTTTAACACTTTTAATTACATGTAGAAAACATATGCTTTTGCACAAAATGCGTTTGTGTTTCAGATAAATCTTTCAACACATGTTAATTTATTAAAACATTAGATATGTATCATCTTCCGTTCTACAGTGGTATATTGACGGCTAAAAAGGTATTATAATTTTCAAAACAAAATATAATATTTTTTTATAAAGTGTCGATTGCATGTTCGCTTAAACCATGAGTCTTATTTAATGAACGCTCAGAAGACATATGTATTTAAATATGTATGAACAGTTGTCCAGTTGACACGCTTTGCGAGCCTGGAACAATAGCCCTAGTAGTAAAGTCGCAATGATTGAAATGTATAAGAAATCCGTTATACGCATGTTCACTATGATAACGGTGAAGTAGTGAAATACAATTCTCAATGAAGGGCTCGAATGTTCTTGGCGTTTGCTCGAATCTCACTGTGTGCGTGTATAAAAAACACACATTTTACTTCGATCAATTTCAACGAAACTAGTTGATTGTTCGCAGATAAACAAATCAATGTACTAAAATTATCCAATGACATGTAGGAACAAATAAATATATTTTAAATGGGCCGTTTCCCATACATTTGTTTAGTCGGATAGTGAATGTACAATTATTATAAACAATGCGACAATACTTAATTGACGTCATTTAAAGAGCATTTGAAATTTTAATTGCATACAAGTTTTTGGTCACATTTGTATATGTCTAACCATCGATGACGTAGGATGACGTTTCATATCATTCCAGACTAGTTCAAGTTATGAGTTCCTGTGAATCGGAAAAATGTGAAGGAAGTTTAAAGAATAGCCCCACGAAGCGATAATTCGAGAGATTTAAACATGCATAGACTTGGTATTGAATAGGTTTACATCACCAGTAATAATCGGTTACTGACACTTTCACCTTAGCATACTTTTTATAAAAGCTTTTGAATCATCTAAAAACAACAACTGACATCGATATGTAATAAAGTATAACTTTCAATGAGGTCTTGACATTTTTGTTTTCAATCTGTGAATAAGTTTGTTTCATCAATTATAAAAAGAATCAATATAAATTTAAAGCGTAATAGAAAATGTTGAGTCATTGGGGATCAGTAAATGTCATACGGTATTTGAAAATATTTAACGTTCTTAACACCCTCGATTGGAGTCTCCATTAAGATCTCAGGTATTATGAATCTGTCTTCGGGGACAAAGCAATCTCTCATTTAAAATATATTTAATTGGCACATCGTGTCAGCAACAACTTAGTTCATGTCAGTGCAATGTGCAACAATTGCTCCTTTGTTTAGATATTGTCGTCGAACAAAGTTGCGCATATTGTTCTGCATATTGAACATCACCGCACCCAGACAGCGGACTAATGTAGCTTATATGTATTTTTTTTTATTATTTACTATATTGACCACTTTAGGTCTGACCCGACACAACAATGGGGGATTTCAACATAGTTTTCAGAATATTCCAGGGGTGCCCTTACGCAGAGCTTTAAAATTATTTCAACTATTGTTTCATGACGCGAAACCATTAATAAATCCGACAATGTTATTGAAGAACAGTCAATGTAACCTATCGTAATGTGTTCGGGAAGAAAACATACTATTGTCCTGAATAAATCATAAGTGTATGTAAGTATAGACCATTCATGTGCAGAATTCAACAGAGTACCAATTGCATCGGTATAATCGACCGTTTTTGTAACAAAAGTGAAAATAAGATATGTCTCTATTATTAAACATCAATGAATATAACATTTCAGATATATGTCTCTGTTTTGCTGTACAATCTGTATACATATTAACATTTATTCAAAAACTGTTATATCATTAGTTGGTGAAACTTTGATGTGCACAAATTATAATGTCAGAAGACCAAATTATGAATCTTGTATAACTCATCTGTATTACACCTTTTAAAAATGTACTTATTATTAAATTAAAAAATGTGACCGCAATAAAATATACAACCAACAAACAACTACGGCAACAGTACTTTGTAAGAGTGTGTCAATTCATATGTTTATGTGTAGGCTAGTATTCAAGCAAAAACTGTAGTATGAAGTATGATTTAAATAAAATCAATCTGATCCCCAATAACAGTAAAAGGTTTAGTTTATATATACAGAGCAAGAAGAGCCTTATAGTACTTTGTCTTTCGTTCTGATCCCATTCGAAAATGTAAATATTATAAACTTTGTATGACATTCCATGTATTACGATGTTTTTTCGAAATAAATAAATTTCAACTAACAGTTAATTTACCGGTAATCTGCATTTAGAAATTTTGCGGCTTTATGTCGCCGTTATAAGGCAAAATTGATCTCCACGCGCTGTTGTTTGTGACCGATACAGATCTCGAAGGTCACTGAAAGCAATTGAAAATGAACGTTTGGGGACCATGAAGCGTCTGTATTTAAATTGACTGGTACTGTAACCCTAATATGATTATTAGCTGTCATTACAAACACGCGTTAGAACATAGCTTAAGGGCCAGATTGCTCATTCAGTCGAAGCGTTGCCCCGTAGTTCATTTCATGGTTCGCCAGATACCAATCAAACGTTCAAAGTGGAATCATAACATTCACTGAACTGAGTAGAATTTAGAGTTTGTTGGTTAATTATAGATAAAAATAGATCGAACATGATAAAGTAATAAAGTTTCGAAAATAATCATTTAAATGCGGACAAAAACATAAACAGCGAGAGATGTATTATAATGTTACCAACGAGAGCGTGATCGTTAAATGTGTACCGTGCTTGTCTATTTTCCGATGCTCAATAAATAAACTCAGCTAATTTTTAGTCACAGTTCTATGTCCATAGATAAATAGGTTTATATCTGTAAGTGTTATCCTATATGTTTAAACATAATTCCATGGACTGAGGTAAATCTTTATAACAATACGTTACAATGTAAATTCAAGGGTTAGGGGTTAACTATTCGCATTACAAACGTTACAGGTATTTGCAATGAAGGCTATTGCTGTTGGTTTTTCCGTAGTTTAGTTTAAACATTGAGTATATGCTTCCGCCTGAGATACTCCTAAAAGATATGCACATTTTTAACTAATCATGTTTACTCTCGATTTTACATGTGTATACATAGAACAATTAATGGCAAGCTTTTTACCCCTACCGCCCATCTTCATTACTTAATACTATGCTATTTGTCTGACTACATAAGCAATGTAATTGTAAAATAAATAAATGCGAAGAACCATTAATGTATTTCCATACTTCAATAAATTACTTATCACATAATGTAATACAATAATAACATATTCCTACAATATAACGTATAATTCTTCATCTAAGTATCCTACATTAAAATATACAATGTCTTCATCTGGCTGAAAACAAACCACATCAATATATAATCAGGACCATTAACGGATAAACTTACAATGCATCTTTACATTTTAGTAATAGAAAATGGTTCAGTCATTACTGATAAGTCAATGTCATATGGCAAGTGAAATATATTAAATACGTTCTTAACACCAGCAATTAAAGGCTCCTTAAGATCTCAAGTATGTTATATATGTCTTCGGGGACATAGCCATGTTTCCTTTAAACTATATTCGACTGAAACATCGTGTCACCAACAGAATATTTCATTCCCATGTAATATTTCATAATTGTTCATTTGTTGTAGATATTGTCGTCTTTCAAAGTTGCGCATATTGTTCTGCATATTGACCATCACCGCACCCAGATAGTGGACTAATGTAGCCTATATGGCTGTAGTGAACGCTTTAAGTGTTCCAATCCGAAACAACAATGGGATATTTCGAAATAGTTTTGCAGAATGTTCTTTGGGGTGCCCTCAAACATAGCTTTGAAATTATTTCGCGATTCAACCTGTGTTCAATGACGCGAATCCTTTTATAATTTATAGAATCATATAGATGACCAGTCAAGGCGAAATACTGTTTTAAGAAATAATCATAATATTGTTCTGAATAAATCATAAGTGTAGGTAATTCATGTATACAATTCAATAGAATACAAATTATATCGGTATAAACGACCGTGTTGGTAACAAAAGTACACGTTAAGAGTTCATATAAACCGAATGTTCCTTGGGGTGCCCTCAACATGTGAGCTGTGCAATTATTTTGCGACTTAACCAGTGTTTCATGACGCGAAACCTTGAATAATTCATAGACTCCTATTGACGACCAGTCAAGGTTAAAAACTGTTTTTAGAAAATAAACATATTATTGTCTTAAATAAATCATATGTGTATGTAATTACAGACGATTCATGTATATAATTCAACATAATACCAATTATATCGGTATAAACGACCGTGTTGGTAGAACAAATGCAACTTTCCAGATATATGTGTCGTGTTCTGAGAAAACGTGGCAAAATGCTTGTGCGTAAATTGTCATCCCAGATTAGCCTGTGCAGTCCGCACAGGCTAATCAGGGACGACAATTTACGCTTTTATGACATTTTTCGTTTAAATGAAGTCTCTTCTTAGCAACAATCCAATTTAGACGGAAATTGTCGTCCCTGATTAGCCTGTGCACAAGCATTTTGTCCGGTTATCTCAGAACACGACACATACGTCTTTGTTTTTCGGTACAATCTGTATACATATTAACATTAATTAAAAAAACTGTTGTATCATTTGTTGGTGTAACTAAATATAATTTTTGTTTAAATCAACCAGCAACTTACAGCGTCATGTCAGAAGACCACATTCTTAATCTCGTATAAAACATATGTAGTTAACTTTTTTTAGTAATGTGTTTTGTTAAATTTCATAGTGTGATCGCGATACGCAAAACAAAGCCACAGCTAAAGTAGAAATGTCGGTTTAATAAGTCGCTGATAAGAAGTAAGGCAAAATTGATTTCCACGCGCTGTTGTTTGTTATCAATACACATCTCGAGGGTCAATAGCATCAATTTTAAATAAATGTACGATTGGGGACCACCACACGACCGTATTTAACTTTAATGGTACTTAAACATTCATATGATTATTAGCTTTCAATACAAACACGTGATATAAAATACCTTAAGGGCTAGATTGTTCAGTCGAAGCGCTGCCCTCTAGTTCATCCCATGGTTAACCAGATACAAATCAGACTTTCAAATCGGAATCGTAGCACTCACTGAACTTGGAGTAGAGTTAGGAGTTTGTTGATTCATTCAATAGGCACAATTATGCTAACACATACAACACATTCATACTTCTAACCATAGCACCAATATAGTGAAAACAGAAAACAGAAGAAAAAAAACATAGATGGAACAAGATTATTTAATATAGTTTGGAATGCGTATGTCCAAGTATAAATCAAGCTCTGCGATGGAAAAAATATTCCAAATCTTACAACAACATAAACAGCGAGAGATGTACAATAATGTTTAGAACTACAGCGTGATTGTTTAATGTGTACCGTGATTTTCTAATTTCCAAAGCCAAATAAATAGATACAGCTAACGTTTTATTAATAATACTATGTTTATAGATAATTGGGTCTTTATCTGTAAATTAATCTCGACTGTAATTGTGAATATATAGAACAATTCATCGCAAGCATTTTACTTCTACCGCCCATCTTTATTACTTTATACCATGCTATTTGTCTGCCTACATTAGCAATGCATTTGTAAAATAAATAAATGCGAAGTACATTTTATTTTCTAAATTCAATAAATGTTTTATCACATAATGTTATACAAAACATAATACTTTCTTAAAATATAAGACTACATTCTTCATCTCTAAGTACCCTGCATTAAAATAAACAAGGTCTTCATCTGACTGAAAACAAACCACCGTAACGCTTACGGATCATTAACGGATAAGCTCACAAAGCATCCATACATTTTCAAATAAAATATACGTATGTGTTTTTGCCGGTGTTTGTTTAATGTTGATTTTGTTTGTTACGTGTCATACTGACATTTTAATTCCCAATACGATTTGTAGAATTTGATCTTTATTCTATATGATTCATTCGTTTGGCATCGCACGGGTTGATTATTGAAACATATATAATTCAGACTCGTCAAACTGTAATCAGTCATGATCAAAGTAAACAGCGGTCTTACCAGTTGAACTATTATTACCATTAAACGCTCGTTAATAGAGAGGCTAAAAAGGGTAATCTAGAATGACTGAATATTGTTATCGAAATACATTGTATGTTATTTTGTCCCTGAAACTTTGCACATAGATAATCGTATATGTAAAAGGTAAGATAATGAAACCAATAACATGCTGTTGCGTTACTTTAATCGGTCAATAACCAAGTAACGCACCACATGCTTAATCAAATAACTATAAAAGCAATGCCTTAAGAGGATCCAATAACCAAGCTCTATGCAAAGTGCATCTACTAAGAGTTTTATGTAAATTACACACAATAAACATTTTATCCTGTAATTTAATCACGATTTCCTAACTGATCTTGATTTATAAATGTTTGATCTCAAATGGTTGGAAAAGCATGTTTATTTTGATAAATGTTTTTGTTCTCTGTTCCAATGAGTTACACATATATATATATACATGTACATAGACGTAGTAGTAGATGCAAGTGTATAACCGAGTTTATAGCATTAAGTATATGGTGAAACAAGTAATACATTAAAAAACAATGACTGTACTATGTTTGAACAATGTCCGATTAATTCATCCAGAAATCGTCTTAGTGATACAAGAAAAATAAAGGTAAACAATAAAAAAGTAAATATTTGGTGACAATCGAATTCGACATGTATTTATGGACAACAGAAGTTTGCAATGTTCATTAACATGTTTTTATGATTTCAGCAGCGGACCCCTACGTGGTGTTGGCGGGAAGTAAGTTGACGTTCTTAGTTAACAATGTATCACTGCAAAGTATATGATTGTGAATGCACTTTACTTTTTGTCAAGATAATTGTGTTAATGGTAAACAACGCAGACAAGTCCCACTCAAGTTGTCGCTTCATGTGTATCCACTCGGTAGAAACATTGTATTCAATCAAAAAGATATAATTTAAGTGACAGTATTATTGTACAGTTTTGTCTCAACTGTCAAAACATTTATTATTTCAAGGTAGTTAGTTGCGTTATTTATATAATCGGAAAGCTATCGTTGTTATAGGCCTACTTAAAGGCGAATTTGCTAAAGATATGATGTTCGGTACAATAACCCATGTTTTGCAAATTCGATTCCTAACTTAAATGTTTTCAAAAAGTGAGTATCATATTTTTGAACGTTATTTGCACTTTGCTAAATATGATATCTATATATTTTGGATGTTGTATGTGTATACATTAAACAATTATCAACTACAAATGGCGCGGCAGAGGCCGAGGCGTATCCCCACGCCGCATAGATGTCATATCTTAAGGCAATTTTGGGTGGGCAAGGCGTATGTTGGTGGTGCCCCGGGGTGGGTAATGTGGACATGGATGGTCGAGATAGACCGTGTTGTCATAAGAGATGTTCAGTATTAATTTGAAGTCAATTGGTGAATAAATGAAGAAGTTATGTTAAAACAAAATCTTGGATGGGCGTGGTCTATGTGGGCAGGGCGCCCCATGGTTGGTAATGGGGCCATGCATAGTTGAGATTGACCGTATTGTCATAAGAAAAGTTCAGTATCAATTAGAAGTGAATCGGTTTAGAAATGAAAAAGTTATAGTAAAAGGCAATTTTGGGTGGGTGTGGCCTATGTGAGCGGGGCCCTGGGGTGGGTAATGGGGACATTGATGGTCGAGATAGACCGTGTTGTCATGAGAGATGTTCAGTATTTTTTTAAGTCAATTGGTGAATAAATGAAGAATTTGTGTTAAAACACAATTTTGGGTGGGCGTGGTCTATGTGGGCGGTACCCTGGGGTGAGTAATGTGGACATGGATGGTCGAGAAAGACCGTGTTGTCAAAAGAGATGTTCAGTATCAATTTGAAGTAAATCGGAGCATGGAGATAATCAATTATAAATAAGAATCAAAGTACTGACAGTAATGGTGTAACGATGCTTTTGAATAGGATGGATATAAAAGCATCAATTTAAGTTTATCTACATCACCACAATTGTGTATGTGGGTATGACAATTTTGGGTACGAAACAAAATTTGGTTACGAAAATGTTGAGTACGAAAATATTATGCCCAAACAAAATTTGTGTAGGAAAACAAATTTATGTACGAAACAAAAATTGTGTACGAAAACAAATTGTGTACGAAAAACAAAATGTGTACGATACAAAAATTGGGCACGAACAAAATTTGGGTACGAAAAAAATTGGGTACGAAAAAAAATTGGGTTACGAAAAACATGTGGCTACGAAAACAAAAATGGGTGCGAAAAAAAAATTAGATACGAAAACAAATTTTGGTGCGAACAAAAAATTGGGTACAAACAATTTTGGGTGCGAAAAAAAATTGTGGGTACTGGGAAATTGGGAAACGAAAAAAAAGGTGGGTACCACCAAAAATGTGGGTACCAAAAAAAGTTGGGTTACGAACAAAAAGTTGGGTACGAAAAAAAATAGGAACGAAAAATGTTGAGTACGAAAAAAAAGTGGGGGTACGGGGAAGTAGTACCCGTGGACCTCTCGATAAATTTGAAAGAGGACGGGACCCAAGCTGCCTTTGCCTTTATCAATGGCCCTGGGGTGGGTAATCCGGACATGGATGGTCGAGATAGACCGTGTTGTCATAAGAGATGTTCAGTATTAATTTGAAGTCAATTGGTAAATAAATGAAGAAGTTATGTTAAAACTAAATTTTGGGTGGGCGTGGTCTATGTGGGCGGTGCGCCCAAGGGTTGGTAATGGGGTCATGCATAGTTGAGATTAACCGTATTGTCACAAGAGATGTTCAGTATCAATTTGAAGTTAATCGGTGTAGAAATGAAGAAGTTAATGTAAATTAACCTAAAAAAATGAGTGAACATCTCTGACCCGGCCCCACCCCAACCCCCATTGGCCACTATCTTCTCCAACACTATTAGCACTAGAACCTTGAAACTTACACACATGGTAGCTATAACATATGTGCGACGGTAAACTATTTGGAATTTTGAACTGACCCCTGGGTCAAAAGTTACGCCGCATGTTGTGAGTATAAATATCTGACCCGGCCCCACCCCAACTTCCATAACTTTGGACCCAGGGGTCAGATCAAAATTCCAAATAGTGCACTGTCACATATATGCTCATAGTTACCATGTGTGAAAGTTTCAATGTTCTAGTGCTAATAGTGTAGGAGGATATAGTGGCCAGGACGGACGGACGGACAGACGGCGGAGATAACCACTTTTAAAAGCGTGGGGATAATTTAAGGGACTGTCAACCACGAATGACAAAAAAAAGAAAAGTTCTAAAATTCCGTATTTTTTTACAATTATTAGTTTATATTGATTAAAATATCACGACTGGTACATTACATTACTTGAAAAAAGTTGTTAAGTTTTCATATTTTCAGTATATTCGGTAATAAATTGTACTGGGTATGTCTACCAGGTAACTTCAAGTTAACTATAAATAACGCAAGTAGATTGATCATCCTCGTCACGTGGTAAACCCAGGAATGCAAATTGTGCATGCGTAGTTAGTTGTTTATATATTATATATAAAATGATCAATCTACTTGCGTTATGTATAGTATGTATATCGTTATGTCACCTATTTTCTCGATGTACTTTCTATTTCACATTGCGAAATTGTATTACCGAATATACTGAAAATATAAACTTGTTTCAAGTAATGTAATATACCAGTCGTGATATTTTAATCAAAATATAAACTAATAATTGTAAAAAATACGGTTTTTAGAACTTTTCTTCTTCCGTCATTCGTGGTTGACCGTCCCTTAAAACCTATCCAATAGCAATCGATCCACATACAGATACATGTTCTGTAAATAAAACTATATGTTTATCGTAAACTTGTTTGAATAATTATGTACCCGATTTAGAAAAGTCATTCGTGTTTGATTTAGAAATGTTTAAAAGTACACCTACTGTCACTGTAAGTGCCGATTTATGTTTAAAGTGTGTTTTTTTTACCTTTTGGAAAAAGACGTTTTATTTACTAAGTATAAAGCTCAATTTCCTTTAGAGATGTTTGAATTTCCACCACAATCAAGTGTACACTATAAATAACGCATTGAATAAAAAATTAAATATCTGGAAATTACTCGATACATATCAGAAAAAAGTTATGGTTATTGAACTAATTATAACTTATTCACACAGTCGTCTTTCATTATATGAAGTTAACTTAATTTGAATCCCTTTGCAACTCTTTGAGTTATGGCAAGAACACTACAATTACACAATACAACGTACCTCTGTACAAACACTACCAAGGGAAACAACTCCAAACAAACTGAAGCAAGAGTAATAATTATTGTTATTCTCTTTATTTAACTCGGTAAATATTGAATGTTGGGTTATTGTGCTAACTCAACACTTCCTGTCAAAGCCATTTATTAATATCTTAAGTTGTATTCAAATACATTCAATTCGTTTCGAATTAGGCTCAGTAGAAAATAAAACAGAATTAAGTTAGGTTCCGCACACACAAAAATAAGTCGATAACAATAAATCCAATAATGTAATATAATACGACCATTTTACTGCATTTTCTCTCTATGTCAATATCAATATCTTTTATCAATATATGGCGGTTAATTGTATTGCATTTAACATTTATGAGTTATGCCTGGCACATGAAAGCATAGCACAAAATGGCAATAACTCAGTATGTTGGACGGACCTACAGACGGACAGACGGAATGACGGTCACGAAGATTAGTATATGCCTCCTGTCTGAGGCACAGCAAATACAACTTTTACTTTTACTATTCGAACTAGTACGTTTCGTTTCACAGCTGATTTGTTTTTTATTTCAACCACTCGACCACAACAACAAATTCAAGAACGCCGTGGCGTAGTAAATATTGTGTCCGCCTAGCGATCGGGAGGTCACGGGTTCGAACCCCACTGGGAGCGTTCCTTTGATCTCCCCCAAAGACACCAAGTACTGGTTCTAGTTCCAGGAAACGGACTCGAGAGCGTTTGTATAAGCCTACGGCTTTCGATTCAATCGAGCTAAACTAAATAGGTTTAAACTAACAACATATGAAGATTTGAAATACTATAAAATGCAAATCAGAACATGTTACCATCGAAAAATTATTTACGGTATGATAATCTCAACGAATACATTCAGCCACCGCAAACGCATTCTTAAAAGTTATTGAATGAACGAGAATACGCTTACAATATAAGCTTGTGAACAATGCTAAACACATACCACAGTTGAAAGAATCGGCATGCGTTATTTACAAGGAAAACTTAATTAATATTAAAACATAAACAAATATATATTAAAACCCAACCAGTCCTTATTGTTTGGTCTGATCCTTAACTATCATTGCTATTCTAGGTTAAGTTATCATCATTATCTACTACATGTACGTTTCATTATAATTTTAAAAGGGCTCTTCAAGCTTTCTGCTATTTAGTATCTACATTTATGTTGGAAATAAGTTGAGTACATTAAAATACGATTTGCAGCCATACCTACCCTACCCTCTAGTTGTAGATTTATAAACATACAACGGTTATGGACTTCTGTTGGAAATCAAAGTTTTATCCAACCAATATGCTTCTGAAACTAAACAACTACTGTTTGACTTTCCAGCGCAAGCAGCTCCGCCCAACATCGCTAACTCGGCCTACCAGCTCAGTATTCCAAGCACAACACAGGCTGCTGTCATTCCTGGAGCACCTGGCTTAGGACCTACTGCCTCCTCCATCGTCGACCGTATGATTGCGCTTTTTGTTATATTTCATAAAATATAAGTGTGTACAGACTTATGTTAAACAAATATGGGAAGTTTTTTTGCTCGGTTTATTCCAATCACATAAATAAGTTAGTGTGCATTTGGTATAAATGTCTGCTTGTTATAAAACGAGTGTTGCGCGTGCATCCACGTGCATTTGTATTAATGTAATTAACTGATATACATTTATTTACACACAATTATCAGAAAGGTTAAACATCCTTGGTATATGTTATTTTTTGTAACCCATAATATATCCTATTTGACATGTTTACATATTTTTCACCAGCGTATTTCGTATTGTACAGGGTTCAACTGTGAATACTTTAAGATGGAGTTCAAGAATCCAGTCCCAACGTCATTACTGCTGGTGGAACTGACAGTTACCTTAAAGGTATCGTTATTAAGAACTTGCATAGATTAAGGATGATCATATGATGTCCTGTTTGTCAGGACTATTTCACGCTACTGACCTTTCGTCCGTTCAGTGGTCTTGTCCGTACTTCGTCTTATCAGGTACTTGCTAGAATTCACGGTAGCTGCATGTTGAGGTTGATGACCATAGTTTGATGATTTGTTTTGTAAAGTATGTTTGTGTCATGATCAGTTCCAGTTATATACGTTAGTTTTGTTTTCACCTCTGAAGTTTTAGTTTTAGTATACATGCGTTTCTCATTACAATTTAAATACCTGACAAGTGTCCTGTGGAGCATTCATCCGCGTTACTATCATCTTTTTGCGTATACGTTACTGTAACCATTGATTTATGTACACAAATTGTAAAGGTTTTGTTCAGAATATCACAACACAGCTTATGATTATATATCCGAACAACTTAAGCTCTTGCATGCGTGATAGCAGAGTACCAGAGCAGATTTTATCGGAGAAAAACATAGCGAGGCAAAGCATATCATCCATAACATAACGCAGCATATCTTTGTATATCATGACATAGCTTTATGTAAAGTACAGCATTTTACATTGAAATAAGGTACCTACGTGTTGCTTGGTATTGCATATAATAACATACCATAGTATAGCATAAGGTAGTGAAGTGCAGCGTTGAGTATATAATGCCATTTACGGCTTTTTACTGAGCCAGTACCGTTGTGATTTAGATTGAGATTTACTGTATTTGAAAAAAAATCATTTTGTTTTCTTTCGTGACGTTATTCAACGTAACTGACTTAATATGGAAAGCAATAGCTCATAAATGGAAAGATACATCGTAAGCTCTCAGCCAATTAGTAGTTTGAACGATATAAGATAAGGGTAGCCTTTCGTTGCGTAGTATTGTCAAAGAAAGAATGGCATAGCATACAATCGAACAGCATATTGTTAAATGTTGTATGCATGTATGTATCTATTACCATATGGGTTAACAAAGAATGATACGAAGAATGATACGAAGAATAAAACAATGAATGATACGAAGAGTGATAGCGTCGAGTGCACGATCGATTGGGGTGACGCATTAACCGATAAACAGGACGTAGATGACGTGGCGTCGATTGAACACACGTATATCATAGTAAGTATCATTCCCCCATGTATGATTCAAATATTAACGCTTTTCAATGTCATTTTACGGGCAAGTATTGCGCTATCCGATCCCTAAATTGAAATGGGTATGCCCAATTTGTGACTTAGTTTTACTAGTTTGCCAAGCTATATGCCCCTATTTAGATTGTAACGTGGTACGTGCTAATGTTCCTATAGACTATGCACACCATAAGCTTTATCAAACAGTACGTAAACAATGCACTTAGTAGTTCCAAACCTTAGTACACCATAGTTAAATATAGTTCTTATTTAAATGACACAACTATAATTCAAATCATATAAGTATCCACCAGTGTTTGTGGTATGGTTGTGTGTGGTAAATTCTGGTTATGTCGCTATACTGGTCATGTGTGAGGTAATTATACGATTCGAGTAGTACGAATAAGAATGAAAATTTCATTAAAATATATGTTTAAAAAAGAATGTTGTTTTCATAGCATCCCTTGATAATTGTGTGCATTACAATGCATGCAGTCCATGAGCATGATAAACATAACCAGTCACATCGTATTTAAAATAAATGTCGTCAATATAGTCAAACATACATGTATGTGAACACATTATATTATAGTCAAACAAGGATTACAATAATAGTGTAATAGTACTACACCTGGATAATTTTCTAACGCAACACTTTTTAAACTTGAATATCGTCAACGAAGAATAATTTGATTGGGAGGTTGCACAGAATGTAGTCAAATGATCGCATGTGCAATTTTAAATCAATATCGGTACTCATCACTGAAATATTCAAGTTTGAAATGTGTTGCGTTAGAAAAGTATCCAAGTGTACAAGTAGCAGCATTGTTTACCCAAAAGGAACATATGCAGTGTGTATATATGTGATGTTAATCGTTATACTAGTCATCCCTATTGTTGTTAAATGCCTTATTGACATAAATAGCTAAAGTAATATTAATACTATAATGATCAAATCCAAAGAGTCCTATAAAAACGCATACATATTTTGCTCATGGTTTTTAACAATTAAACAGAAATGCCACAAATATGATTATGTAACATGCGAACGAATTTTAAACCAAGTCAATATCATTAAGATGAAAATGTGAATGGTGAATATTTATCAATTCAAGTTATTTTGATTCATGTTACGACTGACAACTACTTAAAAACAACTGAAAATAACAAATACAACACTTTGGACAAATCAAGGTTATATAAGATGCGAACGAATTTAAGACTTACACTGATTATTTGTGTAGGACTTATAAGAATAAAACATGTTCAATACGTATTTCTCAGATATGAATATAATACAAATAATAGGATGTGTTCTTACAACAATAGACACAATGCTTGCTATTAACAATGTAATTTGTAGAAAATAGATGTTGATGAACCCATTTTTTTCGTAATAGGAAACACATTATTGATGAATCTTCAAACGCGTTTAATTAGATTTCATGAATCACTAAAAACCTCTGTCCACAGAAACTGTCAACTCAGTCCTAATTAAATGAACATGTGTTCTATTTAATTTCACTGGGCACTTTTATACTGGAGAACAACATTCATTATATTTATGTTTGACGGTGCTTTGTATGATAGGAATGTATGTGAATATACAATTGGTACAAAATAAGTCTATATTCTTCGTTGACTTCAAATTTCAAGTCTGATTTCAAGTCGTGTATTTTTTGCTAATTTATACGCAATATGTTCATGATAAATCATATACGCAATTGTTTCTATTTATACTTATTTGTAGACAAAGGTTAAAACCACTATCCATTAATTCAAATCGTACTACCTGTTTATGTGTTCGTTTAGTGTATTTGCTATGTATAACTCAATATCTGTGATGTGTTAGTCTGTGCGCACACTGGACGATATCGAACACATGTTTCAGCCCGGCATCTATGACGTTGTGGTAACCTGCGAACTGACACAAAATGTATCAGACAGGTGCCCTGACCAACAGTTCTCGTGCGTAAAGACGCCCGATTTCCTTGACGAAAGTTACAAGACGTTTACATCCCCTATGCCTTTCTTTACAAACGAAGAAACACTTGTAAGTATAGCTGCTTCCTGCATTGCGTTGCCTACTATTATTAAGTTTTAAGTAATAGAAAAGTCACTTCGTCGTTTTAAACAAATATATAACTTTTAAACGTGAACAGGTAATTTATAATAACATACTTACAGGCACACAGTGAACACATAATTACATAATCTTCGTAATATTTATTTATTTTCTGTACGGGCTATGTGAGAGGAAATAATATCCTTCAAATGCTTTAAGGGCCCATTGTTTTGCGTTGACCGTTACAAGATGGTGACCCAAACTTTAATCATGTAATTAGTGTTTGGTATAAAGTTGTCCGTAAAAGTAGCAAACGCTAACAGAAATTACGTTCCTGATCATGTAGTTGGAATGCCAGTGTATATAACTATATTAACTACACCTTTTTCAGTTTTAAATGTAACATATTTAAACATTTACTGAAATGATTATTGTAAATTATTGTATTGTATGACACGTATTTCTTATTGGAAGGCTATGCATTCATATAAACCGATATTTAAAGGCCATGCTAATTATCCATTTTTTTTGCAATATCAAGTGTGATTAATAAAAGTGTGAATTACGTGTGGCCTTCTTCAATCTTTTGCAGCTAAACAGCTATATGGAATTCACCGTATCGAATTGTACCCCAGAAATTTACTGGAGCGTAACGAACGTTCAAACAGCGAATACTCCAGTATACACGAATCTAGATTCGTTGAAACAACCGAAAACCTCCGTTTTGAAGCTTGACAAGGAAGTTATCGAACCAGGCGATTACATTGTTTGTCTTGAAGTGAAAATGCCAACCATAGGACCAAACTACTGGGTTTCGGATTGCATAGTGATCCATATAGTCCTTCCGGAACTTATTGCGTACATCGCAGGTGGGGAATATCGGACGATTCCCCACGGCGGGGTAGCAACCATTAACGCTTCCGTTTCGGGTGATCCTGCACATAACATTTCGTCAGTAAAAGCGGTACCGTTAGAAGTGACATGGGCAATCGCAAGCTATCCTTCTGGAACGATTTTTAACATTTTCCAAGCGGAAACTCAAACGTTTCCAGTATTAGGAACCTATCGCAAGATTCAAAGTGGCAGTGACTATTTGTTGAGTATTGACACCGGTTTGTTCAGTAATGGAGACATGGCTTTGGTGATGTTTAAACTGACAAGGGGAACGCGAACATCGACTGCGTTTCAAGTCGTCAAGATGGTCACTAATGCGGTACCGATGGCTTTGAGGTATAGTCCATGCAATTTATAAGCAAATACGCCAAGACATTCGTAAATTAAAGTCGATGTACATGTTTTCTAGAACAAAATATAATTAATCATATATATATATAGGTCTTCCGTACTCATTCAAATGTCTTGTGAAATTTAAAATGCATAACGTTATGTGCTGCCGATCACAATTGCTATCGTCTTAACGCTGAAACCAATGAAATAAAGCAAACACATAAAAAGCAGTGTTCCTTATAGCAATAGCCAAATTTGCAACGCTCGATGTGGTCTGGTATCCTAGACTTAACGAGCTACACAATGCTTGTTTCTTTTTTGTGGGGCAATATATTCAATTCCGATATTTCCGCGACATTACCCGAACATTTACGATCGAACGTGCGGACCTTATATCAAGCACAGGCAAGTGCGCTTCGAATTAAAAATAAGGATTAAAGATTCATAAATACAGTAATGTATTGCCCCACATACACTTTCGATTTTGCTCGCTCTATCTTATTTTTTGTTTTTGCTGAATCACTATGAGATTGACGTCCTTGCTTGAGCTCCACTTATAACTAACATAATGACTATTCATGAGAGCTACGTCGTTGCGTCGCTTCCAGAAGCCAATTTCGGGTTCGCTCGTAAATGTTCAGATATCGTCGCGGGTAATTTAAATGGAATATATTGTCACACACAAAATAAAAAGGAGCATGTGTTATATCTTGTTGAATCTATGTTACCAGACCACATCTAGCGTTGACATGTTGGCTATTGCTATAAGGAACACAAATTTTGTATAGGTAAACTTTATTTTAAGAAATATGTTCCGAAATATTTGTTGATTTGAAGTGTTTATGGGACTTAAACATGTTTCGTGTTTTTGTTTTTACAATTGGACACCATTTTCAGATGCGTTTACAATTGCATCACTGGGCGCGACAGACTGTTTAGTAAAGACAAAATAGAAGTGGATGCTGAACTGGATCCCACCGTTAAACCAAAGTCCTTGACCTACCAATGGACACTAAGAAAATGGGATTCAATTTGGAAATATTTTGTTTCTGTTGTTATTACATCACAAACAGGTTCGGAACACGTAATGCAATACACAATCGACATTTAACATGTTCCATATGGCTCATTATTAACAAGTCCGTTATGCAAATACTGGATATGCGGACCAACACATGCTTGAATATATATATTTGTTCCAAAAGAAAACACATGTCAATAATTTGATAACACACTTAGTGTGTGAATATTAACGTCCCTTAATGCACTTTTCACAGGCTGACTATATGTGCACACTGAAGGTTATTGTAATATAGAATAATATTGTTTTGGAAAACACTATGCCCTTGATGCACCTGCCATTGTATTTAAAGTTTCCCAAATAAATCATTCCAATCCACGTATGTGCATTTTTGCTATTAATTTCTTCTGTTCGTTTAGGTACACAATCTCGAGCTCTCTTAATCGGCGATACGTTGGAACAAGGGGCTGTTTACGAGATAAAANGCGAGGCTAAGAACCATTGTAGCGCGAGGCTATCCTATTTTTCCTACCTTTTTCCAGGAATAATTATCAAATAACGCATTTTTTGACCATTTTGTTCTTCCGTAATGTTTTTGAAAAACCCGAGTGTGATCTAAAAATAGCGATAGTATAAAGCTCAAGTTTATACGATCGTTGTTATACTATCGATTTTCATCTGGTAATAGGATAAAATACTTCTTCTGATTATATTTAGGGAACTTAATCTTTATTTACCAATAAAGTAACGATAGCTATTTTGATTTATAAAGTATATGACGACCAGTGAAGTGACACTTTACGGTGGGGCAAAGGTCCAGGACAGTATTTACATTATTCCTGTAAATTGTAATATTGTTGTGTTCATAATTAGTAACTGGTATACATTGTGGTTGCTGTAGTTTACTGAAAAAATACATAGAATTACATATTTGAATTAATAGTCGTTATAACTATTATATTTGTTTGAACGCGCTCGCTCTATTATGCCGAGAGTAAGTTATAATATGCCTGGAACACCCAGACGAAATGTATTGACCATCATAATATATAACAAGTGGCAGTCCAGTTGTATTAGCAGGAGATCAATTACTTTTATCACGATGAGGAGGTTCTATTTTGACCAAAATACCATACAATAAGACAGCAGACAATCCCACATGACGCACACAGATTCCCCAATGAATAAAACAGGTTGCCCCCTTGGAATGGTCTTTGCAAAACTTAATAGTTTGGGATACAACAATTTATGGATACGTATCCTCAACTTAAGTTAATAGCTATTTACTTCAGTGAATCATAAACTGATTTAATTCCAAAAAACATTACTGGCTGGCCTCTTCTTAACGAATTAAATTAAATTAACATTAATATGTGCTGCTAGTAATAGTTCTTTAGTGCGTTTTATTATATGATATGTTTGCACAGGTGACTCCTGCTTTCAACTATGATGCCATCACCCCAACACTAGCAGGGGCAGTGATCATTGAAAAGTATTCAACAGTTGAATACCCTTTTGCGGCCAGGCAGTTACGAGACATGGGGAAAAGTGACATGATTATCTCCCTCATATCCGCAGTGTGCAGCAACTTCCACCTTGTGGATGTAGGTTATAAAATAAGTGTGTTTCTACGATTAAGATAAAGCTAAAACTAACTTCGTTTTAACTTCAACAACAATGTATAAAAATTAAATAAATAAATGTGTCGTAGGAACAAAACTCTGTTTTAATATATTCACACTAAAATTGACTAGTTTTTAATTATACTAACCACCAATTGTGTTGATTATAACACAGTTTATTTCGTAATTCAAAAATATATTAGATTGTTACCACATGGATGTAATAAGTTTTATCAAGTGCCCTTTCTTTGATCTTTCAATATGAATGTAAGGTTTTGATCTACACAACTACCAAAGTATACATATGTTTAGCTGCCTGTCTGGAAGCCACCAGTGCCAAGAGTTCTGAATACCAAGGGTTCCCTTCTCGATCTGAATCCTAAGGGGAACGACCTATCAATTGGATCGCTGCAAGAGGCCACCGCTAAAGCCAACAACGAAACCGTTGATACAGCAACTTTAGCAATACAAAAGGTACATTACGTCACACTGAAAAACCGTGTATGGAAATAAAGATAAGGATTTTTCAATAATTTGATATCTCATTGAATTTTTGAAAAGCAATCGTCATAGTAGGTACATGACGTCAAAATCAAAACCGTGTGGGGACATTAAGATACACATTCTTCTCTAGTTTAATCTCTCATTGAAAATGCTAGTGTGGTAAAGCAATGGTCATAATATTAACATTATTGCATTAGCAAATCTATTTTGAAACAGTCGCTAATGATCACTGCGGATAATGATAAATCCATCCATTTAGAGGGTTTTATGCTTGTTTGTGTATAGTTGTTGAATTATAATTGTGTTATATATTTAGACAAGTAGGCGAGCTAAGTGATATTGTCTAGAGATTGTGGTGTTTTGAATTCCCTGCATATAATCAGTAATAAAAAAATCGTATTTGTCTGTCATTTTAAAATGTTAACATTAATGACCAAGTTATTGTTCTGAGTATAGAGTTCAGTTTACAAATAATTATTTATCTAGAAAAACATCTCATGATACATATCTATTTTGTCTAATGCAAAAGTAAATCATACATGCCGCAACAATTAGTGCGCATTCATCAAAAGGGTAAAGTTAAGTTAAAGATAACATTGTTTTACACAATCGCTAATTAAGACGCTTTCACAACAATATTTTTGACAGCATGTTGATTACATGAAGTTAACTTGGTGATGATGACACAAATATTGTTTTAACCTACCATATCCTTAACATGGCGTTATCATGGTTGTATTCTCTATATCATGTATGGTGGAGATTATTTTACATCGAAAACAGGAGAAATACAAATAGGCTATTAATATTCCCGTCACAACGTGTTTAAATTATCTTATTAATAACACTATTGTGTTAATAAGGTTACGGGAATCATGGCTGCTGATCTCAAAAAAGTTGTGGAAACTGATATGTTGGCATACCGCAAGGGCGACAAGTACCTTTCATCAATTGTCACAAATGGCTTCACCAACCTTGCAGCAAAGCCACAGTTCATTAATGACGATTCAAAGGTAACATTTCAAGATATCTACCGACAAGATAACTGATTAGCATTGTCGAATATTATCAACTAATTAATGTTTGGTAAAATTGAAAAACTACACATAAATATATATGTCTCTATGTCTCTACGTCTACCATTCCTTTATTTAATATAGCAATCAGTTATCCTACAAGACAATATTCCTCATGGAAACTTACAGAGATAAAAAGGCGAGGCCCATAATTATGTTTTTTATTTTTTTCAATTCGAACATTTTCAAATAGAGTTTGTAAATGTCGAGGTTTTTGCGACACCAGTCACTTGATTTATTCTTAATGCGTATGTTTTTGCTTCCTCAAACAGTTAATTTGTATCTAAAATAATAAACAAATGCATAATTACAACATGAAAAGAAGTTTAGTATTATGACAGTAACGGCGTACTTTGTTAATTAAGCTCTCTTTTATTATGAACAAATATTAATGTGCGCCCTTAACGTAATCGGTAAAGTGTGTTTTTCAACAGATATTGAGTCGTGCTCTAAAAAAAAACGTTGTTTAATGCATGTGCGTAAAGTGCCGTCCGCACAGGCTAATCAGGGACGACACTTTCCGCCTAAACTGGATTTTCGCCAAAAAGAGTCTTCCTTTAAACGAAAATACAAAACAAGTGGAATTCACATGCAAATCTTGGACGACACTTAACGCGCATGCATCTAACCCTCTTTTCACAAAGCGAGGCTCATATTTTTTCATATAGATCGAGCTGATTTTTCTGAGTGGAACTGTGGGTGCAGAATCGCTTGATTTTCCACAGAGTTCGGTAGTCGACCTATCAGCCACGATCGAATCTACAGCTGGAGGTATCGCAATACGCGTCCCACAAACGTCACGCACATATTACACACGATAACTAATGGCATTATAAGAAAGGTTTATCATGGTATAGATTACAAATATACACATATTGCGCCAGTTGGGTTGAGATTTTTCACTGTTCTGAATGCTGAATTTAAAGATTCGAAAAAGCATTTAAGCAAAACGTCAATAAATATGGACTGGAGGGCATTACAACAAAACACGTTACAACTTAAAATGTTATTTTATATAGAAATAATATACAATTATAGTTCAAATGGTTAATCGAATATGTATACTTCTTAAAGAGGACATTTTAGTAACGGTCTGAAAACCATGAAATGCGTGTGTTATCGCATTACGATTTAAACAGTTTGTATATATATACGTTGAATTTGTGAAACACACTTTATGGATACTTCATACGGTTCTATTGAAACTATTTAAAACATTTTCCCTTAAATATGTTTATGCATTTTAACAACAGTATTGGTATTAATAAAACAAATCTAGCCTTCAACACTGACAATGCTTTTGTGTTTAACAAATGCATTGGATTAAGAACCCTTGTGAATATAAACCATACTACACATACTAAGCACGAAATAATAAGTAGGGATCTACAGTGTAAGTGGATTTCCTTTGAACTCCCTTGAACTATATATAACAAGGTATTGCTAATTTTAAAGTGGTCAAACTATTTCGAATCTTCGCATAAAAATAAATAGTTACGAATATTAATTGATAATTATAGGTATATAAGATCCGAAACTCAGTTTCATTGACAAATTTATCAATACTATTGAGAGTAAGAATATGTTTAGAGTAATTTGGACAACAATAATTCACTTGCATCAATACAAGTATGTCGAATGTAGAACACCATACATGTATTATATCTGACCTTGCCTAGATTAATGCTCGAAACAGATTTTGGAGTGTTTGTTGGTTGAGGGGAGGGAGGGTAAAGGTATCCACATCAAAAAGCCGCACTGTTCGAAATTAAATTGAAATAGTGGAGGAATTAATTGTTTATTTTGAATAAAAAAGTAAAATTAAACATGAAGCTATAATATATTTTAATAAAGATACGTTTTACAAGCACGTATGCAAAAGCACAATCGTATAACCTTATAATACAGAGAAATTACGATGTATCGGCAACGACAAAAATCAATTAAACCAACTTAAAGATGCGTTTCTAGTGAGAATTAAGAGGAGGTAATTGACTTAGGTCTCCCATTTGACCGATTTCTATGTTAGTTTCTATTCCTATCAATAAAACATGTATTTTCACAGAGTTCTGCAAATGTTTTTGTTTTATAGTATCTGTGAATCGGAGCTTTCAAAGTGAGATGAATTTTTAACAGTAATGTACAATTTTTACACCATGTAAGTAATGAAACTATAGTATCCAAATCTTAAGAAGAGAAATTATTGTTCGTTGGTCTTCATCAATAGCAGATCACTTATTATCCAAACAATATGGGACTGTACATACAGTTTGACATTAAACATTCAACATTATTGTCTACCATTTTAGAGGTGTATTACATGATGCAAGCGGTGGCGAACTCGGCAGTTCCAGACAACATGAAACAACTCAGGCCGGTAGACAGCCTCGAAGCCGGGCGGGCACAGGTACTTCGACATGTAGACATGTTATAATGTACACATTGCATTGTCTCATATTGTATATGTGTGTTAATATATTTTATTTTAAAGACAATTAATCATGTTAAATTGAATTTCCTTAAGGATCTTTTGTATATTTCTAACAAATGTGAAAGTGTGTATTGTGCATATACTCATAGAACAATTTAGAATTTTAAGAACCATAGTCTCTCGTAACTCTTTAAGAGTGGTTTTGTACATATATATAATGATTTTGTTCTGCTTTACCGTGTTTTGTATGTACACACGTGAGTCGTTAATTAACTATTCTGTTTGTCAGTCTGTATATATTCATATATTACATTCCCATGAGAAACTCAGTCATATCATAGCAGTTGAATTATACATAAGAAGATTATTCCCAGCCTCTGAGTCTATTTTATGAGGAGATACTCAAATTCAGCAGATCGAGCCGTAGTGGGAAAATCTAACGATGAATTGCATTCATCAATCATTATGTTTATCGGAATACTACGAGTGCTTTAAACGTGTTAACATATACACATAAATCTTGCCTATTATTGGTCACTCACACATATCACTGAGATCAAAACAAATATCATTTTAATAATCAATTAACGGTATGTGCATCGCCGGCATCAATACAACAATCAACAATAATGAAAATACACACACCTATAGAAATACACCAACTCAGTCCTTCGATGAGGCAAACTATAACCAAACGGCAACAGCTACTAGCTGGTATTTTGTCCACGTGCTTATGAAAACTTAGTATGACCATTGATATACACGTGTTACTGAAAACTACGTATGGTCATGTATATCCATGAGTTCATTAAAACTACGTACGACCACATATAGTCACGAGTAAATACAAATGTAACACACCCATGGATATCCACGAGTTAATGAAAACTACGTACGGTCATGGATATCCACGAGTTAATGAAAACTACGTACGGTCATGGATATCCACGAGTTTAATAAAACCTAGTACGACAATGGATATCCACGAGTTTATTAAAACCTAGTACGACCATGGATAACTGGGAGTTAATGCAAACCTAATACGGCAATTAACGAGTTAATTTGCCTTCGAAGTGGATTAATCAGGATATGAAAAACAGGTCAAGTGGACACGTTATCTTATCATAATGCAAGTATTTTTCGCGAACATGCGAAACGCTGCAGCTTAAGTATTATTATGTGGTATAATTTGTCATTCAGTTTGTATAATTCAATTTTTCCAGATTTCGGACATGCTGGCCGTGATTGGACAAGATATCAATTTGACAGCTTCTACGATGTTCGACAGCGAGAGGGCGTATTTGTACCAGAGGATGCAGAAGAAGTTATTATACGAGCTAGCTAATAGAAAGAACAGTGTACGTATATCATGGCTGCTTCTTGACCAATACTATCGACAATGGCAGTCAGCTCGATTCATAAATGTTTTTCAAAGAGAAATTAATATAATAGTTAACTAGGATCTGCTCAGTTTCGGCGCTCTGTCTTCGTTGTTAAGGAAAGAAGTACATGTATTGCCGAAAGCAAAATTAAAGAGAACTAAGCAAACTTTTCTTCGAATGGTGTGTATGAACATTTAACTGCACTATGTATACCTATGTTTTATGTATGTGTTTATTGTGTAGTTTATGTATAGGTTATTCCGTATGTGTAACATTTTGCATTTCCGTGTAAGAGTTTAATCAACATCACAAAGAGGGAAGTTACATTACAGAGCATCACTACTTATTGTTATAATAATATAGCAATGTTCGTAGAAAGACATTATTTGGGCTTTAAAAAAAAATGTTTTGCGATGTTTTTTTCCTTTTCATCAGACAAAGGATGCAGCTAGAATGGCCGAACGTCTTGCACAAGAAATGCAGGACAAAATAAGGGTTTGTCTGGTATGTGAAAACTCTAACAACACTAAAACCGAGCAATTGATACGCAAAAACACCGCGGAGGTCCTTGCCAACTCGACGACGACAACGAAGACTTCGGAATTTAAGCTTGACGGGCTTGAAGAAGCCGTTGGGCCAGACGGATCTGGCGGTGATGAAGACGTGTCCGTATCTGTAAGTGTGTCGGATATACTGTATACGTGGTAAAGTTAGCGAAGTGGAAATATTTGCGAATTTCGCGAACGCAATAAATTCGCTAAATTTTCTGCCAGCCAAAATTGCGCCGCCATTGAGGTAGAAATTTACGGTGACACCGGGTAAAGATAATTACTGTAGTCCATCGTGTAAGAAATTTAATCTTGACACCGGTTAATGATTAAAAAATAAACTTTGTGATCGATTAAAAATAATTGCGATAATAAGTTTTCGGAGAAATATATATAAACAAGTTTAAAACAAAGTATATGTATTATTATGTTTGACTAACTATCAAGCCTCGGTAGGAAAACATGTTTTCACAGCTTATCGCTTGATAACAGTAGGATTAATGTTATCGGAGAACAGGCCTTGCTAATAGTTACATGTATTTCCCATTATACCGATCACAACACTCATTACAATGGAGGTGTTAACAACAACACCTGTATGTCGCAATTGCCTTATACATTCTTGTAATGCAAGTGAACAACTACCAGCAAACAATGCTTAATTTTATTTCACATGATTAGTGTGATTACAAATCAGTAAAACAGTAAACATAGAACAAGATCAATTTATCATTTAACATAAACAAACATTTCACAACACTAACAATGTTAAAATGTTGTCAGTTATAATCCGTCAATCGCTTTAAATCGTTTAAAATAACGGTAAGTATCTGACAACCAATCATAATCGGATTGTATGTAACCAGCAATAAATTGCAATTTTTACAACTTGAAATATTTTTATTTTCTTCTGAAACGGGCGATTCGCTAACATTTCCGCACGCGAAATGCCTGTTATTTTGAATTCGCTAACTTTTCGACACGCGGAAGTATTCACTTATACAGTAATGCAATCTGTAGTTTTATATCAATTATAAACTAAATCGGTATTTGGCGTATCCGATTTTAAAACCGCGATTCTATGTTATATGCAAGCACAATGACAACGTGAGGTTATTTAGCATCGTTTCGTACAATACGGTGATTTATCATGATGAGTACACAGCTGATATTTAGTATTGGTTGAGCCGATAGGCAGGACCAGTTTGAGTACATGTATGTCAACGGCGCACGAGTAAAATTATAGCTCAGTAGTGTACACAAGAATATTATATAATGTTCTATGATATAGTTTCTTTGAACCATTTGCATTATTCAGGTTCAATATACATAACAATTAAATTTACAAATGAGCGCGTTCGCTTACGTTATTGAGTGAAATTGTGTGACATTGGTGGTGATAAAAACGAGTTTCAAGAAATTGAGTGGTAACATGTTTTTACATAAGAACTTCTGGCATATCTGCAATGTGTCTAATTTTTCAACAGCGTATACATTATCGTCATTAACGGAATATATTTTAAGCAAGCGCGTCCATTTGGCACAATATGTGACGGTTACGTGTTACGTAAGGCGACGGCTCATTGGATGATATTAATAGGAATATAATTTAAGTTCTCGGTTAAACACTAATCGTTTATACAAGCGAGCATCGTGTCCAATATTGTGTAGTTTATCAGTGGTATTGTTTAAATATTTGTGGGTTGACTGCTTTTTTGTCTGTGGACAATTTCTTGTTCGTTAATTCTGTTAACTTAATTGGTAACCAAACAATATGAACGAATACACTATTACATGACATGTCCTGTTCAATTTGGCATTCCTTTATTCTTTTAATAATCGTAATTGCAGGCAATTGAGTTCACAGAAAACGTATACATGTATGATAACGACGGCACGTCCAGCTTCGTGACGTCCAACGTTTTGAGAATAGACACCAAGACGAAGTCACGTCGGATCACGCCGGAGCGAATGATGTTTTCTCAAAACGCCGAAACGCCAATTCCAACCACGATTACGCCAAACGAAACAGTTTTTGCAGAGGACGCATCGGAATTTTCCTATCACAGATTTGTGTACGGCAAATCCACTGACAACGTATGCTTGAAAGTGATGCCGTTAGGTGATACCAACATCACGTCCTATCGGTTGTACTTTAGATTTCACCAAGCCCCGAGCATTTTGGACTATAACTTTGATTTCTTGCTAGAGGAGGACGGAGATTGGCAGCATTGCATTAATTCGAGTGAAATGTTAGGTCATACCGGGCTCACTTATTTTGCAGTCCAAGTGCCTGGATTCGGTAAGCTTATTTTTATCATCATTTTTCTTTCCTTTAAGTCTAAACACAGTGTATTACAAACATTGAATAAGCGAATTATTAGCCGTATCATTTTATTGAATTAAGAATTGCTGAAATTGAACTTGGACAAGGGCATCGTAGTTGCCAAAGTGGCAAAGTATTGAATAGACAATACGTGACTTTAATTGAATACAACACGTGCAAAGGGTAACCCGTATGTTACTTCTTATAAAGTTGCGTGAGTTTCATTATTTACTATATTATGAACGGAATGTGTATTCAAACCACTTACATTATTTTGTATATGTCTGTCAATTTATTGTGATATATTAATCGTAACGTTTTATACTTATGCATCTCACTAAATTATTTCTCAGTTTTGGGTATAAATAAAAACTAATATGTGTACACACACACACAACTTTCCTGGATATGCCTCGTATTGTTTTAGTCAAATAAAGCCCATTTCCTAATCGCAGAGTTTATTACAAACAAATACACTATTCCATTCACCACACCTTACCAAGTGTCTAAGTTCTAAGTATAGTTTGTTGATGTCTTTGCCGAACAATCCGTAATGTTTTTAAATGGTTACTCACATCCTTAATTTTAGTGAAAGAATTCCAATACAACCTTACTCTGATCACCGGTGGTTGTTTGACTTGGAACGAGGCTGCAACTAAATGGGAGACCGACAAATGCGAGGTAACAACCTTGAATGACAAATTGGCTCTTTACAAATAAATAATTTAAAAACGTACTAATTGGTATGATGAAATTAATTTATCTTGAATATATATTGCTTTGTGGAGTTGTTCCTGGTTTCGTGCCACGCAATATAAATACGTGTTAAGCAATGTATATAATGTTTTTGTTTTCTCCGTTCACTTGCTGTCATAATTTTCAACATGCTGCCCAATACTTAAAAAATACAATTACACAATGCAATGATGCCAGGAATATAATTGTATAGTAGTTTGTGATTTTTCCAAACTTCGATATAAAGTCGCCAATTTAATTTATAAGTCTCGTACATTCCACAATCCAAATGAGAGTCCGTTCTAGGTTTAATTATACATTCAAGTGTATCCTTAACATTATGTATATAACATACAAGTATTGCTATATAATTGTGTACATATACAACACTTGTAGATGACGTGGAGACCACAAGAGAACAAAATAGACTGTCAGTGTTCGAACATTACTGACTTGGTGTTCGCGAATTCATTTTTCGTTGCTCCAAATTCCATCGACTTTGCGACAGTGTTTCTCAAGTTCTCACCACTCAGTCAGGCAGCAGTTATGGGGACCTTTGCATGTCTGCTGCTTTTTTACATAATTGGCGTTGTTGTCTTTGCAAGAATGGATAGACGGGATAGGCTGAAGGTAATTATTGTTTCCTTTTCCGTGTACATAATTACATATATACGTTTATGGCACATATTCAAAGGTAATCAGCCTTTGGTATTTGTTTTGTTTTGTTATATTGTTTATAATGGTAGCTACGTTACGTCATTGTCCGCCGTGTTGAACAAATACGATTAGAAGCAGCATATAAGTAAATGGGGTTTGCACAGTGATGTAAAAGTTGAAATATAAACGAAAACAAGTTGTTCTTAATATAAGGTAGTGATGTTGTCATATTTTTAATCACTACTGATTACAGGAACAAGTTACTGATATATTTAATACCCTTTCAGTTAAGAAACAATTCCAGCAAACACGTAATATCATTCCAATATCGTGCCGATATAGATTTGCATATCTCCCCGATATCGGGATTTACATCGACTCGAGATTGGACCTGCAACACCTTGCGACATTGACCCGACATCGACACCGACATACTGCCGTCATTCTAGCGCAATTTTCCTGATATTGCGCCAATACAAATGTTTATATTGGTCTGATTTCGCGGTTTCACATTGGTCCAAAATCGGAAATCGGCATAATGGCACACTGTAGTAATTCCATCTCAATTTGTCCGACATTCTAAATTGCGTTCTAAGATCAATATGCATGTGCCTGATCAAATTATGTTTACTTTTAAATACAAATAGACATGCAATTGCAGAGTTGTATTGTCCTGAAATGACCCCAAACTCATATATCAGAACAAACACATAACTCAAATATCGGACCGATATGGACATGTTTGCTGCGATGTATGTTTTATACATGCAATTATTTTATTAGCAAGTCGTCGATGTTTAGATATTTTATGTTAAATATGTTTAGTGGGGCATAACTGCACTTCGCGACAATCGCCTCTCGGACTCCTCCTACTATCTGATACGGGTTCTCACGGGCATGCGCAAAGGGGCTGGTACTAGATCGCGAATAGCGTTCGTTTTGACTGGACATAATGGAGACACAGGATCTCGGGAGCTGTTTGATGGGGTTAGGGAGGTGAGAGAAAAAATGTTTATACAATGACTGTATTCATCGGTAATATAATCGTAGACCATAGAATCATAGTCGAAAAATTGCGCTATATATACTGCCACAATGAAACTTTTACATCAAAATTGGTATATGATTCATATAGGAATTGCAAACAGTCAGGACATAAAACCAGAAATAGATGTACACGTTAAATTGGATCAGATCTGATTTATATTAAAAAACTGTATCGTTCGTTGCTCCATTGTATGTAGCCAGAGTCAAGTAGTTGATTTAATCCTAGTT
This sequence comes from Dreissena rostriformis, assembly GCA_007657795.1. Classification (NCBI taxonomy): domain Eukaryota; kingdom Metazoa; phylum Mollusca; class Bivalvia; order Myida; family Dreissenidae; genus Dreissena; species Dreissena rostriformis. Next base: position 273,414 of record VMBQ01000810.1, on the reverse strand, counting down.
GTCGGTGGTTCTTGAATGTCCATATTGCGTTATCCTAGTTTTATTGTTTGTTTGAAATATCTGTATTAGGTTACTGTTAATGCCAAATTATCGTTGGGCGATGATTTACCTATTTTAATTCATTTCGCTCGTGTATCTACAAAATACGCTAGAATAAATTATTTCAACGATGTTGACACTTGTTGCCTTTATTGCATTGAATTATAAAGATAATAACAAAGATACACATCTTTTGTAATCAGAGGGAGAACACTTAGTGAACACATGTTCTTAATATGCACGTAATTCGAAAAATTATTGTCTTGTATATTTAACAATCGACACACTTTTGTAGGAATTCAGCACGGGAAGCGTTATGACCTTCTTGATGGCGACGCGCCATAACTTGGGACCGCTGCAACACTTGTACATTTGGCATGATAACTCTGGAGATGGAGACAGTGCGTCATGGTATCTGAATCAGGTCAACGTGTATGACGCCCAGACAAAACAGGCGTAAGTTTGTTATTTGCTTTAGCAATAGTTTAACTGTTTGTGTTATTTTAATATACGTTTGTGTTTTATTTAAACATGTTTGTGTGCTATGTTTTTTAATTTCGCAAGACCATTAAAAACAATAGTATAACATAATTTATTATGCTATAACACACGACGAAACTATGGGAAAATAACGTTATTTTAGATACACGTTCGTCGCTGAGACGTGGCTTTCTGTTGAAACGGAAGTCTTTGTAAATATGAATGCAAAGAGTGGGGATGAGCCTATCGATTTCGAAAGCAGGTTCTTCTATCAGGTACGCATTATAATACGCCATGACATTGACACTGAACATCTCTTCAACAACGTGCGTGAACGATGTAAACCTTGAGTTAAGTAGTGCCATGCCTAAACGTTGTCAAACAATGGTGTACTATGGTGTTCGATCCGAGGTTGACTCTGGTTGATTTTGATTATGCGTATCCGTGAATTGAGTATGGTTGTCAGAATCAGATTATAGTCACATCATGGTTACTCATGTTAATCCCCCCGTCTGTGTAATATGAACCTTGAATAATGTTTTACTATAATTGTATACAGTAATATAATGATGTACAATGTTTTAAAGCTAGTGCCTTACTATCATATCTAGTTTCAATATAATTTGATATGAATTGACTTTTGTCTGCCAATGTTACCAGACAGTTAATTTTCTAAACCATAACACATGGTCAATGTTAAATAGTTTCTGGACGTACTCAACGAACCTAATGTCGTGTACTTAGATTATTTGTAATATTATCATAAGTAAATGGTGCCATAAATGTGTACACTTTTCAAGTTTGTCTATGATTAACAATACTATTTGGTCACTGGATTTTGTTTGACTATGATAATTATTCAAGAGCATTTTTCAGATCAGGGATCTCTGTTTATAATCAATAGTTAACATATTTGACACAATGCGATGTGCCTCACTCTAACATACTATAAACTTCAGAAGATACATCTTACATAGCTTAATTGCATTTTATATATTTACCGTTTAATGTATGTAATAAGTTCAAACGCATATACATATACATCGATCATATACATCGATCACCTTAAAGAAGGTGTTTATATTCGGTGTTTCATTACACTGTTCCTGATTGGCAGATTACCTACATGTAATCATCGTTGTTAAAATTCAGTATCATTACATTACCATCAATATGATCAGGATATTCTCCATTACCATCATCATCATCATCATCATCATCATCATCATCATCATCATCATCATCATCATCATCATCATCATCATCATACTTGTCATCAACAACACCGACAGAGGCATAATCATGATGAAAATTATGACCATAACCCGTATCAGCAGTATCATTATCTTCTAAGCAAATTACTGACATTAGAAAATATGCATTTCTTAGTAAGCCATGAACGTGCTTGTGATAACTCTAAGTCAATAATTTACGCGGTCCATTACGTACGTTTAATACAGCATCATGAATGGTCATAACTATCGTGGTCAAACAAATACATACCGGTTACCCCCATATCACGCGCTTTGAAGAATATCTGTTTTGTGTTTTTAATCTATCGTACAGTGCATAAGTTAATGTAATCAAAAAAAAGGTTCATTAACAAGTACATTTATGTATAAATTTGTTTTACATATTTGTTCTTTGACGAAATGTGCATATATGACATCTAAAAGGAACTCACTACCTTCTTCTCACTCGCTATGAAATATACATGTTTTATTTATATATCCAGACCCGTGACCGATTGTCAGAGAGTCATATGTGGGTCTCCATTTTCTACCGGCCACAAATAAGCCCGTTCACACGTGTCCAGCGTCTGTCGTGCGCCCTTGTGTACACCTGTCTCACCATGATTGCTAACGCAATGTTCTTTAAATCGGAGGCCGACTACGAAACCCCGGCCTTAGTAGAGGCGGGACCATTCCGGTTCACAGCACGGCAGGTGAGAAATATTTTTTAAGATTAAATCTGGTATATACGGTTTGAATGTAATCCTGTTACCTTCTGAATCTTATTAGAGCACATACATGCGAACAAATAAAGCCAAACAAAATATATCGATTATCTTTTGATGGTACCTTACGCTTTTTGTTTAACTTAAACGCAATTCATAAGGAACAAGTTAGTGTTCGCGCTAAGCCGAGCCCGACATGTTTTTGTTGGGTTTCTTGCAGAACGAACACTTGTGTCTTTGTTTAACATGCAAACATCTTAACATAATTGTATTTCGATTCCAAAATAGTCTACATATATTTGATACATTTGATTAAATTTCCGACTGCTCAAACAAAAAATAATTGCAAATGCGTAAGATAGAGGCCGTTTCCTACAACGCGTCGATTGTTGGAGTATTGGTTTGAGCTATGAAGAACGCCCATTGATTTCAAATGTTTACCCGTTCCAATAAACTAATGATAACGGTTTGTCATTGTACTTATTAGTGTAAATGAGTTTGCAAAATACTAGCTATCTGATCATTGTGGGAAGTTTAAATTACGTGATTGACAAAACGTGGTATCACATGTAGAATAGTGTAAGCACGTGGTAAGACAATGGACCATACCATTATCTACAGTTAAATAACGGATCAAATCCAAAAGCGACTACTTCGAGTGCGTTCAATGAATGTGATATTTCTTGTTCATTTCAGATCTATGTGTCCATAATATGCGCCCTTATTACAACACCGCCAGTGATGCTGCTGATATTCATTTTCAAGCGAACAAAGCTGCGTCAGAACAGCATCTGTAAATGCTGTACCTGTTATGGTGTGTGTTGCAGGTATGAAGCACTACGAAATGTGTTCAGTTCAAATGAATGCGTAGTTATTTCATTATGTAAATACATTTGCTTTCGTGCCAGTCCATGCCGTTAGGTAAAGCAAACAGATGGAATGTGTCCCAGTTGTCGGTTAGATGGTTAACATTTATGTTGAACATCTTCTATTTATTGAACGTATGTGTTTGTTTAGAGTGACCTTAAATACACCACACATGAGGAAATACTATGAGTTTCCCGCTCCCTTCGAGTCTTCTGCTTTTCGTGTAAAAGAATGTCAATTTACATTGAGCTTTTAGCTTCAATAATTCATATGCCAAACTCTTGACTCGTGTATGGTCCTATAGCGTGAGGTAACACGCTTCTGACAATGATACTGGATTTTCATAATATGCATTAGTATATTACATGTCAGAGGTCCGTGTTCATCCAGGAAAAAGGAAACAACTTCGGGATACGCGAAGCAGTTGCGATCTCTAGTGTTAACATCGGAAGTGACGGAGTTTACAGGTGCCCGACTGCCTTGGTGGTACGTGTATTCTCTTCGAAGGTTCACATTAAAAACTGAAGGCAACGTTGAATTATCGTCCAGAAGAAAATATGCAGTTTATGATTGCGTGCATATCATGCCTAACAAATACAGTTCATCTAATTTCATTTAACTTTCTAATTTACATATAATTAATCCGTATAATCATACTTAATGAATCTAGTTTCCTTATTTTGGTAATGCGTCTTAAATACAGGTGTGCTTTTGAATCATCAAATAAGTTCATTGCAAGTCTTATTCCACCAAAAACCTGTTAATCAATTTCATGATGACCTTTTCCAGGTTTATCATCTTCGGGTGGTTCCTAGTTGTGGCTGGCACAGTGGTTCCCGCCTTCTTCGTTCTTCTGTACAGCATGCAATGGGGGCAACAGAAATCCGAGGAATGGCTCACGTCCTTCCTTTTGTCTATCTTTGAATCCATGCTATTCGTGGACCCAATTATGGTACCTAACGAGTGTATCAGTGTCAGAAGAAAACGATGCTATACTAACACAAATACAACATTGTTTAAAAATGTCACTATTCATGTTTTAAAACTTCATATTACAATAAGTATCAAGGCTGAATCATAATTGTAAAGTGTTTACGCAGATGAAATTGTATTTATTCATACTAATACACGCATAAACCGCCAAACGTCGAATGGCTTCCGCATGATCTTGATTATTGTATTTAAGCAAATACGCTTATATATCTTATAACACTTATTATATTGTATGCATACGTGTATATACTTTTAGGTGATGTGTTTTGCATTTGTATTCGCCTGCTTGTTCCGAAAGTCTAAAGAGGAAGCCAATGTTGATATCGACTTCGTAGTTGAAAATTATAAAAAGCTTACTGGCGGTGACAAGGGTAATATATTGTTTTGATCTTGAAAATGCATAACCATTTTCGATGACCACACTAACTCAATCAATTTTTAATAAACAAAAAAACAGTCAAAGTTGATGCATAGCTAAATGTATTTATATTATACAAACAATAAATGTTCAGTTGTATACTAGACAATTAACAACCACGTTGGTGGTGATAATTGTAAATTAGTGTGTCTGTGCATTAAAACACGTTTAGGCTGGTATTGGCAGTTAAGTTACTGCAGTTACGAACGTGTGTATGAGTCCAACCACTCACGGTAACCTTTTAAAAACAGTATATTCAAACCATTTCCGTGTATTAAGCTACCATAACAAAATGTAAAACGATAAGTGTTCTATTTAAATTGTATTAAAATAGTTTCGTTCATTTATTATCAAAACAAGAAAGATATTACATTCTCATTGTATACATGTGTGGGAACATTTCTAAGCAAATGTTCTGTTTTGTTTTCTTTGTAACACAAACTATATAAACGCAATGTAATATTCGTTTCGGATATATAGGCAGTGTAGCCCCTTACTAGACTACTGGCACCATTTCATTTAATTTGGATACAGTTACTACAGATGTTAAAGGGTTACATAAAAAAAAGGCGATTGTTTCTTTTTCAGATGATATGAATTCGGCAATGACTATCTTAAAGAGAATTAAAGATGAATATTTGTCCTATACATGTAAGTTTAAAGATTGTATACCGTATAACAGACTTGTTTGTTTATCTTTTATTTTTACATCGTTAGCGTAAACTTCGTAGTTTGTGCCTGCACTAGAGTACTATTTATTTATTATTTTATACTTCTTAATAACTAAATCCAAAATAAAATTTGAACCTGTGAAGTTTATAAGCTTTAAGCATGTGCAACCTGTGCAGTGTTATAAGAACATGGCATACAATTTGCTACACATATGTCTTAATAAGACGCCGTCATATAATGCTTGTGTCAAAACAATCATTAGTGCATCGATAGTGTTATTCTTCTAATAGTCAAAACCGTATTTACCGAAATCATTGATATGCAAAATCCGCATATGGTTGACTTTCGCATCGTTGGCATAGTGAACGATACTAAAATATTTTCGCAACTCCATTAAGGACTAATACATAAACAACATACGTTTCATTGGCAGCCACTCCTAGGAACGTAACGATGCCCATGAAGCCAGAAGAGATGGAAGAGGCTGCAAAGCGACGGCGACTGGAACTGAACTTGATCAAATGCATAATGGACTTCGTATTGAACACACTTCTGATGTTTCTTGTCTGCGTTATAGCGTTTGCTAACCGGAATGATATGTAATTGTTATATATTATTAAAACAATAATCTAAGCGAACCATCACTTTATTCAAGGATTTGTTCAAATACCTGCATTCCAAAGCATATAACACACCATTGTAATTGAATGAAAGAGTAATCGAATATATGTAAAATGATACAAAACACACGTTATCGTATTGTACGACACTATTATTATCACTAGTAAAGTATCTGACCATTGGATGATTGATATATTATTTATGGATCGTGTAAGCGTGATTAGTCTTCACGTTTTATTCTCACGACAGATAGTCGTATTAAGCATTTGGTTTTACACTGCAGGTCCTACTTGCATCGTCAGGAGCTCACTCGGCACTTCGTTTCGCCAGCGGATCTTCCAGCTTTCGACTCGGTACGCTCAATATGTATTTCGGTGTATACGGAAATAAAATGTTTAAATGTTCAAGGGTGTGTGAGGGTGTTAACAATTGTAAAAACAATTGTCATTAATATAAACACATCAGCATTTTAGTGTCATCAAGGAAGTCTACGCAAACGTGTATGTTATGAAAACGCCGCAATGCTCGATGAAGATCGACATAATGTGAAATAAATTTATGAAAACAAAATTAGGAAATATTTTCCGACTGTACATGATGATTGTAAATCCCATATTCGTGTTTCTTAACAAGAAACCATTTTACTTCGTGAATAATGGCATCCATATACATAAATACGCCTTTAACATTTCGTTGCTGACAATCACCAATGCATATACTCAAATTCAACAAATCTAGTTTTACATATTAACACATGATATTGTTTGTTTTTAGATTATCACTCCAGGAGACATGTTTACCTGGATCAGCGACACGATGATACCAAAACTGTTTCCAGAGACGGATATCAACGGAGACGCTCTACATTGGTATTACCGCACATTTATTACGGGCCTGAACCACTACAGGTTGGGACCACCGAGACTGCGTCANAATCCGATCTTGGCTAAAATATTCTTCACCTTTTACATAATCGCAGTAGTGTTTTTTATATTGTCAATATTTTTGTCAATACTTGGTGCAAGTATAGACTCCGTTGTCGGCAACAAGAAAGAGGAGACACACAAAGACATTGTGGAATATATGCTGACAAGGTTTACAATGATGTTTCGTAAAAGTGGAAACAAGGGAAAGGATGTCAAAGTACCACATGTAAGACAAGGTAAGGAATTCAATGTACTGCATTTGCCAAAGCCATACTGGGCTAGTCGTATATTTACCATTAAAAGGGTATTTTCAATGACATGACCGACCCTTATTGTTTTTGCTTACCCTATTGCTACATTATACCATTTGCATTATATTAACTAAAATAAACCAACATTTATTAAAGAAAAGTTTATAACTAGAAATTAGGAAAAAAATCTTAATGTTATAGTTTTTACTTAGTTAAGTAAGAGATTACTTGTGTATCGTAAAAATGTTAACAAATGCAAGGTTAAGCTTCCCTATTTCGTTGCAAAATTGATGCAATCAAATAACAGTTTATGTAAGGCCTTAATCGTTCGACGAGGAACATTTTGCCATCGATGTGTAATTTTAAATTGTAATTTAAACATTAATATTTGCAGAATCTTGTTTTAAAAGTTACGATCACGGTTTCAAAGTCTTTTACACTCATGTGCGATTGTGCAAAACGCTTGTTACAAAGTCTGTGCTATCAATACAAGTTACATTAAAATATGGACACTTTTTTAGTTATTTCGGCAAAATAAATATGTCTTCAACTGTTTGAAGGCATTTTAAATGTTTGAAACAAATACCAATATGTATTCAGTGCCAACATACGACCACACAAAGTGTATGTATTAAACACATACGCGCACAACAATGAGAATTGCAAGCAAATATTAAATGTGTAAACTAGTGGTAAACATATCACGTATTCTTGAAATAAAACTGCGCTGTTTTTTTTTCAGAGAAACATCAGCCGAAGCTCTATAAATTGTATGATATGCACAAAGCAACGGCTACGTTTACGTATCAAGTGAAAAAGCCTATTGAACAAGAGAAGGACGAAAATAGCAAGCCTCTGAGAAAACGTCGACGCCGATTCAAGCCATCATTGTACACTATTTATGCCGGGTAACTTTGTGAGATATCAACATATATCCAACGTGTAGTGCCCAAACATAAATATGCAACGGTGTATTGATACAATTGTTTTGATACTGCTCAATCGAAGTACTGACGAGTTTATGAAACAAACGTAACAAGTGATCATATCCGTGGCATACGGAAATGTCTCATTACTATCACACAACCGTGCCTATTGTAAAAAAACTACATAAAAATTAGTTCTCGTGAGGAGATTACAGACATACGTTACATTTGGTGATGCAGTGGATGTGTTTTGTGAATTATATTTGTATTCAATAGTTAATGTACAGATTCATGGTTACGCTATATGTGCCAGGTTTACAAACTAGTGTTATACTTCTAAAAAGATGTATATTTATTTCATTATTATATTTAAAAATTAACAGTGTTTAATATCGAAGAATATGTTTAACTTGCCTCTGATACTATACGGATATCTTTAAGGGCGAAGTATAATCCATCTATAAGTGTACACATGTTTATTTAAATATCTGTATTAGTCATGCACGATCCTAGTCTTTGCTAACATTATCAAGTGTGTTCGACGGAAAATAGCAATAATAGGGTTAAAATGTCGTATAATGTTAAACATTTTTTAATGCAAGAAACGAATGTATAGTTAATTGTCGTTTTGTTTCGGTTTTCTTTAATGTAATGTAATGTTATATTTTATTATAGCATGATAATTTCCGAACATCCTGATAATGATTTTGCAAAAAGTATTTCTTAGGCATACCAAATTCGTGTTTTTTCGTTGACGTTCGCAGAGACCTTAAATATGTGGAAAGCTCATTTTACGGGTTATGCGAATGTAAAAGGCCGTATCCGTTAAAAGGGGCATGACGGCTAAAACGGTAATATATTTTAAAAAATAGATAAAGCTTTACATGGGTACATGTAAACTGTAATACAGTAATGTTAATTGAAATTATACTTTTGGGAGCTCAGAACAATTGTTCAGACGCATGTTAATAGTTATGTTTTCAACTAAAATGACCTTTATGGATACGATTATAATATTGACGGACGATTCAAATAGTTGAACCCGTAATTACATTGTTACATTTCGTATGAAATCATAAACGAATTTTGTGGAACTATTCTGTAAAACTTGTAAGATTAATCAACTGCGATTATTTAACAGCTCCGTGATATTATGTATTTGTTTTGCAAATTGTACGAAAACATAACGTTTTATATCTGTAAGTATTCAACAAATTTAGCAAGTCATTGTTTTTAATTGCGCGTATATGATTTGTCTGTACGGCTCGATTTTTGCACACACTCTCTATAATATGTCCACTCCAAGGCGGCTTTAAAATGTGTGCAGCCATGTGAAAAGTATATGTGAATATGTTCGTAACATACCAGTAATGTGTGTTGTTGATCTTTTCGTGTTTTATTCCACAGTGTAAAAAGAGTTTAAATCACCAATGTAATAAATATATTATCAAATGTAGTGACTTGATATTACTTTAAACATCACGGTGGTAAAATAATTCAGTATATTCATATTCAATCAGATAATACAAAAGAAGCGTAAACACGTGTTCTAAAAAACCATGTACATATCATTTGATACTCAGATAGTGTGCATTCATTGAACAGCCCAAGTAAGTGTTAAAATGCATTCACGTTTTGATTGAAATAAGAGTATTGCACTATTGCTTACGCATATAGCGAATTTAAGTAATTGTGCATCGAGACGCTCAGTTGGTGACATGTCCGCATTAAATGTAGTTATGTTGGTTACATTTGATGACTTTTACTACTCAAAGTCAACTTGTATGAACGTCAAGATCTTAGATGTAACGTTAATTCGTATGGAACGACTCTCTTTGTGTGGGACAAATTGGCGCCCATAAGGCGCTGGTTGAGAATTTGTAGACAATTGATATCTGATTGGTTGATTGGACTTATCAGCTCCATTGATTCACATGTTCATGCCAACACAAAAACTAACTTATCGCATTATACACCTACACTTCATCACTGACGCCAGGAGTCTTCTTATTACTCACATTCATACATTCTTACACACACACCCATCGTAATTTTCGAGAAAAACACCTACCTCACAATCCACATAAAAATCTGAAACCAAGACCACTGGGTCATTAAATATGCAAATTGATACACATGGAGGGACACACGTGTATCTCATAACTCACACCATTCACATCTGCATCAAATTCAAAACGTTAAACGCTAGACTAAACGCACACACGTACAATAAGGTGCTAAGTGTAATCATTAATAAACGTACCAAAAAAACAACTACCACACATCAACATCCCAACATTGTCCCCAGAGGTCTTCTCATACATAACAACTATACATTGATGCACAGCATATCTTACATTCCACAACGCAGTGATATTTTGCTCGCTATGAATGATGTTCGAAGTAACTTTATTATAGTCAGTCATAATAAGTGGACGTGCAAAATCAATATTCTTTATATGAAACATTTTTTTCTAAGTATTTTATGATTTAAATACACCATGCACAATATATTTTGCAAAACTATATCCAAGCAACAAACCCATTATCGACTAAAAAAGCCCACCAAAACAAGAATCGTGCACATCCAAAAACACAATACTAGTTTGTTATAATTGTCACATCATACTTCTTTATTATGTGCATATGCAGTGAATATAACCATAGAAATCTACGCACTTCCCTGATCGCAATAACGGTATGTATCCGTAACTTAATCATACAAACGCTAACAACCGTTTCACTGAAATCTATATAACCGAATGACACCCCTATACAACCATCCAACTGATCTAAATATATTGAATACAGTCGAAATACCTGAACAAGAAGGAATATCTCGGAACAAAGACGCGATTTTATCCTTTGCACTCGTTCCACGAAAGACTGAAGGACCAAAACAAATTAACTTAATCTTAACGTAAGTCAAGTAATAAACAAACACAACCATAACTGCGATACATATTTATTAAATCTCCCCTGGAAACTGTGCCCAACCAGTACAGGCAAAAATGCACACGTGTTAATCGCCAACGACAGCAAATGAACATACATTAATTAATATGTCATGTGCCAACAAGCAACGTTAACTACCGCGCGCTATGCAGCTGTATAGACGGTGTGTCTCTCGCGCGCTTTGCAGCCGTATAGACGGTGTGTCTCGTCAAGCCACGTTAACTACCGCGCGCTATGCAGCTGCATAGACTGTGTGTCTCGTCAACCCACGTTAACTACCGCGCGCTATGCAGCTGTATAGACGGTGTGTCTCTCGCGCGCTATGCAGCTGTATAGACGGTGTGTCCCGTCAAGCCACGTAAGCTACCGCGCGCTATGCAGCTGTATAGACGGTGTGTCTCTCGCGCGCTATGCAGCTGTATAGAAGGTGTGTCTCGTCAATAAATCTACCACATTTATATCACACAAAGCAATACAGCGTATTAAATACATTTAAGAACACAAACTAACCCACGTAGTGCAAAAAAGACACAAAAACAAGTCTAAACGCACAAAGGTACACTATGGGCCAAGTATAATTATCAATGAACGTTCCAAACAACAAATACTCACACAACGGAAGTCTCAATGGTACACACATACACTGAACACAATAAGAGGATTTACGCAATATATTCACTTCTGTTCTGATATTTATTTGAGTCGCGCTCTGTGAAAATGGGTCTAAATGCATGTGAGTAAAGTGTCTTCCCAAATTAGCCTGCGCAGTCCGCACATGCTTATCAGGGACGTCACTTTCCACTTTTGAAAATCCGGTCTATGCGGACAAGGTCGCCCCTGATGAGTCTGTGCGAACATGAATAAAGCCCCGTTTTCCTAGAGCGGCCAAAGGCAACACACTTGGAAACTATACTTTAGCTATCCACACATTAAACATAACTGCAAATCGCATTACAAATATAGCATTTGTATATACCGGGCACACAAATTTAAGCAAATTGCGCATCTCGTTTGTGTAAAAGTAGTATGTAATATGTATACATTCAATTGAAAAATTAGCTTTAACACCGATTGTATATATGTTAGAGGTGTGGAGAGGGGGTGCAAGTAAAACAAAGTTCATGGATGTTTATTTGTAGACGTTGACCAATATAGTCAATTGACGAACAAACCTATAAAAAGACAATTTTAATAATAATAATTTTACAAACAAAACAAAACATGTTATACCATGAAATATTAATGAAATGAATATCAAATTAGTTCACACGTTTCATAATCAGATACAATACAAGGTTTTCTTAAACGAGCGAAATTTGTTTTCAAAACCGCTTCAGCATCATGCATATATTTCAGAAATGAATATGCTTTCCTTTATAACTCTGTTCGTTTGCGACACCGCGTTCGACGATGTGAAAGGTGCCTCAAACATATCTCGCCATGACGAACGTTACTGCTGCGCGACGAACATTCTATGAACTTACCATGTTTCGTTCCACAAGTGTACTGTTCGTCTGGATTTTTCAAATGCGCTTTTCAATTCGGTGCTCTTGAAACTATTTTTTTAATAAAACAACATATTTTCTTTTCTTTTCATAACCATGAGCAAATGTCTTTGCAAGAGAGACCTTAATGTCTCTTATCGCCATATGGAAGAACAACCCCGTGCTATCTCACTCGATAACTACTGCAGAGTGGCGAAACGAATAGCAATTCAATTGAGTGTATGGGAGTAAAAAACTGAAAACCTGTTTTAACTTGAAACACGATATACATATTAATAATACTATTTCGGATCGCTAGATGTCTTTTTAACTCGTATTTCCTTTCGTTGGTGGAAGACATTTTTAATCCTTGTCTTTAGTGTATCAATAACGTCATAAATAAAAAGCGGAGGTATGGGGACACGCAAATGTAAAATAAGCCATAATGATTGTTATGTTACATATAAAGACGACTTTGTTCGCGAAATTGCTTTTTCATTTATGCTTGCTTCATTGTATAGTGGTATGTAACGTTCTATTCAATGGCTTTGTGTCACTTTCAATCAAAATCTTTCACTGAGCGGCCTTGTTTATTGAGGCTCGTGTTTCCAGTGTGTGCTCTTAAATTGAAACGCATACTATTAAACTGTCCTTTTCTTTGGGAGTGCTCGATCTTTATGAATCGTATTTCATTTCGTTGGTGGAAGACATGTTTAATCCTTTTCTTTATTATATTTATTACGTCATAAATAAAAAACGGAGATGTGGGGACACGCGAATGTAAAATAAACCATTTTTATGTTACAAGTACAGATGATTATGTTCGCGGGCCGGCTTGTTCATGTATATCTGTGTGAGTGTATAGTGTAGTGTTACATTCTATTCATAGTGTTGAAACCTTTTACATGCGGATCTTTCACGGAGCTGCTTTGTTTACTGGGTATCGTGTTTCCATTGTATGCTCGTAAAATTGAAATGCTTATTATTTAATATCCTTCTCCATCCAACCACCTTCACCTTTTTTCACTTACTGGTTTTACTTCATGCTCATGGTTTTGTTTTGTTATGTGAAAGCAATACAATCATGTATTATGAATATGTCTACTCTTCGTTTTATATTATTAAAGAATGTGTATGTCTAACAATATGGTATTTTTTATCAAATGTTGGCGATCCCGAAATCACGGTAGGGTAATTATAAACGTCAACGGGAATGAGTTAACATATATACATATCATACAAAAACAGTTTCAGAATAAATGTTCGTTGTATTTACTGTAAATATTTTGTATTATGTTATATTAGCTTCTCTACACCTTCGTGTTCGGTATTAACTTTCGTCAAAGCCGGTTAAAAAAAAACAAATAAAGCTACTCATTGCTTGAAACAATCACATGCTGTCCACTGACAAATAACCTGTGTATTTTATAGGCAAGACTTCGAGCGTGAAATGTGCAGTTTACTGATTTTTGCGTACACATTCCTAACATATTTGCCGAAACATACGCAGAGTTTTTTGTGTGTGCTATATGATATATGTACATGACATAGTTTTGATACCAGGACAACGTTGCACGTTTCTTTGATGTAAACATATTTAATGAGTTTATAGCATATTCATCTAGGCATCACACATATACTACACACGTGTCACACATATCGAATATAGGATGATTCAAATATGCTTGAAATTAAATAAAGCGGATAAATTAGTCATTACTGAGAAAACAACTCGAGGAAAATGGTATATCTCCCATCAGTCATTGTCATTAAGCTGCCGGTGCAGAGTACATTTTGAAAACATACAACTTCATTTACAGTATTGTACAAGCAGTTTCTAAATTCGTAAGCTAAATATTTCAATAAGGACGTAGTAATCGATATTAAACGGGACAATTACGGTCAGATGTATAGATTAAAAAAAATAGCACAATTGCTTAATAAACGCAATACACAAACAAGCACTAATCATTCATATTATATTATACATAATTGTTTAGTAGTATATGAAGAAGAGTGAAAATACAGTAGAGTGTACATATGCATCGATGGTACGTGATACGAGAAAATACAGTTAATACAGTATGAATTTTACAATTCCATGTGACATTACACAAGTACTTGTTATAATATAATTTAAAATACATCCGGTAGTTTAATTATTACAGTATATAAATAATTATGTGATGTTTGTTGCTGTTAATGGTGATGCAACTCTAAGTCGTTCTGTTATTGGATCATTTTATGTGCGTCGTCATGTTGGGACACCGTTACTCAGTGTTTATGTCGATTCTATTTATGAGGACGCAACGGCAAATACGACTTCCTTTTCCCAATGATGCTGAAAGAACAATTAGCTGTCGTCAACCAAACGCTAGTTTGAGTGAAAAAAGACATACTAAACAGTCGTTTTCCACTTATCCAACCGATCCTAATTGTTTGTTCCAACACTAAACCTTTTTATGTCGGTTGTCAATGTTGAGTTTTCGAAATCGTAACATATATATATTCTCCTTTCCTCCTTCTCCCCATCTTAATCATAAACATTGTTAATCATATGTTGAAAATACTTTACCTGGCATCGCGCTCAATCAGCATGCTGAGGACTTCCCTGGTACACATATCTTTGAATTCTTCAAACCCTTCGCCTTCGAATTCGGTACACCAGCCGTCGCAGAACTATACACGACGAAATTTTTTTAATAACATGCTTTTCAGTAAGGCCACGTGAATTCGTCATTTTGACTAATTATGTTAGGAATCATCATTGAATAATTTTTTAATGTACGTGTTTCTTTGTTTCATTCAATTCTTTGTTTACTTATTACGCATATTAGTGTTTTGCTTACATAAAATCCTGTTGTGTCATGTTTGCTTGAAATACGTTTCAATTGTGAAATATTGTACATTAATCATTTAATGTAAGTGAATGAAAAGTTAATGTTAAATGCATCAAATGTTGGTACCGTGCATACTATTATATTATAGAATATAATGACAATATACGTCAAAGTATCATGCAGTGCGTTTCCTGATGACATTCATTTTGTGTGATAAATGAAAGTGTAAGTGTGCAATAAAATGTGCATGCCAAAACGGTTTGCCTTTCAAACTGGTGAACAGAAGTGTACTAATTTGTTCTAATTAACGTTTGAAATCAGCTTTTTAGTATCAAAAATTGCTCATTTGTATAAATATAAATTTAAACAAATCAATTTATTGTAGATTTTGTTATCGATGTTAAAGAATGTTTGACTATATACATGTACTTACTGTTTTATGGAACCTTTCTTCACCTATACACAAGATACAATCATTTTTTTGTAATTCAAAGTTATTTAGGTAAGCGGTCACTCGCTCTCAATAAATATTTTGGACATATGTATCCGTCGTTTGATTGCCCGTATTTAAAGGGCCTTCTTAACAGTTTGGCAAGTTTACAATTTTTAAAGAAAAAGTCATACATTTAGATAATAGTGAACGTATTATATATAAACAGTACTGACTACGAGACCATGTTTACAATATGTGTTCGTTGATGGACAATTATCAATGGAATCGGTAAAATAAGTACAGATATTTTATTGATTTTATTAAAAGAGTGCACCATGCTCTTAAAACTAAGACACTGTTTACAATGCTAATTTCTAAACCAAGAATGGTCACGTGAAACGATTGTTTCGCTTCCTTCGAACCCCTTTTTGATATGTAATGTGTTAAGACTATTCCAGATAGAATAGCCTTGTTCATAAAACAAATAAAAATGTGATCACCTATTAGTAAGTCCCTTAAAGATATAAATATGACAGTATTTGTTTAAATCTATGAAGGTTTAGTCACTGTTCTTGCATGCTGGTGAAACTGGAGTGTTTTATCTGTTTATACTTAAACTGGTGAAACAATTTAATAATCCAAGCTAAAACAATAATGTTCTTTTTATTTCCTTTTTCGTGCAAAAAACATATCTGAAGCTTATCTTATGTGTATTAAAGTAGTAATGTACATGCATATTGGCAAACATAAAATGACAAATAAAACTATAATAAAACATATTAAAATTAAAACTAACCTACTTCCGCTCTTGTCTGTGGACACCCGACCAGCATGACTGCCAACAATCCAACCACGAGAAGATTCATTTTAAATGTTTGTTGCAAATATTTTACCTGCTGAATAAACGCGTGTTTTTTGTATACACTGACACTACAAGGTTGAGCGACTTTGCTTGCGATGGCGCATATTATCCCAGTAAGATTTCAAAACATGGGTATGTACTACAAGTGAAGCGTTTGAAGCCTTTCCCGTCTAATAAAATACTGGCCTTGTGTTTGTCGCATGTTTACCGCCATCAATGTATGCTATCATTAAAACGGCTCAAAATTATTAAAGACCCATTAACGCTCAAAATCAACGAATATTTCGTAACATATTTCGTAAAATAAAGTTTACCCATAATCAGTGTTCCTTATTGCAATAGCCACAATTTCAACGCCAGATGTGGCCTGGTAACATAAATTTAACGAGATACAAACTGATCGTTTTTTTGTGGCGCAATATATTCTATTTTAATTTCTCGCTACGATATATATTCATACGACACACAAACACTTATATGGTACATGAACAATTGTTGAATATATTGTCCCAAAAAAAGAGCATTTTGTATCTTGTTAAATTTAGTATTTTAGCTTTGCACCAAGATAACATGTAAGTTAAGCAGGTGTTGACACTTTAAAACTCCCACTGTTGGAATATCGTCTTTCGTGTTTCAGAAGTGTCGATGGATCGCCTTTTGAGCTGAAAGAACGCTATTTCATCGAGGCTTATTTCACAAGAAGTATGCGAGTACACACACCGTAGAGTAAGGTTACAGTATACAAAGACGGGCAGAGTTGTGAAGGTCTTTATTTGTATACATATCACAATATGCGAGCAGGGATAATGCAGATTTAACATGTGTTAAATGCAGTGCAGCACTATGGTTTTGAAAAAAAAAAAATAAGTTATACACACTCGAAGGATACGTTGTATTTTGGGTCGTTATGAGTTACCACGCGCAGCAAAACCACTAATGTAAACCGTGTTCGCAATACAAACCCATGGAACTGTTGCCGACAAACATCAGGGCAATTTCACTAACGTATTCACGACTGCAGTTTGGAACAGCGATGTTTTGTATACAATACAAGTCATCCCGTAAGAGAACTTGATATACGAAACTGTCATACAGATACAGGCGTCTGACCTTTTTTTTTACCATCGCTTTAGGTTCACCCTAATCAGATTACATTCTTCAATAGAACAAATGTCAAGACGTATTTGCTGATACGTAAATGTGTGTAATGTGAGTTACAAAGATGTCATATATTAAACAGATTTGATGACATACGATTCTACATGTGAAGTATTCATTTAAATAAGTCCATGCCAAAAAAAAAACGGTAAAAGGTACGTAAGTTGTGTTGTATTACAAGCTATAAACGTCGAAGATGTAAATAATGATGAACTTTATTTCGTTACAACATTTTTTGGCGTATAATGTCTGCTTTCAATAATACACAGGTTTTACGTAGCCCGTGTCATTTAAAGCATGACAAAATATTAAAGCGACATATTGTGACATCTTATATGATTTCAGCTTTTAGAATGATGCATCTTAGTATGTTTTTGTAACAGGGTTTTTTCAGAGAATGTATCCATGTTTGTTTTATTTAATTATACATAATAGTCTATTGGTTAGAAACATAGTAGGGCGGAAAATAAAATTACATTTCGGTAATGCCATTTGATTACTGCTGAATTGAAGTACTCAAAATGTGCATTAATTTTAATACTCACTTTTATAATGTTATGTATATATTGGTTGTGTTTACAATATACTATACTTGGTGCAAATAAAGATGGAGGGTTTCAATTAGAGGTTTCAATATGAAGGTTTGTGTAGCTTGCAAATTATGTTATGGAACGTTAATACTCCAAAACACTGCTCCAGACAGGTGTATGCACATATCGACCTGGGACCCGTTTGTCTATGTTACTAATGAACTTTTAGACCCATAAGACCATGTGTGATCAACCTTATAAATAGCTTATCCGACACTTATATTTTCCACAAAAATGGGGCCTTGCAATATGTAACTACACTGTGTTTCATAAATAGTATCAATATACTGCATGATAAATTTCATGTATAGGACGTTGTCATATATTTATGAAATAACTTTGGTTTATGAGTATTGCTATCAAATAGCTTCTTTGAAGAAACGGCTGTGATTGTCCACTAATTAAAATAAATATTCTTTAAATGTATGACACATTTAAGCGTTTGTCTTTTGTGAGTGCCACTTTTGCATAATTTGTCCCCGAAATTGCGTCTGCTCATCTCCTATTGAATTGTTCGGCGGATTTAACTAAATACGGAGATGTTGTATTAAGTAGTATGTGCGTTATCGAAAACATGACTTTTTTCTGCGATAAAATTGTGCAGTATTTTTGTCATTTGTCTTTTTCCACTTATGAATGTATATTTCCTTAATTATTTATTAAGGTAGTGGGAGCCTAATAGTGTTACGATAGAACCAATTTCTTTGTTATTTAATGTAAATGTTCGGGCCTCATTTGTATAGAGCTGTACATTTGTCAAGTTATGTAAGTTTTCAGAGTTTTCTGTTTGTTGGTTATAATATGGTTTTTAAGCAAATTTTTGTTAGGCACATTATTCAGTGTGGTATAAGATACATTTTAAGCCAAAACACGATTAAATACGTTTAGTTTTAAGAAACTTCGATCTTCAAATTTTTGTAAATTGTTATGTTTTTCTGTAAAGTAGGACTTACGGGCCTCAATAATTCACGCTTGTAGTCGTACGATATCGGGTGATGATGATCGATTTATGTCTATTTTGATTGGTCAGTTGAAGAAAAGTTGTTCAGTTCGATTTCATGGAAAGCATGTTTCTCGCTTTGGCGGTAAACGCTGCTGGGCGATTACACGTACAAAATCGGCAGACTATTTGACATACACGGACAGTTACAGCATTGCGACTAGAGCACTAGCTGGGAAGTAAGTGTCCGCAACATACGGCATTTGGGTAAGTTATTTTATTTTCCATTATATTTTTGATACTTTTTTTGCTAGGTTTGAAATAAATTGTTGTATTATTAACATATTGTAATTTATGCTTATAGGAATAAAGTAAATTGTTGTTTGCATTTTTACAAGTAAGCGCCGAAGTCGTGTTTCTTTTTTAAAATATTTGTCAAAGCGGAAACTTGCATGAACCTGTGTAATAAAATTCAGATGTTAGATGGTGAATTGAGTACACAGTGTATTTACTATATGCATTCAAGCGAGTAGCAATATGTTATAAGAAACTTATGCATTAAGAAATTAAACAAGTTTGTGATAGCCTTATAGGACATTGGACCATATATATTTATATGGTATGACTGTAAGACAGTCGTTAATGACAGCCTATTTTCTAATGTCCTTTATTTGAGCCGTTTCAATGTGCTGATTCGTATGGCATGATGGACGTCAGGTCGTCTACACCGTTAGCGTTACGGCAGTGCTACATGAGCAACCGCAAGTCTACAGGGCGTCATACTCGTTGATGGTACCTATCTGCTCGTGTATCTACAGTCTACTTCTGGGCTTGATACAGCTATGGTTGTATGCACTCTACTTTTGGGATTGATACAGCTCGAAGTTTGCTACTTCGCAGAACACTACGACCGGTGCTCACTTCCGGATCTGGTCATTGACGGCTGAACATAAGTACAGGTCGTGGCACTCAATACTACTCCACCACTACATTGTACATCTACCGTTCGACCTTATCATCTACAGTTGGACTACGTCATCTATCGTCCAAATATTACTTCAATATTGGATTTTAACTGGCCATTAACTTTGATACTGTGTTGTTTATTTCTTTTCATAGTCCTATCATATTGTAAATAGTTAATTTTAATGTTGTAAATAAATTGATTTAATGTTCACGTGTATATGTATCTGGTTGTTGAGGGGTTATTGCGCTGGGTTATCATAGCTTCTGCAATCCTGACCGTTACAAATGGGTACTTTTCCAGAAACACAATTTATTATTATTTCCACATTGTAAATTGTATACAACATATAATTGCAAAATTTTAAAAGTTTTTACCAGCCTGTTAACTTTTTATACTTTGTTGAATACACCTACCCTTTGACTCGGTTGGGCCTTTTCTATGGATTTACCCTTTTATCCAAAATGTATAGTTTTTGTAAATGGGAAATACATATTTTGACAATTTACTTAATAAACGTACTCAACAGGATTGTGCTAGTAGGTACAGCATGAAAAAAGTGTCATAGAAAGCAAATTGTGCCTTTGATCTCCAATAATATGTGCACTCGTCTGAATAAAATGGCAAAAAAAAAGACAACAAATCGTTCAGTGACAAGAAACTTTAAATACGTTGTATGTCACTTGTAGATGGATGAAATGCAGATAGTGTACATATTTATTTAACACCTTCTGTTTTCTATATGCTAAATGAATTTCAGGAAGTTTTACCATTTCTATCTCAAGAAATTACACTTTGAGTATACCAACCCCCATTCATTATCATGTCAGTATAAATTTGTATATCACATCTATTTTGGAGTTTTTTATTTGCTTATTAAAAACGATATTTATAAACACTGATATTTGATGAATCTGAGCTAAATTTGGCTTAATAGTAATGTAATAATACATTTAAATGATACCATCTTAAGGTCACCCAAAGCCCAAAGGCAACCCAAGCATTTAGCCGCAATTCACTACAAAATGTCAAGGTATTTCCAATCTTACATAGCAAAAAAATATGTAATGGAGACACTATACACATTGCCACCATTTACAGACATGTTGCTATTAGCATAAACACAGATGCCAGCTACGTTCTGGGCTTCATTAGAATTCGGCACTGATAGCTTTACATATGTGGACAACTTCGAACCCATTTTTCAAATCCATGACATGAATCTGAGTTATATCCTGGATTAATGTGCATCGAACTGTAATCAAAAAGTAAATTTACACAATGCATGTTTTCATGAATTAAATTATCCCTGTTTAGTTTCAAACTGACGCTTTATACGATTCTTTGTTATGAGAAACACATTTTTTATTGACAACAAGCACTTCACAAATTGACGACTCCTTGACCTCAAAGTATCAAACATGAAAATATGTGTTGCATGATGTAATGTGATACAACGTTGATACTCTGAACAATATAAGCTTCTAGTATATGAGTTTAAAATGCTATGCGCATGGAAAAAGTCCAAAAATAAGTTTGTCTAACTTTGATCCGTTGTTCCTGAAGATCAAAGGTTACTTAGTCTGGCTCTGATTCAAACTTGACAAGATTAAAATTGCCTCAGGAAACTGCTCCAGGCAAAGCTTCAACATCGAAATCTGAGAGATGTCCACCACCTTAATAAAAAGTATCCAAACTGCAAGTCAATTTGTCAATTAGTCACAGAAATTCTGGAAACATCCTACCATTCTAAAACGTCGTAAATAATAAGCAACAATTGATAAGGGCATTATTTGTTTATATATAGCAAATGTGCAAAAACTTACCGCAATAGTAATGTGTCTGCAATAAACTGCATTAATTCAACAGAACAACGTTGGTAATCGGTATCACAGTCATGTTCGTGTTTGCAAACGGCCCGTTTTTTTACGCACTTTCATTTTGCAACAGAATGTCAGAATGTCAATAGCCGTGACGTCGAACGAAAAATAATATAATATCTTAAATGAATACTAAATAAATCTTAAGGAGATTTAGTTCTATCATAACTAACACACATTTATTTCGTATTTATAGTTCTTAAATAAAAACACACTCATTTATTTCGTGTTTTTAGTAATAGTTCCGGACTTTGAAGTAGATAGCCAATCGTTGCCGAACGTTTTCCGAATACGGCGATATCAACCGACTATTCCCGATCGCATTAGGTACCTACTGCCTTAACACTGTTGCGCTTTTGTTCAAGAGTTAGTAGAACATTTAAAAAAAATTATCGACGGAGTAGTATCAGACCCGCTTAAGCAATATGACACCATTTGATACTCTTCGGTGTATTTTAATCTTATTATAAGGTGTATTTATATCTTTATATTACACACACGCTATACCATATACTATGGTTATACTATGGTTATCATATTGTGTGCATTTATCAATATAGTATGTAAATTTGACATTATATTGGGTGCATTTGTCAATATATAATATCAAACCCTCCCTATATTGATTCACCGAACCAATATATTATGCCGATGTGACCTTATAATAAGTCAATATGTCATTATATTATTTGCATTTGACATATTGACATAATATACTGACAAGACAAATGCACCAGATATAATGACATATTGACATAATGTATTGACAAATGCACCTAATATAATGACATAAATAATGATGATCTCGTGTCGATTATACACGAGCCTCTCGAAGATCTTCGATTGAAGCTTATTCTATTCTAACAAGCTTATTCTAATGTCCATACTATACCCAAGTGTGGGAGTTGCTAGTGGCTAGGCGTTTACCTTGTGTTGGCTTGTCGTTGTTTAGGTTAAATTAAAAGATTAACATAGTTTGTTTAGTAAAAAACATGGTATTTAACTAACAATAGATGCCACACTGGAAGGGTGATTTGTTAGATGTCGATAATTGAAATAATTCAGTATGTTATTATCTCGACATTGGCATTATTACGATATTGTAAATAACGTTAAATCGAAATTTATATTGAATAAAGGAAAAATTACATTTTGGAATGGTTAATCAACCTAGAAT
Organism: Dreissena rostriformis; assembly: GCA_007657795.1. Taxonomy (NCBI): domain Eukaryota; kingdom Metazoa; phylum Mollusca; class Bivalvia; order Myida; family Dreissenidae; genus Dreissena; species Dreissena rostriformis. The sequence continues at coordinate 249,981 of VMBQ01000810.1, read as the reverse complement.
ATATTCGCGTTAATATCCAAGAGCCACGTTATTTTGCAAATCGTTATTAGAAAGTGGTGTAGTAATGAAGCATACGGTATCGACATTTGGAATTCATCTGAAAAGCACTGTCAAGTAACATGGGCGTCAATTTCGAGGACTATCCAATTAGAAAACGGTAACAAATGGTATAATGTAATGGATGCGAAATGAAACATAAACTGATAAAACAGTAATTTACATGAAAAATCGAACAATAAACCTTTCTATAAAGGTTTAAAGAAAGCCATCCTCTTCAGGAATTACCTTTTCGTAACATAGTCTTCAGACTAAAGTATGTGTTAACAGAATACTTTGAAAAATGTGTATTATAATTCTATAAAACGCCAATCAAGTGTATTGCCAATACGATGTAAACATGAGTATTAATGTATTATTAATATATAGAACAATACACGAGTAATCAATATGCGATCAGAATCAATGACCAAGTGCAAGGGGCTTCAGCTGGCTATATGTTTGACGCTTTCCAGCAAATAGTAACCAGTAATATGTCAAGTTGTATACGTAAAAAACAATCATTAGAGTGAGTATGATGATACTAGCTGACATTGACCGCGTTTGAAAGGAGTTAACCTTAATTGCTATAAACGTTGATGAAAAGCATGCAGACGATACTGTTTTCCTATTGGCTTTGCTGGATTATAAAAGTCCATAGAACGAACTGAGTTTGCTATACTGTAGCATGTTATGCGGGACATGTATAACACAAGCTTACATGTTGATAAAGATGTTCTGATTTATATACATTTTATACTAAATGGACCGCTCGATATAGGAACATTACAATCAAAGCAAATAGAATTGATTTATACATGCAAATGTTCATTATGTTAAAGAAAACTATGCATCCAATAGCGTATCTTTATATTTCGTTTATTACCGTTTAACGTAATATATGCAACACGGATGAATATATGTATCATACGGCGCATGTGCATCGAAACACGATATCAATCAAAATCACATGTTTGACAATCAATGAGCTATTGTGTAACCAAATTCTACAACATAGTATACATAACATAAATGTAATGAACTTAATAATGCCCTAATAATACATCAATGTTGTGCACATACTATATACCCAACAATAGTTATCACAGCAATTAGTTTGCATAACAATGAAACAATTTAAACATTTTTTTTTTATATTGTAGTCGCCTTGAATCTGTCCCATCTATATAACATATCAGCAATTCTTATTCGTTATGTCGCGTCGATTCTGATGCACTCTTGAAGCAAACAAACGATTTCTTTTGGAACTCCACAGTCATGCGCTTGCGATTTGATTTCGAGAAAGTCTACCCAAGATTCTTTCATTTGTTGGGCGAGAATATCATCTTGGAATCCTTTGTATGGAGCCTCGAGAAAAATGATGAAGATAAGGAGGATACCGAGGCTCCAAATATCAGCTGGATTAGGAAGGAATGGATGTTCTGACAGGACTTCTGGCGGGAGATAAGATGCGTTACCGATATAATCCCTACACAGCAGAAGCGAACTGGTGTCTGTGAAATTAATGTAAACATACATTAACGAGTTATTTTACACANNNNATATACATATCAATTAGATATATCGTGTATAAGCTCGTATAGATCAAAACAAAAACGTGGACAATGTGATGTTAATAATCACGCTATGTTTAATTATTTTTCTAGTGTTTTTCATTGTATATTGGTTTTGTTTAAAAACAAACACCACTTCACTTTGATTAATGACCTTCATGCTTAGGTTTGTATGAATGTTAATATTATTGACATGCATTTAATGTAAGACGTGTGCACTTTCTAAACGAATTTCATGAATTTCATGAAAGTTTGAGTGTAATCCTAAAACAGCATTCAGTTGAACTTAAGCCATCGCTCGATTTTATTTTGATATACAACATAATTATATGCATCTGTGCAGTTGAATACTTCAGATATCTGACTTTTCATATCTATTGCCAACAGCTGCGTATTTATTAATGTGTGGGCATGTGTCCAAAACAGTTGTCAAAATATATAATATAAATAAAAGAGTGACAAATCAGATGCTGTATCGATAACACACAAATCAATCCCCATCGCTTTGTTGGCATCGCCACATCCACCACAAATACCTCAATACATTATTTTCATGTCTCAATTTCTAACAAAAAACTTCGAACAATATATGACATATTAAACAAATTAGACGTTGGCATTAATAATATTTGTTATTGATTGAACTCCACCTTTCATATCAATGTTTCAAGTAGATGTTATTTATTTAAACACAGAGGGTTGTTTAACGACTTTCGGACAGACAAATATGGAACAGCATAATTTTCGTGAAGCTTTCAAATGGTTTCCATGCTAGTTTAATTTCATTGAAGTAGCATTAATACATTATTTACAATGCAAATTACCAACTATAACATACTTTTTGTGTATTTAAAGTGTATTAAAAGTTAATTGTGTTCATATTGTATGCAATGTAGGACATTGTCCAATGTTATTGTTTAATAACCGTTTCGTCGTTTAAATTAAGCTCTGAAATTCGTCCATAAGATTCGTATTATGTTAATTTATTGAAGTTTGATTGTCAATTTGTGTATTTATGTAACCGTTATTGTAGTTATTAACATTTGCATGAGGATACATATAGACCAATGCACTCTATACGGATGCAGTAGAGCTAGTCACGCATGAATCATAAAACACAATCATGCTTTTTATCGCATAGATTGTTGCAATTATAATCCATATGCAGGAAATAACAATCTTCACATGCACTATTTGTATCAGCTCTATAATGACATTTTGTTCTGAAATACGCATTAATAAACGTTTTAATGTTATTAAATATATTGATGATCGTTGTCATATTTATAACTGCTACTTTTGTGGCATGGATATAGCAATTGTTTATTACATGAATTGCACTTAACGGCGAGACCGAAGTCTGCAATCTTAACCACGAGATCATCTGTCAACAGAATGTTCAAAGGAGTGAGGTCGCGGTGTGCAATCTCCATGGAATGACAATACATAATACCCTGTAGCACCTGACCAAATATGTCATACTTCTGTCCAGGTGACAAGCGTTTGTGGGACAATACGTAGCGCTGAAGATTTTCGTTTGAAGCGTACTCCATTATTGTATTAATTTCATTGACTCCAATCACAATATCCTGCAAGGATATGATGTTCCTGTGAATCAGCCGGGATAGACAATATAGTTCACTCATGATATAGGCGTCATGTCGAAAGTCTCCGCAGTATTTGATCTGCTTCATCGCGTATACCTTCTTGTCTCCTTTGCTCGAGCTGATCTTGAAAATGTCTCCAAAACTTCCGTAGTCGATCATTTCTAAAACGGTGTAACTATATATTCCGCTCTCAATCTCTATTCCTAAAGCCATTCAGTTAACCCATGATTTGTTTTCTTGACGACAGCTGTATTTTCTGTCAGAGTTACCTGCACAACACTTCTATATTTATCGATTAAGAAAAGTTAAATTTCAAATATGTCTTTAAAATGTTAATGCATGTTAGACATAATAAATTGTATTAAATGATAACTGAAACGTCGTATTGTGATTTAATCCGATGGACACAAATGTGTTGCAAGCATTTCTAATTATTCCAAATTGTATAACGCCCTTTATCTGTTTTTCAATCCGTAAAGTCGTTTTATAGGCAATACTTGTTCAAGCATTAGAGTACTTTCCAATATAACACGAAACAGCGGTGTCCGTACAGTTTCTTGGCATTTTGCGAGATATATGCGTTCGTAAGTTTAAAGGTAGCGTGATTGTTACGCGCCCCTTAAGCACGCGTGAGCCGTTATCCAGCCCGGGTATTATGTTAACCACAGAAACCCGGAAGCCTTCATGGAAACTGTATTGGTATTTCTTAATGGAAGAAGATGGTTAATTGAAACAGACACTACTTTAAGATAATGCGTATTTCTTTATGTTAACAAGAGTGAAACATGAACGCGTGCAATAACTTATTACACTATAATATATTGAACAAAAGTGTGTGCGCGGCTAAGTTGCTTTATTGATGTCCCTTGAGTACAAGTGACTCATTTCCAATGGAATACAGGAAGGTTCATACAATATGTAAAACATAGATCAGTCGCCTTACATCGGACTGTGGTTGGCATTCGTGATTTAAACTGATCATAAAACAAACACACAGAATTGTACGCGTTACACAGAAATGATCACAATGAACGCAAGTGAAAATACACTTTGATCTTATCGCTTTGTAATTCAGTTTTAATTGCCGTAAAATATATCAATTTGATTATGTCGGGCTTATCAGACAAAGAGTATTGCTACTTTTGGAGCACACGATCATATGGAGAAAATACAGCTTTCAGCTAAATTTCTGCTGATTGAGAAGATGTTAAGACCTCGCATCATAAGCACGTCATAACTGCTTCACAATTAACATAATCGTGCTTCTGGGTTTGAAAAACAAATTGCGTAAGCATAAGTGCATATAGTTTACCACGGCAGTAAAATATTACTATATAAACTTTCCTCACTAGAAAAAAACTGTAACACACACAGCGTGATTGTTATTGGCCTCAGTTATGTGACATTGCAGATATCAAACTGCTGCGTTGTGATATTGCCATAATGTGAGACATGTCAGACATGAGAATGCATCCTTTCGTGTAATGTTAGTTTACTTCGCTCAACAGTCCCCGGATTATGCGTGTAATCAGCGGGTTTCGTTTATTGCCATACGTCACGTACTTACCATACTGCTTTGACGCAAATAATGTGTCGGGTATATACGTCAAATCACATAATAATTAATCAATATACGAAATGCACTTTAAGACAGCATGCGTAAACAATTGATGCACTATTATCGTAATAGTGCCTCTATATGTTTGGCATTATATGTCCTCCGGTAAACGGTTACGGAATATATAGCCTGTCAAAAATAAATCACACTAGATGATATTCTATATTTCACCTTGAACGTTTCAGTTAAGTGTGAGGTATCTATGTATTTGATGAAAAAATAAAGCAAACTTTTTGGCAGTTCCGTCCTTGCTGATATTTTCTTTTTTAATCTCACCTCCCGTTCTTTTCTTTGACTGATACTTATATTTCTTGAAATATATAAACAAGTATTCTAAAATAGTCACATAACAATGCTTCAAAAGATAGGATGTATAACTGAACATATACAATGCTGATTATGAAATTAAGTTGTTAAGCGATGCAGAAGATGGCAGTTTGTAATAAAAACTGAAGATGTTTTTGCACGAAAGCAATTTCGAAACTATAGGTAGCTACGCACACAATGGCGACATCTAGAATTCAAAATACAAAATGAAATATTGTTATGCTTTAATAAAATAATTATTTATGAAACCGTATAAGCATCGGAATCCGTTCGCATTATAAGTATTATTAGTTACTGTATTGTTTGTCGTTATAAGTTGTAAATTCATTTTAGCGCTCACGCTTATCTGGCTCAATTCATACGCACCAGAAATACAATTCGATAGATCATTTGTTAATTGGGTTTTAATTGTACATTAAGAAAATCGTCGATAAACAAGTGATGTATGTCAGTGTGTGAACATGTATTTTGATATGAATAACGACTTCAATGTTGCCCAGTAAACGTGTACTTGTATTATGCAATTATATCTTTATCTACGAATATCTCACGGAACGCGTGTTATAATAGTTAACTGCGGTTTGCGGCACAGATGTTAATTATGTGTTTCTTTGCAAAGTATTTATTTGTAAAGTAACGCTTACAGGCATATATTATATATCGGACTTGAAACTTGAAACACCATCAAGATGCCATCGAAAATGTTGGGGCGATAATTGATTGTTCGATTTATGATTGCAATTTCAATGGGGCATTTGTAAAAGAAAAGCAACACATGGTTAGCGGATTTATTGATACCTTCACCTGACTAAAATACCTATCATAATACATATTACTACTACTTCTATATTAATATTTCTACAACAACAACAACAGCTACTACACTACTACTACTGCTACTACTACCACTAAACACTTCTTACTTCTACTACTACAATAACATTAACAACAACTAACACTACTACTACTACTACTACTACTACTACTACTACTACTACTACTACTACTACTACTACTACTACTACTACTACTACTACTACTACTACTGCTACTACTACTGCTACTGCTACTGCTACTGCTACTGCTACTGTTACTGCTACTGCTACTGCTAGTGCTACTGCTACTGCTACTGCTACTGCTACTGCAACTGCTACTGCTACTGCAACTGCTACTGCTACTGCTTCTGCTACTGTTACTGCTACTGCTATTGCTACTACTACTGCTACTGCTACTACTACTGCTACTACTACTGCTACTACTACTACTACTGCTACTGCTACTGTTATTGCTACTGCTACTGCTACTGCTACTACTACTGCTACTGCTACTACTACTACTACTACTACTACGTCTACTACGTCTTCTACAACTACTACTACTACTACGACTACTACTACTACTACTACTACTACTACTACTACTACTACTACTACTACTTCTACTACTACTACTACTACTTTTACTACTACTTCTACTTATATTCCTACTAATGAATAGGACCACAGGTGGATAATGCCGCTTCACTGAAAGCTGGCTTTTGTAATCAAAGTGCGCAGTCGTACTGAACAACGCACATTTTCTAGAAACAAGTGATTTCGCGGTCTATGGATCTTTAATGATACATTTCTGTTTGGCGGTGAAAACTGAACAAGAGTCGCGAACATCAACTAAATACACATGTTCAATACAATTTGGTTAATACACTTAGACAATTGTATGAAATGGTTAAGTGGACATTTTCTATCATTTACCTAGTTGCCATATACATATAGAACTATGATAGGCGAATGTCTACAGACATTTAATTAAATGCAGTCGTATTGTTAAAATAACCTTATTTATAGTTTATTTCAATGTGCGGGAACAAAAGCTGTCGCGTGACCACAGCTGCGAACGACCACGCCTGCTATTTTGCGGACAAAACGTCAATCGAAGGTATGTTTTCTTATATTTTCTCCGTTTTAGCAGAACACATGTTACAATATCTTGGCACACCGTACGCAGTGCGAATTTTACTTTTCATTGATGTATTGCTCATATGTTTAGGTATAATACTTTCTGAGAACACTCAAAGACACATATCGAACTCGACGATGCAGACAACCACACATTTATATTAATACCTGTGTGTGTTGTTAAAGCGATTAAAATTGAAGGTTTTATTATTGTTTGTATGCGTAATTTTTAAAATAAGACCAAGCATAAGTCTCAATAGTGTTATTTTATTATTCAGAACGACCGACGACATGTGTTTTGAAATTGACCAACGACCACACTCGAGTTATGGGCAAACGACCACACACTGTATGCTTGACACATGTTTGCATGCAATGAAATATATATTTTAGATGGATCACTCAAATCCACCGATATGCCGCTATTGTGGCAACGTTAAGCAAGTCGTCTCTGCGCCAGCATAAGATGAGTCACACAGGGACTGGGAAGGGATTTACCTGCTGCGGTAAAGTGTACTTCAGCAAGGCGAATCTGAACAGGCACAGGTGCAATTTTTTTTTAAATCATATATTGAATTATGTTTGTTAGTTGAAAGTTTAATTAATACAAAAATATGCTGTTAAGTTCTTCTTTTTAATGTCTATATAACCCTGATGAAATTTTACAAATTAGATCGAGGTACAAAATTGACACAGCAAAGATGGGTGCTTATCCTATGAAAAATAGTATACATGTATTTAATAACTAGTATATCATGTCACATGCAAAAAGTCTTACTTGCTTATGTTTGTAATGGGATCAACATGGGCTTAATTAGCAGCTTGTAGTAATGATAATTATATATATATGATTAATACTAATTGACCCATTATACAATATTTTGACTAAAATAAAACAATTGAGAATATTCGTATATAATTAAACGCTATCAAATGGTACTGTTCAATAATTATAATTTTAGATTATATTTTAGATTTTATTATTTTCCTTGCATGTACATGGCGAAGAGAAGGCATTCGTGTGTACCAAGTGCAGTAAGCCATTTCCTACACATGTTGACCTGCAGAAGCACACGCGGCGGGAAAATGGGCGGACAATTGCGTGTGATATATGTGGCGTAGGTTTTGCTGAGACAGCCAATTACGGAGAACATAACTTGAAATGCTTGAATTTTGACAAAGTATTCCGGCATCGGAGTAGCCTGTCTCGTCACATGAAAGTACACAGCAGTAATATGTGTGTGTGCGTGCATGAATACGAGTGTTTAATAATTAAGTGTGGTCGTTCGCATACATTTATATCCAAGTGTGGTCGTTCGCAAACGTTTTGCAAGTGTGGTCGTTAGTATATTTATTTTATCCATTATAATTATACTATAGACAATGTTTATAACCTTTTTTTAAACTATTTAGATTTCGAAGCTGTTATGCTGATCCGTTTCGTACAGTTAAGTATTGACAACTTGGTCTTTTAAAAGAGAAACACACCAACAGACACAAGATGTGTGATCGTCTGCATCGTCGAGTTTGATATTTGTCTTTGAATGTTCTCAAAAAGTATTATGCCTAAAAATATGAGCAATACATCAATGAAAAGTAGAATTCGCACTGCATACGGTGCACCAGAGCATTGTAACATGTGTTCTGCTAAAACGGAGAAAATATAAGAAAACATACCTTCGATTGACGTTTTGTCCGCAAAATAGCCGTGGTCGCTCGAATTTGTGGTCACATTACAGTTTTTGTTCCCGCACATTGCCTAACTCCATTAGCTTTACAAACAATCAGTATAATTGTATCTACAGTATAATTATGCATACACCATACATGTAAGCACTCCGATGCAGAGTGAGTTCTTAATGATCAATTTATTAAATGGGATGTATAATTATTATTTGAAGCTTTACTACATTTTAAACGCGTTTAGCCTCACACGATAGTATATAGCTTCTATTGTATTTTCATATGTGCTTATCTGATGAACAAAACACACCACCTGTCGAAGGTAAGAATGAACTGGGTTTAAAGATAACACAAGCGGATGCTGAGCGTTATCAAAGTAGCAAAACAATAAAAATAAGAACCTTAGTGCTTATATACCTTATCCATTGCATCATTATTCTCAATCAAACGAAAAAGATCGTCAATCAATCAACGAGTATAGTGTGTGTGTGTCTAGGTTAATCTTAATCTGTTTCATCCAAATTGCAGATGTATTTGTTTAAAAAAAAACAGCTACTGCTGACATAGATTGTTAACAAATACCTTAATGTTGAGACAGGTAAGTGAGAAAATAAACATCTGTGTTAATTTTACGATATTGCTTTTACATATTAACAATTGTGTTGGCTTGCAGAATAATCGAAATGTTTGCTGAAAATAAATAATGAGCATATTTATATGACGAAACGTTGAAAGAAATAAGACACATTAAAAGAGGAGTGTCATTGTTTTAAAGCATTTGGAACGATGTGTTTGTTATCAAATACTATGTTGTTAATAATAATTATGAAGCAACACACTATAAAGTATAAACATCTTTCCCAAAATGGAATATTTTGGAGGCACGTATGTTTTGTTAATGGCTGTCTTTTGTTAATAAATATAACATTAGAAAGTACTTTATTCATAGTTGTAAATATTCAGTAGACTTAGGCAAATGTAAAACATGACAGTTGGGTATTATTTTGGTATTGACATAATCGGTGCAAATAATTATATAAATAGTATAAATAATATAGTATATATTTATGTACGACGCAGATGATCACACTTGCTTAATGTCAGTGTTACTTAGGGCAAAGCGGATAGTATACTTAAAAAATATAAAGCTTAGCTTTAAGTTTGTCGTAATATTATATTATACGATTATATTATATAGGCTATACATTTTTTTATTAAACAGTTATGTTGTATTTTGTGACATACATATGAAATTGTGCTGTTAAGAAAAACGGTTCTTTGACACCATTTAACAATGATGGTGAACGATGTTATAATTTTTATGTTTGAAAGGACTTCAATTTATGTTTATTTAAAAACATTTTTGAAACTCTTTGGTTAAACTATAATACTGCATATTTTCATGTCAAGGTGAAATCGTGTCCTAATATAATAAACAGTATATTGCAAACAGACATAGACGTTGCTAAGAAAAAGTTGTTATGTTTTACTTAATGAAATATTTGTAGATGAAAGTCATTTGAAAATAAACATTTTAATCTATCTACAGTCCCAGTCATTGTATTCTTGTTCTATGACTAGGCTTGTTCCTTGGCAAGCGACTTCTCGATAAGTTTTGTGTTAATATAACTTGTATACACGGGATCTTAAAACATCCTTCACAAATGAAATTCTGGAAATATGAATGTGATTTTCAAATATAAGGCTGATTACATTATATTGGACTCTTCATCGAGAGATACGCTTGCACCCCTGCGTATAACCTCAATTCAAAACAAGAATTGAAGGCTACACGACACATGATGCTGTCCTGTTACACTGTTTAATTGTTTAACGGATCATTTTACAAATGTTAATGTTTTTGAAAATACGAACAAAATGAAAGCTTAACATGTTTTCGAAAAAATAAGGATGACCACTTTCCCCTTTTTTCTAAAAACTATACAACAAAAGCACAAATCAAAGCCAGTTGCACGAATTTACACGTGGATATATGTTCGCAAACTTTCGTCACGCTCGCTTCAATTACAATATTGATTGGGATAAACCCGGCAACATTTAAAACAATTTGTAATACACAAATAAGCCATAATTTCATTAATGTTAAAAACAATTGATCGCAAATACTCGAGTGTAGATATATCTCACCTATCACCAACCCTGACAAATGGGGTAAACACAATTCATTAATTTCCTGTCTTACAAGACAGTACTGCCTTGATGTCAAATAAGCGATATTGTGGAAGAGTGTCACTTACACCTAAGTATAGGATTGCAATAAACACCAGAATCGGCAAAATCGGCGCTTCGTTTCAACAGTATTCAGTAATGTAACGTTAATACATTTTTTTTGAAAACTGTCAATACATTGAATTGTATACGAATGGATACGAACCGCGGTTTAATATTTAGGAAAAATACAACTCCACACAGACATATAGTAGAGAAACCCATGTTCACCCCCACTATTCTTAAATTTAAGGCAACTGACCGATTGTATTAACCACAGAAGAGGGAGTTCTTTTAATACGAGACTTAAGAGACAAACACTTATTAAATATAGCTTCACTAACATCACTGCTAAACAAAAAGTACATGCCAGCTGTATATGATAATAAAACAATATATATCGTGTAATACATATCGAAAAATGTGGTATATAATAGTACAATTATATCGAAGGTTAACATAATGATTTTTCATTTCATGTGTTCTACATACTATTACCTATTTACGAGCGAAGAATCAGAACAAAAACAGTATTTCTGAATAATGTCGTATTTTATATATTGTGCTGTTTTCTTAATACAATTTATTATTTTCCTTGCATGGACGATTAGCTGTTGAAAATGTATCACCTGATATTGTTTATGGAATTTCATTATTCCAATATTATCCAGATTTGTATACATACGAATGATGTCATCGCGCACCATGCAACAGATTTAAAAATATGCACCGATGTTGTACCTTTCGCGCATACAAGAAACAAACGTTGTCAATAGGTCGCTGACTTCGCATAGTCATGTCCATCATTTTCAATCTGACACACTGAATATCGTGTCAGAAAAATAACAAAAGATGGTTGGCATGCTTTATTGTTTAATAAACATGGCTAAGATAAAGCAATCACGATATATTTTGGTTTTTATTACAATAATATAAATTAACGCGTATTCTGTTCGTAAATGTTTTGAACATTTACACGTTTTGGGGAATTATTCATGCATCAATACAGACAGTTACACCCGTAAATGACCATATGTCAGTTTTTTAATTGATGACGTTACTGTCGGGTTACCAAGACTTCGTTGGCCACTTCGTCTGCTTACTGTTCATTGCTGTATGAACAGTTACCAAACAAGTTGTGATTGCATTGCAATTAAAATGAAAAGGCATTACAAATAAAATAACAATTAGATTTAAACACAGTTTAACATTGCGATTGTATTATAGTAGCCAGCGGAAAATTACGTCTTATACGCGCGCAATACAACTGCTTGTGTGTTGTTTTTTGTATCACACAATTATAAACATAGAGTGCATACCAGTACAATCAACGCGACCCAGGATGCAAGTTTACAAACTATTACCACTGGGGTTACATTCATGGAACGTTCGATGTAAAAACAATACTCGGAACATATATCGGGTGCAAAACGCTCTGAACCTCAAACTTACCCCTGAATCATTTGTAAAGAACAGAACAATCTATAAAACACAGAAGTGTGAATGGCTGTCGTATCATAGGATTGCAATTCAAATTACATACAAAACAATAGGGCATCAATTCAATGTGAATACAATTTAATACCACATTGGTTGTATCTTAAATAATGCAATACAATTTCTTCATATGCGGAATTAATTAACACTAAATAGTATTGTTTTTTCATTCATTTTATCCCAAAACACGTTGTTTAGCTCATACTGCTGGTTTGTACATAGTTTTCTTAACAACTATCTATACTCTCTTATAGCTGATATAATACTAATAATATAACTGGATTGTGAGTGCTATTTTCAGACTGTTTTATTGCAGAACTGATACAGAGAAGATTACCGGTGCTTTTATCATCGTTCTTCCCTTGCAAAACAATGTTACGTGTGTGGAGAAACATATGGTGAAAGTGGTATCAATGCTTAATACCATTAAATGGACCCAACCACAGATAAGGTTGACTTTTGAATTCTAGTCATATATATTCAGCATATGTATTAACATGCGAGGATTTTTTAGCCTTAACAAAATATTTATTGTATACATTTCAGAAATAACTGCTTAACTTACAGTACATTAATACTCAACAATTGCCCGAAGGATAAAGATATCTAAGTTGCTGACATATTCTGAACGCTCAATGGGTTTTTGGACCAATATCTATCCTGCACCTGTTTGTTCAAACTGAAATAAAAAACAAAGATGAAGTTATATTTAGAAGAGTGGAAATTGGGAGAAATTGACGAAAAAAACAGTTCCGGGGAACATTCCATTATGATTGAAAAAGTGTATAGAATAGTGTGTGTGTCTTTTTTTCAAAACCGAGAACACCTTGATGAATACAACACTGAAATACAAAAGAAGTACGAGCACACCCACTTTTGTTTCAGATTGATAACATATTTTGTTTATATGGTAAAAATTCTCGTGTTTATTCACTGGTAATAATACGTGCATTATCAAGGGGTCATTATGATGGTGTTGATATTTTAGTTTTCAAACAATACATACATATGTGTATATTATGCTTTGTTTAGTCTGGGATTCGTGCTTTATGATTGTTGTATGTGTTATAAAACGCATTATTGAACTATGCGTTCGTACGCATTTAGGAACGATCATTTGCCTTTGTCTTCATACGCGTTCTGTCTCAATGTATAATGACGTTTTTCCAGAGAAGCATCGGGTGAAATGACTGTTCTATTGTTTCCGTTAACAGTATTCGGTACAACACTCAGGTACTAACTTTCGGCGGTTCGTGTTTTATTTTATATAACTTTGCCTTTTATATAAGAATAATCAATAACATGGAGCAAAAAGCGTCTGCTTATCATTGCAACCATGTGTTTAGAAGATGGCAATATAAACAAAACAATCAGGCATTGCTTTGGATCATAATGCATCTTGCAATAATGATTCACATAACAAGTGAGTTTTTTTTGACAAACTGCCAACTTTATTGTGCAAATGATATGCTAAAACATGTTCAGATGTAAGCGTATATTTACGCAAATACAGGTATTTGTATGCAGAACGTAATACAAGTTGTTTGCTTTTTTCCCTCTTATTTCCATTTTTTTTTTATAAATTATTACCAAATCGAATACCACATTCGATAAAAAAAATGAATTCATAGTATTTTTTATTGTGAGTGATTCAGAAACGTCTATCAATATATATCAACATATATCATGAAAATGTCGTAAACTAACGCAATCATTCGCGCATACCTATTAAATAAACACACATTTAAAAGAAGGCTTAATGTATTGATGCGCAATTCTTATGAACAATAGTGCTATTATGCATGAACATATACGTTACGTTTTATGAAGTATTTGCTATAAAGTTAAAGCAATGGCAACCTCTCGTGTAATGAAGTTTTTCAAGTTTTGACTGCATCGTGGCTGTGGAATCCCTCCTGAAATATAATGTGGAAACCAAAGCAAAAATACTATTTATGGAAAATAAACAAAAACGTTAATATAATATTGAAATAAATGATGGTTATGAGCATATGTTTACCGACACTATCTTATACATTATAAAAAATGAAATGCATATAGTTAAAAAGGACGAACATAATCACTCTGTCCCCTTCTTCAAATATGCATATCAGATTTGACTTAGTGTGGTATATGTGATCATCAGGATTTATATTTTTCGGTCGGACTTTCGTGAGTTCGGACAATCAATTATAATGTGTAAAAATCAAATATTCAAATATTTTCGAATAATGAAAAACATCGAATATCAGTTCAGTATCCGTTCCCATCCCTATTGTAAATAACAAGTTGGAATAAAACTCAATTAATAATTTACTGACAATGCTGGTAAACAATATTTATTGTACTCATATTTCTTAAAAACGGACTGACACATAGTTTAGTATGTTACCATACACATGTTTTTCCTTCAAGTGTAACCAATTTAATACAATAACATGTTGGCTGTTAAAATAACACATACATGTCATGTTCTACACAAATATTGTTGTTTCCTTAGCTACTGCGAGGGATGTTCGTAGTTAATATTTTTTAATGGATTGCGTTATGATGATGCTTATTTGTTTCGATGATATGTCGATGTGTATGCACAGTCATACATAGTTAAACAACTAGTTGAACTTGTTTTATTTTACCGTAATCCAATTGTGCAAGAATCTGGGGACTTTATTTAACTAAAACGTAACTAAACCTGACTGGCTACTGATATAAACCATAGTCAGTGTGCTGCGTTGGAAAATATAAATTCACAAAAAGGATTGAATTAACGTTCTCATGCTTCCGCAAAAATATCAAGAACAATATCGAATAAAAACAAACATTCGTTTAGAAAATATAATGGGCTCCAGTTGTTTGATGCCATCAATCATGCTTTTTGCTAACTGCACGTATGTGAATACCAAGGAACATTACATTAAACAGGTGATAAGAAGGAAGAAAATTACTAGGCATGCACCCATAGGTTTTTAATGGAATAAGTATTTGCTGAATTCGGGTCTTTCAATTCGGTTAACTTTAAATGTTATTCTCTGTTTGGACGACCAACGACATAACCAGTATGTGTCACAAAACGCCAGGACACACCCATACGCTGTCTTCATAATATAAATATTGTTTGAATGCATAAATACAAGTTTTAAAGTCAAACATATTTCGGGAAGTATTCATGACGTACATGACAACAGTCACGAAAATATTATTGCAACGTTTAAAACCGGCATAATAGTTAGTTGTTGTTGATTTATTTTTTAAATAATTATTTAAACCGTAAATCGTGTTTTTATTGACGTGCAACATGTACATCAATTACAGTATTTTCCATTCAGAATACGGCCATATTGTTGTTTTTTCGAAGCTTTTACTCTAAGACCAATGATACAAACAATCGCGCATATTCTGGAAAAAACACTTGTTCTCGGGTACCAACGGTATGCTTATTATAAGTAAGGTACATGTGTACATTCGCACATCTGTAAAAAACATTATTGCTGATATACGGTTTAGTAATATGTCGATATCACAATAAGGTTATTAGTTCAAATACAATGCTCAGCATGACAATTCACTGTTGGTTAAACGTGGGGCGTTGGATTGCAATTAGACAAGGTATTTATAATACACGTGTTAGCTTTAGAGTTGTAGGCTGCTCAATTTTCTGGGAAAAGAGTAATTTTTCTGACATTCGTGTTATTTTATGCTTAATTTAGAAAACCGACGTTACTTAATGTTCCAAAAACAAAAATCAGTGAAATTTATAGTTTATTGCTTAACAAGGAAATCTCATGTGTACTAACGCTCGGTAAAATAATGATAATTATCGCAATTAACAAATTGTCTCTGAAATCCATTTTTCGGCGAAATGTCAGTCCTGATAAGTACATAGATATGAATGTAAATAAGTGATAGTGCCATTATTGATATATACCGGTTTTGTAAGGTTGTAAAATGCTTATGTCTCGAGTGCATTTTTTTGTAGAAGTTAGAAGTTTGAAACATGTATCAAAAAGTATTTTTTATCGTCTTATTGTCTTATCAATATTTATTAATACACATACTGGAATCGGCTACACTTACGAAAAAAAAATTTTTTGTAATGTTTTAGTTGGTTATTTACCAGCATCAGTAACTTTAAAGTTTATTACATTACTGGCGATATTTTTCATTTTTAAAAATAAGAATCAGAAACAGATACCCACAATCCATAACTTAAGCTTTTCTCCAACGTAGACTTAGAATTGAAGAAATGATTGCTATAATCAAAAATAAATTGAATATATTTAAAGAACAGTTTCAAACGTAGTTAGCTAATATACACAAAACAAAACTTTTTGTGGCTAACATTTTAATGCGAATTTTCTTCTTTCTTTTTTATTTCTTTTGCAAATATTTATTTGAAAAACCTATTCTTTCATCCCTATTTTTCTTGTTCCTAACGTTATTAGTTACACATTATCTGAAAATATGTATGATCTCTGTATTTTGGTACTTGTGAAAAACTTGACGCTACGAGAATAAAGTATTGGAAACCAAAAAAAAGTCATAATACAGTTTTTATTGCCATGATATTAGTATATAATTCAGTGTAAATGAATTGAAAAATCGCGGGACTACAGTGAACAGTAAGCAGACGCAATAGCTGACGTAGTGTTGGTATACCCGAACGTAACGATCTCCATGACATCACGGACACTCTGGTCATGAACTTGGTGTGTCTATTAGTTATAGTGATTGTTCTCAAATTAAGGACTGGATGTGGACAACGGCGTCCAATCATCAGCTTAAGCGCCAGACAAACGTTGTACAATTTTATATTTGTAAATGCACCTCGTCCATTCCATTCAATTGTTTTATATGGCTATGTATCTTCATACTTTAAAACGTTTAAAAACACGTGTGATGCTGTTCATAAATGAAGTATTAAAAGTTGAATATTGCATATATAGGGTTGCCTAATGATTTATATGATACTTTCCGTCATAAATAACATCATATTGTAATGATCCCCTCTCACTATAAGGTCAAGTTATAACTGTATGTGTATATTATGGTAATCATAAATCAACAATTAACTATAATGCAACGTAATGCATTAGGAAGTTACGTAAGTGGTAAGGACAAGAACTCGCTATGACCACGGATTTCGTTTTTATCCTCTTCAAACATATACTTTACCTAGTAGTATGGTCTATGTATCGGTTATTACACGCAAGCATTTAAAAAAATAGATTTTTTTTAAACAAATCAGTTAGCGATTGCATTGTGGGATCAATTGTTTCGAATAAATGTCGTATTGCATTGATAATCAATCAATGCTTTATTTTGACCCTTCCAAGGCGGTGATCAAAGTGTTTATAAGTGTATGTTAATAATGTTCGATATGCTATTAAAGCAGTATAAACAAACACTAACGCATGTCCTGATATAGTTTCTTGAGTTTCACCGTGAGTTATATTTTAGGCATAAGAAAGTCAAACATTTAACCAAGAATATAGTCAACGTTGGAATCATTTTCTAATTATTTTTCTCCTTGGTGACACTGAACACGCCCGGCATTTGATTCACCTGGCCGTTGTATATTAGTTCAAATGTTTGTTTCGAAATGTTAACTTTTCGCAACGATTAAACATTTGAAACCGTATCGCAAAGTTTTGACGTTCGTGGCAAACTGAATTTCATAAAAAAGAAAGACCAAGTTACAATAAAAAAAAACAGTTACGATATTTAGAAAATTATATAACTTCATTGCAACAAATAACTAAATGGAATACTTGGATCTTTATTACAGAAATTGTAATCAAACTTAGTCAAACGTTATGCAATTCTAAATATTGACGAAGGACACAAACTGTCAGTATAATTTACCCCATGTTTGTTCATGTTTGCTGTGTGTATTATGTTTTTAATACATGGTGTTTCCATATAACTTATCATTGGACTCTGTTCTTCCAATTGCACAATACATCTTCGCATTAAACCAATGTGCCACATACGCGTTTGCGCGTCGTGTATCATGTTGATATTTGCGTTTTGCAATTATAAACAGTACTCGAACATTTCAACAGCAAAGCACGGCTATTTGTATATGCGTATGAACAGCTGTATCCATCTTACTAGTCATAAACAATGCTACAATGGATTGTATAAAGTTTGCAAGTGAACCTGTATTATATCATTTGCTGACTTCAAAACACTTCGGCGCCGGAAAGGTAAATCTGTATCCAAAACTATTTTTTTCCGGTAACAAAGATATTCTGATACCGACTATCTTAATGCAGCAAGATTCTGCGTGCTATTTTCAGAATGCGTTATTATGCGCAACTGATAAAGAGAAGATTGTCGGTGCTTTTATCAATGTTCGTTTCTTTGCAGATCAGTTTTACGCTTGTGGATAAACATATGGTGAAAGTGATATCATTGCGTAATACCATAACAAGGATCAAGCTATAGATTTGAAAATATTTACAAGCGAGCGTTCGTGAGCCTCAACTTAGTACATACCTTGTAGGAGTCAATGTCCGTCTTAAGATACTATTAATCAGCAGTTGCTCGGAGGATACAAATGTCTAGGTTTCTGACATACACTGAACGCTCAATGTTGTTTTGGACCAATATCTAATCGGCACCTGTTCTTTCAATCTGAACACTAACGAAGATGTAATTATATTCGGACGAATAGTAATTCTGAGTGATTGGCAACAAAAATAAAAATCCAGGAAACAATTCATTGTGATTTCGATCGTGTATACAATATTGTTGTATCAAATTTAGAGCACGTTGATGAATACAAATTAGCACAGCAACGGAGAGCTTAAATAAGTGCAAAATGTGTGTGTGTGTGTGTGTGTGCAGTCGATAACTTAATGATATATACATACAACGCATACATATCGTTTTGGAATCAACAGTATTCTCCATTGATTTAAGATTGAGAAACAAACCAAACATGTTTAAATAGTATAATATGTTTCACACTTACTGTGAAAAGTCACGGCCTCGACTTGCTTCAAACAGTTACCACATGCAAGTCGGCCTGAAATACGAGTTTAGGGTCAACAGACTCAATAACGCGCATTACAGTTACATCCATCATTTAATCATTCTTCATTATTCAACATCAATTCATACAACGATTACGATTGAGATTGCGGTTATCTGAAATAAACGATATTATACAGAAATAAGAAAAGGAAAAGAAACATATACAATTCTTGATCTTGACACATGTAAATTAACAATTAATATCAATTACGCATTCTGAAAATAAACTTAACTTTCATTCATAAAAAATAAGGTTTAATTAGAAATATGAATACACTTCTAGAAGACTTCAAATAATGACCAATAATCGACAAAAAAGTACACTGTGACTAATTTGTAAAATAAGCTCAATACAATACTGAAAACAAAACACACAAAAGGAAATACAGATAAAATTTACTGAACAATGCCAAAATTCCCCTAAAACGTACACAAGTCAAACAGTACGACCCACTTGTTTCAGAGCCTTTTCAAACTGCTGCTTTGGGCGATTTCTAAGATAACGTTCAGCAAAATATGTACATAAATTAATTAATATTCATAATGGCCAACCAATGAAAATATAGAATATAGCCATATCAACCGGTCTAAATATATCTTTTACCCAATTTGGAGTCCCGGAAATGCCATCACCATATTCGGAGTGTCGAAACCTCAAGGAATTGTTAAGCTTTAGATGTGACATGGCAATTAAAATATATGGGTGGTCGACCTTCCCAGTCCCGGAACACCGTTGTTTTCTCATCATCATTCTGCTATTTTGAAACAATAGTGCTAGTATGCAATAATATATCATCGTTTAAATATACCGGAAGTAGTACGTACCTAATCAAGTAGTCACTATTATGTTGTTGTTTTTTATAAACGAGATGAATATATGTATACTTAATATAATATGGTTCGTTCTTCATGATTGTTTAATGTGTTATAACGTACATTATTGAACTATCTTTCATAGGCATTTAGGAATTTGCTTTTATTAGGTAATATTTTGCTTCGTCTTTGTATAATGTATCAATTTATAACGACGTTTGTCCCGAGATGATTTGGCTCTTTCTCGTGTTTCGGTTAAAAACGCCAATTAAATAATTCTAAGTATGTTAAAGCGCGAATCATTAAATACCATCAATCAACTGTAATTGAAACGTCGTCCAAATAACGCATGCATAAGCAAATACCAATTGAATAAATACACATTTAAAAGAAGGCTTAATGTATTGGTGCTCATCCTGAGGAACATTAGTGTTATGCGTTGCGTTTTATGTACTGATTGAATATGTGTCTTGTTTCTTTTATGTTAAGTCGAATGTTAACAGTTTTATGTTAACTTCCTGTTTTTTAATACAATAACTATGATTAAGTATAAACATTCATTAATGGTTGTACTTTGAATTTGGGATTGAACGAATATTCTTCAATCGGCCGAATATTCGAATCATAAATTCTGATTCCGATTTCGATTACAATATTCGTTTTATGCAAAGAAAATTCAAATTTGTAAAGTATAATGTTTATTTTTTTGCTGACGTGTTTCGTGTATCAGTTATTGTTCGGATAACAGCTGCCATCAACCACCGAGATGATAATTGACATATGGGATGGTCTGTGGGTAGGGGTAGTGTATGTTATGGCTTCAGTTTTGAAAATCTTTCAGTTTACAAGGGTGCAAATATCCCTTGTATAATGTATATTGCCAAAATAATTGACATGCTACTCACAGTTAAGCGTCTCGCATCTTAAACATTATAGGCGACCCGACCGGCGTTTCCTTCATCTTAATTGCTATATTAATATATTGAATCCATGATTATATAATCAGAATAATGCTACTCAAATATAAACACATCAAATTAATTGTTTGAACTTAGTATAAATTGAGTCGGGCGTGAACGAGTTCAGAATATATATCTATATGTTCTAGATAATTTAGCTGTGAGATTCTAACTACTTAACAGTTTGAGCAGTCCACAATGTCACCATCTCGTTTTGGGAATTATATGATTTATATGTGTTGACACCATCAAGGTTCTGGAGTCTGATCTGAAAAATAATGCGAAAACCAAAGCAATCATATTATTGAGGGGACGTTATCAACATAATTTAGAATAATAATGAAAAAAAAAGGATTACGGTCATATGCTTGTAAAAAAAATATCTTATACCTTATAAGAAATCAGATAAGTGAACACAATTCATTAAGTGACAGTGGCGAACACAATACTAAATTATTGTTTAAACATTCAAAACCTCTATAAGGCTCAAAATCAACGAATACTTCGTAAAATGTTTCATAAAATAAAGTTACCCCATAAACAATCAGTGGTCCTGATAGCAGTATCAGACATTTCCCTGTTAGATGTCGTCTGGTAACATAGATTCAACACGATTCAACACGCTCTGTTGTATATATTTGTGGTACAATATATTCAACACATGTTCATGTACCAATGTAATGTGTCGTATGCATAGCTATCGTTGCGGGGAATTAAAATGGATTATATGTTGTGGCACACACAAATAAAAAAGAGCATTTTGTATCTTGTAAAATCTATCTTACCATACCACATCTAGCGTTGAAATTGTGGCTATTGCTACAATGAACACTGATTATTTATGGGATAACTTTATTTTATGAAACATTGTACGAAATTTTCGTATATTTTGCGCGTTATAGGGGCTTTGATATGTCCCTTTTTTTCAAAGATGCATTTAAGAAACGAGTTATTGTGGTATGTGAGGCAGTCAAGAACAGTACTTTATTCCAGATGTTTGTTAGGTCGGGTAATTGAATGTAAAGTTGTGAAATGTCATATTCGAATATATTTACATAATGCAACAATACTATTCAAATATATTTACAGTTTTTGTATCCATTATTGTCTTTGTTTAAATACAACGCTGGAATGAAAAACCATGTTTATATTTAACATATTACATTGACTTACATAATGCGTTAAGACCATATTGATTTTTCTCGAATTTCTTAAAAATGGAATGACATATGCCGTCGTTTCCTTCACCTTGGACCGGTTTATTTATTCACATAATCAGCAAAATACAATCATAACATAAATACATATACGCAGATCGGCTATACAAAGAATTGGTGTATACATTTCTGATTATTATACAACACGTATATTAAAGTAAATCAAAGTATACAAATAATGTCGATAGGTACATATATTGAGTGTTGCGATATGGTTAAGCGAATTTGTTGAGATAATCGGCCAATGTAAATTCATAATTAACCTAGTTAAAACAAACAAGTTCAACATATTTCATCGTAATCTATTTATGCCACAATATCTCAACTGTATCTAACTATTACGACGGCGAATCTGGCTTGCTACTGATATGAACGATAGTCGGTATTCTCAGTTGGAAAATATAAATTCACAACAGGTACCGCATTGACATACTCATTTTTATTTAAAATTAACATTAAATATAATTGGGTTCAAGTGTAAGATGATATCAAGCATGTATGTTATTTTGTTTTTAAATGGAAGATAGCTACGCGTATGGTATGTGATTACCAATAAACATAACATTGAACACATGTTAAGAAGGAATGAGATTTTATTATTTTTTGCAGAACACGGTTCCTACAAGTCGGTTCTGTGGAATTTTAAAATGAACGATAATTGTTATTACCTGTGTGAACGACCAACGACATAACCATTCTGTGTAACCTAACGACACGCAACACGCGAATGCTGTCTTTATGTAATTAACTAATTTTGATACGGTATAATTCAATGATTGTGTTCGCTGAAATAGTGCATCAATAACGGATTGTTTTTTTCTTTCTTAATAAAAAAGATAGAACTTTAGTTGTTTGTATATGAGTCGTACAGTGTATAAGAAATTGGCCACTTGCCTAAAATTAAGTTCTTGACAATGATTTTCATTATTCCTATTATCATGATGTTTTCTGAATAAACTGCTATTTTCGAAAATGCCTAAGTTAAGCCTTTCACACTAAGTTGACAGTGTAACAGTCTGCCATAGATTATATACCTTGTAAACGATGTAGATTGAGAACATGTCGCATCAAATTGCCCCGGATTTTGAGTTATCAGAGTCGTCATAAAAACGATATCATTAGCATACAAACAAGTCTATATGCTAGTTAAAATGTATTCTTCATTAAGGAATGCTGTTTTGTTGAGTACGTTAAATTATAATTATCTACGAATTTCACCTCAAAATAAGGGAAACAAATCAATTGATTGAACTTTACTTCTGAAAACGCCTGTAACCACTTATTGTTGGAACAAAGGTTATGAACATTAATATTGGTCATGGAATTGCAAGTTGCAATCGAAAGAAAAAAGCGCTAGCTATTATAACATCAGTATTTCGATCAAAATGCAATCTTCAACTTGCACATTACACACTATGATGCAGTAAAACGGCACTGAAAACATAGGTTAAACATGTAATAATTATAAGCAACATGGAATAAAACGTCAATATTGCCAGTAAATTCGAACTTAATATTTCCAAGGAAGACTTATATTAACACACTGTGAACGCCTAAGACGAGTTATATTATCTTGATAGCATTCACAAGTGATTGCCTTATGTTTCTAATTTTGATTGTAAAACAGGTTGTTTAAATCGCAAAACCTCCAGGTTAATTTCTGGTGATTCATTATTTATAATAATTGGGAAATAGTGCAACTGCCTCGCATATGTGTGTTATGGCATTTCCATACCTTGGTGGCTCCTTGAGTTTTGACTACTAAAACACAACGCACGTAATAATCCATAGTATAGTGTTGTGTTATTGTCTGATTTCTGAGGCATGTTTGAAGGTCAACAATAATTCACTGACATATGTTCACCGTGTGATCGCCTTAACTACTTTTGCATTGTGTTAAATACAAAAACAGAAGACAAAATCATCAACGTCGAGTGCACACTTATTATTATGTACTAAAAACGAATAATTTAACATTTGTGTTCAGGGCAAGTGTCTGACGTTGATAAAATACAAGCAATAAGAGCTGCGTATAGAGAAACGAACCATGTTGTATGCCTATACAAATACTTGAGTGTATGCACAAGGAAAACATACAGCATAGCATGTTCTGATCGTTCTATAATCAAGACAGCATATGACCCCTTAAAAAACGTTGCTGACTCTTTTTAAGGCACTAGGGTATCTCAGCGCAATGTAACCATGTTTCGGTTCCTATATGTAGCTGGCAAAAATAAATAACAAAATATTCAAATTTGTTTCAATCTTTTTCACGATTTACAAATGTGCTACGCATCGAAATTAAAACAATTAAAGGTCATCATCCTAAATATATCCAGTGGATCAAATGTAACTATCGTTACAATTGGACACTTTTGTTGTATGTGTTTGTGAGTTGTCTATTAACTAATGTGTTACGGTTGTACTGCCAAAATTAAAAATAAACGGGGGGATGTTAAAAAGCCGAAAATTTTAATATGCATTGGTATTTAACTTCAAATCACAATACGTATTATATCTATGAACGTAACATACGTTGACCAAAATGGGTTACTACGGATTGTGCTATCGAATGGCTACTTTAAAAGCAAGTTTCTTAATAAGTCATTATTATTTATAAACATTGTTTTGTGAAAACATACCGATAAAATAGATTTTTATGTCAACATATGTTAGGTACTTTAATAAAAATTTGTATCTGAAAACACATTGAGTTTGAACGTCTATAGATTTGCACCCTTAGCAACTGAAGGGCAGGCGGCATCTGTTACCTTGCAGATAACGTACATTAATATACATGTTTATTGTATAACATATCTTTACTATAAATAGTAACGCAGTGACGTCACGTGTGGGCCGTTATTTGTATCTGACGGGCCTATATGATTATACCGGCCCATGGGCCAAATTGTCATATCTGTGGGATCGCGCGGCTACAACTGAACAAAACAGCGCGATAACAAACACGCTAGCCACAAATCAACGAAATAATCGTTAATAATTAAAATTAAACGTAGCACACAATGAGGTTAATTACAATATAGATTACAACTGAAACTGCACTGGATATTAGATTGTTGACACTCTTTAAGCTTAAACATGAGTAATCAGAAAACAAAAATTAGTAAACGACCCGCTCACCTCAATGACAACTCTAATCCAATGCGTAAACTAGTAAATTTACGACGATATACACGTTCATTTATGTTATTCAAACCCTTAACCTGATATTATTTGAAACTTAACTTGTGTTGGAAACGTTTGTATCAAATGGTAACCTTTCTGACCGAAAACTTAATTTACGCAACCGAAGGAATGATCGGAGCGATTTATGTCACTCCTATCGAAGTTCACAATTGTGTATTACAACCACACAATCCGAAATACGGTTTTGATTCGTTTTTGTTGTTGTTGTTGTTTGTTTGTTGTTTGTTTGTTTGTTTTTTTAAATATTACATGCAAATACATTTATTTCCGTCTATATACTAGTTTGAATGCATTTGGTTTTAATTGTATCAAATAATTAATGCAACATCGGCTTATAGGCGAAACATCAGAATGACATATTGTGTATGGGATAATTAAACATATGAGTGACTGATAAGATACAATAGGGACCATTTAATGTATCTAAAAAGACAAGGTAAAATCGTAAGGCTTGTCGTGAAATAACGGCATAACTAAATAGAAACACTGTTAATGGAATGAACATGACCAAAATAGTTTGCTTGTTGCATAGATTTTATGACTGACATCATCGTAGTGTAGAAAGTTGAGTTTTATGATTGTAAATACGAAGATAATTTAAAGATAAGTCTAAGTGAAATATACGTTAGCATTTTTCAAATGTATCTTACAATTAGAACTTTAATGTTGACGTGTATGCGTATACCCGTTATTTAATGTCTAGCTATGTAGTGGATATTTGGAAAGCCTTTGATAAGACCAAGAGATAAGATGTAGAGCAAACTCTCGTATCGCTTTAACCAAACCAATGAAGATCATATAGAGAATACATGGTTGGTGCCGAGATGGAGAAAGTTTATCCGGCGGGGCTTAGAAAAAGAAAATAGGGCAAGCTTTAGGGAGCCTTTTTTTCCTTTTTCGGGCCGAACCGGATAAACTTTCTCCATCTCGGAACCAACCATGTATTCTGTTTATCCTGCTTCATTTAAAATTATGCCGCTCACACATTTTATCAAAGACAAATTCTTAATTAAGATAACAAAATAATTATTCTGGTCAGCTCCTACATGTACACAACATTCCTTAGGACCGAATTATTACCGATTTTGTCACGTAAAAAATAGTTCCACATTAAACTGATCCTTTTAATACTTGAAATTATGAGAAGAAATAAAAATGAATCGAGAAGTTGATATTTTCAATGTTGGAAATTGAAAAAAAATGAACAACAGCACAACAAAAACTGATTTTTATTTTTTTATCATTAGAAATTTAATAAAATATGCAACAGCCAAAACAAAGACTCAATTTAATTTACCTCAATGGCAGCTTCAATCCAATTATTATAAAAATAAAGTTACAACTATATGCACTAACATGTTCTGTTCTTCCATCCCTTTATGATTATCGAAATGTATTTTAAACCACACTATTGCTTCATGGCGTTTGTATCGAATGCCTACCATTCTGACCTTAAACACGATTTACGAAATCGTAATCCTGTCGGAGCGAGTTATATTATTACTATCGAAATTAACAAATATATGCATGACAAACACACAATCCGAAGTACGTTTTGTATTCGTTCAATGCTTTAAAAATATTAATTATTTTACTGTTAAAAAACCACCACGTCCAAATTCGTGTCCCTAAACTCCACAGTATTGCACTGTCTTGCTAAAACTAGATATGTGTCGTCAGAGAAATGACGTGACACGAGAAACGTCATAAATTGCGTAATCAAGTGAATGGAAATAAAAATACTGAAAGCCGGTTCTGTAATATGTTTGAAGAAAATGCAAAGTAGGATGATATGTTATATAAACGATAATATTCACGATGCGTCTCAATAATGCGTCAACCTTGTGTAGTGTATTGGAAAGGTTACACTCAACTATGTGTCACGGCGTGCGTAGAAATACACTACTTCCTGTTGACCGGAGATAGGAACATGAATTCGACCCTGCTTTATTTGGTCAATGTTTGCAACAGAGGCAGGATAAAATCATGTATGTGTCAACAAGGCATTATAAACTCCCAAGGCCAATTGGAAATGCGGCAACACAATACAATTAAAGTTGATAACGTCCAAGCTTCTTAGTGTGATTCCATTTATAATACTTTAGAATGTTTGATAACGTATTTATTGTCAATGCTGTACAATCTATTGGTGAACAAGTTGAGAGCTATGGAGTTTAAAGACTTAATAGTCTTCAATCCAATTTCCGAGAATGAAAATTGCAATGAAAATCCTATTGATTATTGTTGACGCGCTGTTGTAGCGATTACAAAGAACGCTGAAAGATGCACTATAAAAGTCTATCAGAAAATTAATCTTCTAAAGTCGGCAACTAATATTGGGTCATGGTCAACATGTTAAATCAAAGAAAACAATCATACTTGTTGTCAATGCTAGCTGGTGGTGTCAACGTTCAAAGAAAAAAGCACACATATGATTCCATAAATTTGGTGTCACGTGACATTAAATTATATATATTAACTGAACGATTCGAACATCACCATTCCAAGGTCGGCTGACCAATAGTTACGTCTAAACGCAACTCAATCACGAAAATGTCAGCATACCTCAAATTTGTATTAAAATTATTAGTAGCGGAGTTTATAACCAATATTTAAAAAATGTGACACACTGAAAACCTAAAGCCCTTATCATACATTAACAATACAATACAAATACAAGCAAATGTGATTTTCCGTAGCAATTTCAGTACTTCAGTAATAGCCCATTCATGTAGCCGGAATGTTCCTTTACTGAAATCAAAGTAATATTCGGAGAAACCGGCGGTGTGTCGTCTACGCTCGGGCTCATGTGAATGGTTCCGTTTGGCGACTGCTTGAGCAAAGACGCCATCAAGCCAAAATGTCCTCATTGTGCCTTTTCCCTGCAAATAATAAAGATTGGTGGGAATGAATGACACGGGGTTGGAAAAACACGTAGCTTAAACATGTTCTTAAAATGCAATAGATTAACAATCTCGTATTAAACCGTTTTGTATAATCTTCTAGCTTGGTTTAAATTATAATTCGTGATTTTTATTTTTATTTTCGATATTCTTTTGTAAATAAAATGTTACAAAAACAAGTGACCGGGTAGCAAGCGTTTTTCACATAAAAATTGATATTATTAGTTCCCTTCAAATAATACAATTCTCGTATAAGAAAAAGCTATGTATGCCAATATGGTTAGACAGTCATTTAGACAACCCAAAATTACCAAACCCGTGTTGGAGCTAAGTCAGTCAATGTAACTTTAAGATACAAAAAAAAAACAAAAAAAAAACATACATATTGTGCAAACACGTAATAAGCGACACATGTAGGCTATTAACATTAGGACATACTTGAGTGACAAATCGACATTAGTATACACGTTTACGTTCATAAGGTTTCATTCGCAATTTATTTAATACGTAGGCAGTCGTAAATGTGCAATAAAGTATGTGCGTTTATACAACTTATTATGTGCGATCGGCGGTGAACTATAAACTAGACGTGTTTGCGATATTTTAATCTTGTGATTTATATTATAACGTTTATTGTTATTTTCAAACTTTCTAAAAATTGAATTTACCAATTTAAACTTAACACTTGATCTGACTTTCACTTTACGCTTTTGTTAAACAATGTTTAAATGCAAGTTGCTCTTCATGCCATACGTCAGAACAAGTACACTACTTACCTGTACTTCCACTTTTCCTATTTCAGTTATGATGAACCCTCCGATATGCGTCAGCTCAGCAGCAGACGACTCTGACATCTGTATTCGCGACGTTACATACACAAACGCGTGTGTGTACTGCAATACGTTTAACTGTATACCAATGGACTTCACATTTAAGAGATCCTTGGAGAAATAAAATTATATTAGTGTAATTTTACATATTATAACATATCTTATTAAATTGAGTTCAATATGAATACTTTTCTGATGTTCGATGTTAAAATCACGTATGAAAACGATAATTGAAGGGAACTACCATATATTGAATATACCACTACTATCTGTGAGACAATAGGGCATTACGCCTCTTACTTGTCAAACGATTTGAAATTACGCCCACCTATTCCTTTTAGACAAGATTAAATTAAGCCTACCTCGTACGTATAACACAATATAAATTAACGGCATCCTCCAATATGATAGTACGCCCTTTAACGAATGAAACAATATAAATCACGCCATTCGCTTACATTTGAGAATATATGTAAAATTCTACTTTTAATTGTGAGAAATATTAAACTTCGCCTTTCTCTTAAATTTGAGACGATTTGAAATAACGCCATTCTTTTACGTGTACGAACATATCAATTAACGGCATCCTCTTATATGATTTTACGCCCTTTTCTAACGATTAAGAAAATGCGAAATGTCCTTAGTGTTAAACAATGTGAAATTACGCCCTCCGTTTAGTTACGAGACAATATGCAATTATGCCTTCTTTTTAAGCGTAAGACAATTTTAAATTACGCCCACTTTTTAAGTATCTGACATTTTGACATTACAACCTCTTATAACGTATAAAACACTATGAAAATACGCTTTACTCTTAAGATTGATAAACCATGGACTTTAGCCTTCTTAACAATATGAAACTACCATTTCCTTATGAGTGTGAAACAATGTTCAGTAACACCTCCTCTTATGTGTAAGCCAAAATGAAACTACGCCTCTTTCTCATGAAGTTGTTTATTTTTTCTTATTAAATTAAGTACTCACGGAGTCCTGCGGACGCCATTCTCGAGGCGGTATTCACCGTGTCACCGAAGATGCAATAGCGCGGCATCTTGAACCCAATCACGCCCGTTACAACCGGCCCTGCAAGTCAGTAGGAAAATGATGTTGACTAATTTAGTTTAATAATGTTCGTGTATAGATAATCTTTTGGATTGTTTGCTGCGAGAGTGTGCGAGTGTAACTGGGTGAGTTTGATAAGTTTATCAATTAAATTTGAATCAGGATCATTAAATCAGTAAGTTCATTAATTAAATGTAGCAATTGAGATGAAACTAGCATGTATGTATTTTTGTTAATGTAAGCGTATGTTATTGTTTAATGTCAATCACATGAGAACATAGTTATGCTTATTTACTCCCTCAGTATGCTATTTATGGGTTCATTTGTTTATCTTTTATTTTTATCTGTGATGTTTTATTTAGTTTATAAAACGATAAATAATCTATGCTACTAGTTTTTTTATATAGTGTCATTTGTGATCAGTACTCACGCACCAGTGTTGAAACCCAATCGAAAACTTATTTTCTCATTCTGTATTTGTGGCATTTGCATCGTCTCTATGGTTGCGAGTAGATCGAGCGACAAATTTGCAATCTCTGCCACTTGTTTATCTCCGTTTCGGTTGGGTAATCCAGAAGCTACCATATAACCGTCTCCTGGAAGTCAAATGGAATATTGGTTAGAATCATTTTGTATACTGGCGAATCTCCACTCGAAAGTATGCTGTGTAATTGAATAAACGAACCTATATAAAAAAGAATAAACAAGGTACATTTAATTAAGACAACATGTTCAATTAATAGCAAATAGTGTATAGTTTCGAGAATGTTTTTTAGAAGAGATTTGGCAAATATGCAGCATTATTTGTGTAAATTATCAGAATGATTAAAAAGATAATGATTTAATATTTCAAAACTAGCTATTTTACAGTCCACAATGACAATCTGGCGAGTTATTATAAACAACAAGTAATCAACCTGGATAATACCAGTCAATGGTTATTCCATGATTATAAACCAAAGATGTTAATTTTATTAGGATTGCTTCATAAATACAGTTACATCATACGCGCGGAATATACATAAAATAATAAATATATTATAAAATATAATTCATACATTATAACATTAAATTGAGAAGTAATAATTATCAAATATTTGTAGCTATTTGGAGGTCAAAATGTTATTCCCCTTTCAGTCGATGGCATTTGTTTCCTGGTTCTTTCATTAGTTGGAAATAAAATGTATGTGAATACAATACGTTGTTGCTTTTTTTGCAACGGAAAAAAATTTCATTGGAATTCAGAGGGTAATAAATGGCGTTTTTTTTCGATCCGTTTTATCACATTCTTTAGAGTGTAATTGTATTAGATAAACGATAATCGACTTATTTAAAAATGCGGTACTCTAATTTGATCACATGACATCAGTATCTGCTCTCGCGCTCTCCTATATGTTCGCATGTTGTTTCCAATACCAGGCATTGCTTTAAGTGTATTCAAGAAACAAGTGCTCGTGTAAAGCCAATGACGGATATAAGCTGGCAATAAAACACGAATGGAAATACGCTGATGGTTATTATGTTCATGTAATAGATACAAATAATACAGAACCGTGTTAAACGTTAAATGAAAATAATGCATATTCATGTTTTTTTTGTATATATTTACTTGTTGTTATCGTATTTTAATAACAACTAGTTTATATTTCAATAGTAACATTCCGTTCATGATTCATACATGAATTTGTTTTAATATTAAATGTCTCGTTACATAAGAATTAAATGATAATTTAACCATATGAACATTTAAAGACATACTCAAGGTTATTATACGTGACTTTAGTGTAAGACATTCCACACAAAAACAGTTTGTATACGTCATATTCATTTAAAGATATCGTCAGTCTGTTGACGTTTGGAATACTAATATCTTTAAAGTCAGTGAGTGCAAAAAAGGTGTTGTAAGTTTCTGCTATTGTTCAATAAACACCGACATCTTTGCGTGACGTCGTATGAACATTTTGCGTTATCGTCTGACCGTACATTATTTGCAAAATGAGTAACTACGTTAACCAACATCACACAAACGTTAACCATGACACCAGGTTTGGAGGTTCATACACGGTCACCGAACCGGAAGTGGATCCGACGCTTTGCGGGCGCGGAGGATCGCTCAAAGAGCGCCGTTGTCAGCTGTTTAAATTAAACACACTTGCCATTTTGCCCGCACTCATTCTCATCGTCCGCGAGGCAGTGCAGGTGGCAAGTGACTTTGAGGTAATGCTTGAACTTTGACACATTTCAAAGGCTATTTTGTTGTTGAAGATGATAATGTATCTGTTTCAAATGCAGCCTTGTGAATATGCTCGATAGCTATGCAATGCGGACGTTTCGAACACGCCATGATAGAAACGTTGATGTGCAGTTTACTTTTGACAGTTTAAATAATAAATATAGACGTTATTTTGCATTGTTTATGCTTTTGATATAACAACTATTGAGACTATATGTCCATACTTCATATAAATATTAATGGTTTGCACTGTCTAGACCAGAACATAACATAACTAATCTTGTTATGATCATTAATTTTTGTATTACAGTCCATCGGTTATTTTACAAAATAATAATCAAACATCGTCAAACAGACAGTCGTAATGAAAAAAAAACATTACAGAAACATCATTTGAACAATTATAAAAAAACATTTGAACATTGCTTAAGATTAAAATTAAAATGATAAGTTTGTGATTTTAAGTCCGCTCGTTTTATACAAGGTGTAATGCTAAATTATGTGCTTTGATGAATCTGCATTTAACATCAAATTTGTAAAAATCAGACTCATGCCCTTACTGTGTTACTATTTCTGTCTTATTTATGTCTTATTATCCACAAACAACAGCCCCATTCTTCAAAATGTAATTGTCTTTATGACCTCATACATACTTAAATATGAAGAGAAGTTATATTTTTCTTATTTTCTTCCCGTAAAACATTTTTAGTTAAGTCAAAGAAATATTAAACATGTTTAAGCTAATTCTACTAATTGTTTAAATGGACTTGTTCACAGTTGTTCAATATTAAAACATGTTCATATATTTAGTATACAATGTATACGTTTTTAATACTTACAAGTGCAATAACACTCCTGATTAAAAACAATGTAATAAGTATATGCCCGTTTATAATTAATAATATAGTTATTTTTCACGGATAGCAACGACACATGGGCAAATGTTTATATATATATGGTTCTCCATCGTATTATATTTCCGCTTTCAAATACATATACATTAATGAACGGTCCTGATTGGTCGAATTAAAAGTTGTCCCTAACGGACTTTTGTTGCTCTGGTCATCTGATTATGGTTGCTGATATCTGCCATATCGTTGGAGAATGTTTGCATGTTTGCAGATGTTTCTCATGACGACCACACACACACACACGCTTGCATACACACGCACACATGTGTGAATTTCCAAGTTAATTAAGTCCGTTCGCGCCTGAGGCTGCATTATATTTGGATCGGGAAGTGTTTCCGCTGGGCTGGTGCAATTTAAATCACTAAGTAATCATATCGTTATTAAATCGACAGTAAATTTTCTGGTATTGCATTTCAATTTGAATAAGTGCTATAAAAGCTTAAGGTGTATCTACACGTATACGCTAGGGAGTATTTGTCGTTTTTATGTGTGGTTCGACTCTTCATGAAACGGGATGACATGTTGCATTGACCGTTCCAAGGCGAAGAATCAGCTTCAGTAAGAATTAGTTTATGATTAATTCGCGTAGTTTGCATTGTCCTGTATTGCATATTCAATTGAATCATGGCTTTAAATAAATTAGCTGAGTTGGTCCATACAATATATAGTCATATAATGTTTCTGAAGTGTTATTATTTATATATATGTATTTATTTATAATATTATTACGTGATAGCACAACACAATAGTATGTGGCGTTCATATTACCATTTAATATATTATTTATTTCCTTGTAAGCATAAAGCAAAATGTGCTGCTTGGTTTTTGGAATATTCGAATATTTATTTCACTCGTACAGCCACTCATGCCCTTTTGTTTTTATTACCACTCGTGATAAATAGTATATCACCCTCACACACTAATAGCATGTACATATATTGTGCCATGATATTGATCTGCTTAACACCATCGTATGAATGCGTTTTTTTTTTAAATATTATTAGACACGACCTCGCTTTGTGTTTCGAATGACTGCAATATACATTCTAATGAAGTCAGAAAAGAGAAACTACTTTACCTAATACGACCTCTTAAAACCAACCGGTTGGTATTCATTGTGCTATTTACTTAAATGACAGAAAACATGTTTGAAAATGATTGCTTATTGTTTATATATATAAGCCGTTACTACTATTGCATTTGACGTTGTGTTTTTTAAGAAGTAGTTTAATAGTGACACTCTTCTTCGCCTTTTTTTTTCTTTTAAATGAGGTCACTTTTGGAACGAAAATCCAGTGTAGGTGGAAAGTGTTGTCCCTTCGTAGCCTGTGCGGACTGACAACATTATACATACATTTTCAGGCAGTAAGTTTCTACTAAAAACGTAATCATGAACAGACAAATGTTCATTGTATACAAGACTCGTAACAAAAAAAAAACACAAATTAATTTCGTCGGAATATTCGACATTTTGACGCAAAATCCATAATACTTAATATTAATAAGTCTGAATAAGTTTTACTTTACATCTTGTATGTATTGACCTTCATTACAGGTAGCTCGATCGTAATTTGAGCTTTTATAGTTATTTATAACACCACGATGTTTAATGTTCTAACACAATTGACCACATAAATAAATGTTCTCTGTTTAGGCTCCATTAACACTCCTGTTCCCTGTTGTGAATGGTATGAATCAGGAAATAAAAAGCAAATACTCGTTTGATGTCTTATTTATGCTTCATTAGGATAAAGAATAAATTATACATCAACGAACTGTTCAGTTATTAATGTCGATACACAATCTGCATGCCGATATGCGGTATACAATAATGGCTGTTTTTTTTTTTTATTCAATTAGTTTCTATTTATTTTATAAAGAAACCAATTAAAACTATTGCTGTTATTGTGTCTATGCATTAGAAAGGAAAGCCATTAGCCAAATTGTTTAAATAGAAATGCATCCAAATGACAAATAGCCGTTGATTGGCTGTATCACAATGCTAATGGAACATTCATTAATAGTCAATATAGTTTGTTATCTAATTTGGTAAAATTGTCACGAGAAATATAGGTTTTAACCGTTCACACATACTAAGTAATTGCATGTAACTTCGCATACTGTGGTAAGTGGGGAAAACAACGTGCGAGTCTCATACTTTATCATTTATTTGATAATTGTATATTTAACAACGACTAAATACCACACATGACTAACACCTGATTGTATTGTGTAGCGTTGGTAAAGCATGTACGAAATTGTTCAAAGAAGATATCCAAACAACGGACGAATATGTCAAAAACAAAACTACAAACTTATTGTTTTCTTGTTATTTCATTTTGTATTTCCATCGTAAACATGATATGTTTTGAACATAGCATATTCTTTTTTAAATACACGAAAAGAGTATCTATGTTTAACTATTTTTTCGATATTAGTTATGGTACATAAGGACTATGGTTGATGTGAATTAAAAATGTTTAAAACAGTGTCAATTTAAAACATGATTTGAAGATTAACTAATAGGGAATGACATTATACAAGTACATAAAGATATCGATAAAAAAATGGAAAAAAAATGTATGAAGCTTTATGGTAGGTGCATCAATATTTCAAAGTATATTTAAAGTTGTGTTTA
The DNA here is from genome assembly GCA_007657795.1 of Dreissena rostriformis. NCBI lineage: Eukaryota > Metazoa > Mollusca > Bivalvia > Myida > Dreissenidae > Dreissena > Dreissena rostriformis. The sequence goes on along the minus strand of VMBQ01000810.1, from coordinate 213,644 downwards.
TGAAATGATCATCACAGAATACCCGAGCATTTGTTTCTGAGTGTATATAACATAAATCAAATAATTTTGACGGAAAAAGATTGCATTTATGGAGGTAAGTATTGATTTATATTGGAAATTTCTGAGTTTGGTGTCAATAGTTAATTTGATTGGTGGGCTGAAGATGGTTCATTGGTTAATGTCTTGATTATTTAGCGTGTATTGCCACTTATTTAATTGTTTGAACTATTCAGGTTGTGTTTCAGTATCAGTGATCTATACACTAGTTCGCAGGCTTTTGTATGTTCTGCTATTGTGTTAAGCATGCACAGAGGTGTGGTATAAATTATATCGTTCTCTTTTAGTTTATGGTTCGTTTCAACGGGTATGCTTTTGACAATTTTATGGTATTTTATAAAGTCTGCTTTTTATCTATTTCATAAAGATGTATACTATCTTGAACACTCTAAAATGCTTTTTCTCAAAACTACACAATTATAGGGTTACACTATATGTTGCCAATTCACTCTGTTGTGTAAATTCAAGTCGAATCATAACTAATTTATGCAATTAGTATGGTATTTACTGTTAATATTTCACAATAATTTGAACTTATGCTGTGATGACATTGATTATGAAAACGTGTTTTGTGTTCAAATATTCAATCACATGTGTTCATTGAAGCGGAAATCTATCATACAGTGAATTAAATATTGAAAAGGCTTTGCTAAGCCATGAACATATTATAAAGCATAAATCCCAAACTAAATTAGTGTTTCAACAGTATGAAACACTAATTTATCAAAAAGACGTGTTGATGTAGATTAACCATATAAAAACACATACAAATGTAAACCGTGAAATAGAAACAAAAAGTATCCAGTGACAAGTAATTAAATAAACAATATTGTGCTAAAAATACTTGTCAGTGATTGATCGCATAATTATAAAAATTAATAAATTAAAACCTCAATTGCACTACCTATAGATTTTTCGAGACCAAAACGAACTTATGAAATATAGTTTTCGTTCCAAACAACAGGAACACAAGTAGGAAAATAGAACACCTAAATCACGGTTTAAATGGCTTCACTTGATGCGCAATTGTTCTCTTCGTCATTTCAATGTCATAAAACCCCCTTTCGCACAGCATGGCTTATGAACGTTTATACGATAAAATTATATTTTCAGACTGTACAACATAACCGCGACATACAGGCCAGTATACAGTTAAGCGTAGAGATCAGTGCCGTCGTTCACGCCATGCAGATAGAGCGGGGAACCACCGCCCTCTACGTGTCCTCCAACGGGGAACCCTCCGTACGCCCGCGGCTCCTAAACTTCTATAGTGACACAGACACTGCACTGGAAGGTCTGTCCAAATGGGTCAGCATCGAGTCCAACGCTTTCGCTCAGGTATTATTACATGATATATAAGATTTTGCCATATTTACTGACACTACGATCCATGAACAACAGGCCCATTTGTAAGTTTTTCATCTGTTTTAATTGTGATTACGTATCGTCTATTGTTTTATAACAACTCGCCCCACGTTGACCAACGACTCATCCCATAACGACTCATCCCATAGCGAAAACCCACTCTCATCATGTGTATTAACGATTCGCCACCTATTCCTTAAGGAATCGCTCAAAACATAATTAACGTATAGTTTATATTGGATTGTATATTCACATTGATACAAATAAATATGGTTTATACATGGATATACTTTAAGACGAAGGCCGCTTTTCAGCGCCATATCAGCGACTTCAGATCTGACCTTGACCCACTTAACACAACCCTTAGGCGAGTGATCCAGTTCTACAGCGAGGTCAACACAGCTTTCATCGCCATGATAGGACGAAGTCTTAACCTGCGTAAGCCGTTCAAATTTTGGGTGGACCTGGCGTCATACCAGAAACTGATCTTCAGCAAGGAACAGGCTGGGATAGAACGGGCATTAGGAAGCACATACTTTGCACGAGGTAGAAACTAGATTTAATTGACCCTTCCCTACACCGACTTATGTCACACATGTGTGTTATTCTAAGCACACGACTTAATTGAGCTCTAAAACAGACAATAATAAAGCATTATGTCAAATTCGTGTATTATAAAATACCAACACTTTGCATACATAACTTCCACATTGTGTCACAACACTAGAATATTGCTGCAGGGGAACACATAATGTTTTGATACTAGGGTTTGTTTAGTAGCAAAGACATAATGCCTCGATACTTTCGAATGACAATGTATTAACATATCTTTATCTCGATACTAGGATATGACGTCTACGTAACCCATGATGTCTCGATACTTTGACTTTTCTTACATGTAAGATAGTTTGTATTCATCTAAACCAACCATTGGCAACCAGGTAATGCATATTTGTTATATGAATAATACAGTCTATTAGTCAACAGTTTATCTTCGCACTGGCAACGTGCGGTTTAAACCCTAAAATATAAGCAAATAGTTGACAGTAGAAAAAAGTATGTTGAGATTAAAGTGTCATAAAATGAATCTGTCACGTTATCACCAGAAAAAATCACCATGCTCGTCATATAGAGATAAACAAGATCCGTTTTATAAATAGAAAACTGTTCATAAAAAAGAACGTTCATTTTTGTATATTTTAATTAGTATAGAAATTTGTTTTGTAGATATGTTTTTATGGACATATATATTATATGTGTTATCATGCTAACGAAAAACGTACTTATAATAATGCGTACACAGGCAAACTATAAAAAAAACTGTATCAGTTTGTTGAACACACGATCAACTGAAATATTTATCCGTAATAACATATGCTTTACATAAACGCCTGTAAAAAATGTGTGACAAACAATTTGACAAAATAAACAGAATATTTATATTAAATGACATACGGTAATGCAGCTGCAAGCAGTTGAATTTGTCTGGTGTAAAAACGTGTAAAACTTATTATAGTGCGTGTATGCTTGATCCAATTTGAGTATTACTTGTTCAACTGCTGTGCTCAACAATATGTCAGCATGTCAGTTTAATACTGTAAATGGCCTTAATTTTGCACTTTTGAACGGAACTATGTGGCATAGCATAGGCAATTTGAGCTAGGCATGAACTAGCAACGATTTAAACACATATAACGAAAATCATCCTTGTTTAGGTCAACTTCCAGACAATGACCTCTTGTGGTACAACGAGAAGCACGTTCTAGGCATTTACTTTCTGCAGCAGAGCCGCCAGTACTCCGAGTTCACAGACTCGTGCATTGAGTCTATGTATGAAGGTATGGCATACGGCTTGCATAGTGTACTGTATTTTCCTTCATTGTGTATGTGACTGGCGTTATTTGTTATTTCACAGAGGTGACCTTTACGGTGAGATAGATTATAAATGTATCCGATGTAACTACGTATCAATGCAGGAACGGACCTGAAGACCATTATCAACTTGATGCAGCAGCAAATACAAAACAACGCACTAATGGCGCCTTCTGTCCTGACTGGAGAGGTCTGGTTCGAAAATATGACAGAGTTTATAGATATCTTGAAAAGAGTGCAAGACAGCCTTGCAAATAAAGTCATACAGGTGTGTACAAATATTTAAAACATTATAAAGGTTCCAGCAAGCCCGAAAACTGTTTTCTAAAATAAATATTTATCATTTTGCTTTAATTACGCGTCAAACTGGTCTTCTGATTGAAAGCAATCTTAACAATGATAACATATGGGCAAATGTCGTTGTCCTTGCGATGTATTCCAATTTACAGCAAGTGCAACTTCGGCTGCACCAGTGGGAGAGGAATCATATTTATAAATGCGATCTTTTATTTATGACAAGTAATCCATTGTCAAACATTGAGACACAAAACAAATTCACTAGACACTTTACAGCTTAATTGATGGTTTTTTGCTGTAAGATTGGTAATTCGTGAAACAAGTGAAGATGAGCTATGTTATTTAGCTGAAGATAAGCATACACAACCGAGCTAGGCAATTTATGAACACAAACAATCAATTTGGTCTACGTCTACATACTGGGAAACTCAGACAGTTAATTGTATGTTTATGACGATTATGCTATGTTGATATTATTTTCTTATTCAAACACACACATACTTTAATAAAGAGCAAGTGTTGAGTTTATATCTAGTCATTAAGGAAACTTTTATAAAACCTTAACCTATACTCTTGATGAATGGTTCAGGTTTTCGTGCCAACAAATCAAGTATTCAACATGTACATATTATTTAATTTATTATATTAATGTGTGCATTAGTTCTGTTTTCAACAAAATAAATGACAACAACAAAATACTTAAAATTGCGTCATACAAATGTACGAAATGGCGTCACTGTTCTAAGCGTATTTGTGGTGTTAAATAAGGTTGAACTGCTCAAACATATATAAACATATATATGCTATGCACTTCATTTACCCTGCCGCTAAAGTTTGTAAAGTGTTCAAATTTCAGCAACTAACAGTTAACACACTTTCAAACTATGGTTGATTAAGTTTCGAGTGTTTTCCTATGTATGTGTGAAGAAAGCAATCAAGTTGTGAATGTTAACTCCCTACATGGGACCTACACTGTGTAATGGTGAATTGTAATCCGAGTTAAATAATGTAGAATCTGGCAGTACAAATTCGATGATATGTTTATCGAAACATTACATGGTTTAAGCTAACGTTAAACAAGCGTATTTGTTGTAGGCAGCTGAAAATGAAAACTCTTCTGTACATGAAGCCTTAACGATTAGCGTCGTGGAGTTAGCCATCGCTATAGTGATAATGCCTGTTATCTTCATCCTGGCGCGCAACATAATAAAAAAGATACAGAACTTTTCGCAGGAATTGAAGGACAAAACATGTGAGCTAAAGTCGGAGAGACTGCGAACGGAAGAACTTCTAAACCAGCTCTTGCCAAGATCGGTTGCCAAGGGACTCGTGAAGGACGGGAGTACCATACCAGAGTCATATAATTCCGCGACAATTATGTTTTCGGATGTAGTTGGATTTACAGCTATTGCAAGGTGCGTTTGTAGCAAACATATACTAAGAACATATTCATATGTTGGTATTACCAATTTTACCTTGACCTGAACATACTAATTGTTGCCGTTCCATTACGTTGAACATAAAGGTTTCGGTATTATACTCAGTTTAATCGATCAAGAAGGTAGCCTCGTAATAAAGCATGTAGCGTAATTGCATGTTGATACGCAATTTCAGCCGACGCAGCTACGATAGAATATGACTTCACAACTTGTCTTTGAATAGGTTAAGTTTGTTTTAATATTTTATTTTTAACTTAATTACATACATAATAATTTTGATAACAATAATTCAGTGTCAACGTTTATCGAGTTAGCAATAAGTCTAACATGTCTTGATCTAAATTCTATCTGAACAGTCTCTGTACTAAATGTGGTAGCGTATAAGTATTGAGAATTACTTGACGGAAATAGGAAGTACTAATAATTAAATAATTACCAGGTGCGATTACTTCCTAAAACAGAATGTGTCTAGTAGCAAGATTCGATCGCTGATATGGCTATTTAATCTTCGTGGAAACATTTTCTCTGAAATGTAACGGGAATTAAAATGGGATGGCAAACACTGATTTGCGTTCAAAACCTGAGGCAAGGAAGTGTGATCTGTAAACTAGTTATCACTGGCCACGTTGTGTTCATGAATGTTGTTTGAACAATTTATTCAAATTGGCATATTACGTTAATCAAAGTTCGGTTATAATATTTACACAGTGATGTTCAACAATAATTAAGTTCAATAAATAACTATATATATTTCATTGTATATGCTTTAAGTGATAACTTACTCAAAATTCGGTTATATAATTTACACAATGATGTCCAATATTGATACATTTCAATATATTTTCACAATAAGGATTTTTATTTTGGTGGCAAAAACACGTCATTTACAATCGGCCACTCATTGTTAGTTCATACTTTCCTATGTTAAACTCGTTTTTGAGATACGGTTGAAAGCTCCACAGAAGCTTAAACACTATCACAGGTCTTGGGCTCGATTAATAACATATTGTATTTGAACTATATGTTATCTTGCTGCTTGAAAATGTTTATTTCTCAAATCACATTATTTTGTAACTAAATACTTGGATAGTACGTGTTTGTTGTAATCATATTGTGTTCGTACCACATTAAATTTGAATCCATCAGTGGTATCTGATGTAAAGTAATGCGCAATATATGTTCTATTTTTTATTATCGATGTAAATGTATGGTGTCTTGTGTGGCAGTGCAATAACGCCGATGCAACTGGTGAACTTGTTGAATACACTCTACATGACAATTGATACACGGCTAGAAGAATTCGACGTTTATAAAGTTGAGACAATTGGTAAGTAACATTTACAGTACATTTATGAACTGAAACAATCCAATGTTTATATCAAAATCAGTCGTTGGTTACACATGCTGATTTCATAACGGCCAAAACGAGATCACAGTTTGGCGACCGTCCATATCAACAGTCATGTAAAGGGAAAATAAAATAAGCTACGTTGCTTAATTGTTATTTTTTTTACATTCGATTCGACAAGCTTTGACACAATTCAAAGGCAATTAGTTGAAACAGGCAGCAATCATGTTGTTTTGCTTGAAATAACAAGTTTACATTTCATTCTGTTGCTTTTAAATACAGAGTAATACAGAGTATAATTAAAAGTTATGAAATACAAATTACAACACAGCAATTTATGTAAAGATGTATTTATCCCTGTAATATATAGGCATTAGCGAAATGTCAATTCAGATTTTACAAGTTGACTAAGATTTGTAATATGGATTGTATTTTTCTCGCAATGAATAATAGGTATGAGTTGTAAACCATATTCCAAAAAATAACGAAAACTAACTTAACCCAGTATGGCTAAACTATAAAACAAAATAAAATCTGGACATAACGACATAAAACATAAATATTCATAAAGACAGAAGCTTGACAAATTAAAAAAAGTAGGATACACATACTGCTGACAATTATATGTATAACAATTTAAGTATAATGAACACTGCGGTTAGAAATAATATTGTTGTGATAGCAAACTACAAACTCTAACATTATTTATCGTACGGAATAACTGTTTTTACTCGAAATATTCTATGAACTACACTTACCTCTGATATGTATTTCGGTATGAACTACCATTGTTTAGAAACGATGATGCAAAGACGCAAGTAATCAATTAAGAAAACATTGCACCCCGATTATTGAAACAAAAACTACTGGTTGTGATACTGGTTCATGAATTTACCTGTTATTGGCCTGCACAATGTTAACCACAGTATATGCATCACTCACAAACAGTGTTTTAAGACTTTATTAAATAACACAATACGGATACAATATGTTATGTTCATACTCAGTTCATATGTACAGTAGCCAGTCTAATATATATGTGGCATCAACATGTTTGATGAGTCACATCGGTTTAAATTAAGGCATGTCTAATGTTAATTTGTATTCATTAATGTGATCAAATGTGTCATATAGACAGACAGACAGATAGTTTATTTACGTCTCACTTTCGTACATGTTATTACAGATACACATATAAAAATATGGTAAAAATAAAAGACATGTATAAAACCACTCAGAATGAGTTATGAGAGACACACCTATAAATATACATATATATACATATGACATAAATGATGATAAAAACGCTGTAGAACATGATATGATAAAAATTATTTGTTTAAAATGTGACATAAAACAAAAACACACTAGTACAATAAGCATAACATATCTACAAAATATTATCTATCTATACAAGGTATTTTGTCTGGTGACTAGTATATCATGACAAGCTTTGGCACTGTATATAACGATTTCGTCATTAGATAATATGTAACCGAATTTGTTATCATCACTATACTCAGAGAAATCCGGATTTATTTCAAATATCTTTGTGAACAACTTTTCTCTAATATCATCATAGAGATTACATGACATAAGAACATGATATTCGTCTTCCACTTGGTTTATACAGTTAAAACAAAAACGTTCATTTGGTACAATTCCCTGATATCGTCCAGTTTCTATTTTAAGTGGTGCTACACCACAACGGAATTTAGCAAATGCACTTCTATGGGACCTAGGTATAATATTATTATTAACATAAGACTCAGTGTTATATGTTTGCTTAAAAAGCTTGTATGTTCTTAGTTTATTTCCTCCTCTGCCATGGGCAGCTTGTTCTCTGTTTATATTATTTAACCAAACAGCCTTATAATCATTAAATAGATCATCAATACAGTTATTGGTTATACATTTGCGTTCAGATGTCGAATAGCTATAACTGATGTCCAGCGGTACTTTCATACATATCTTGTGGTGCCAGTTCTTTGTGTGGTGTCTTTTCATGTAAGACCATTTAAACACTTTGTAGTTGATACGGTTATTGTCCATACTATTTAACCGGAACCAGTTAGTGAGAATCGACTTCCACTGCCGTGCATATGGGGGGAGCCAACCCATATCTCCAGTTATTCCCGCGTTAGGTGTATATTTTCCCACTCCGAGGTAGAAACGACACGCTCTATGATGTACGGCATTGATAGAGGCATAGTCCTGGGTTCCCCATATTGCTGCCCCATAACTTATAGTTGGCCACACTATACTGTCGTACAGTTTGGTATAGATATTATATGGCATTCCACCAAGTGATTTGAACTTTGATATAAGCAGTCCTAAGGCTCGAGTCGCCGACTTAGCGACATACTTGGCCGTTACACTATAGTCTAAAAATTCTGACAAAACAAGTCCGAGATATCGATATTCAGCAACACATTCAAGTTCATTGTTATTACATGTGAATCTATAATTTGTTTTCACAACATTTTTATTTCGGAAGTGCATTATTTTACTTTTGTTTGTATTGATAGTCATTTTATTGGAGGTACACCACGATCCTAAAATATCAAGGAGAATCTGTAGGTCACTCTCAGTCTCAGCAATGAGTACTAGGTCGTCAGCGTAAAGTAAGTGATTAATAATCATTTCTTCTATATGAACGCCTATTCCTGACTGGTTAAGGCGCAGGCTAAGGTCATTGAGAAAGAAATTAAACAATGTAGTTGACAATAAACATCCTTGTTTTAAACCGATATTTTGGCCAAACCAGTCGGTTCTATACGAGTTGACATTTACAGCACATTTCACATTTGCGTACAAAGATTGAATAGCACTGAGTAGTTTCCCTTGAATCCCGTGTTTTTCTAGTTTTGACCACAGAATGCGCCTCGGGATCCGGTCATACGCCTTAGAATAGTCCACGCAGGCTACGAAGGTTGATTGCTTATTCTTTTTTCGACATTCAATAATATCAGTCAATGTTGATAACTGGTCTATTGTGCTTCGTTTACGCCGAAAACCATTTTGTTCGTCGGCGAAAACGTTATAATCTTCGGCCCACTTGGTAAGTCTATTATTTATCACCGCACAATATGCTTTGTAAATCGATCCCGTTACTGCAATACCCCGGTAATTGGTTGGGTCTCTTTTGTCAGACATAGGGTTTTTTAAAACCGGTGTTATTAAGCCCAAATTCCAAGAGTTTGGGATCTTACCCGTCTCAAAGCAGACACAGAAGAGTCTATGCAGGAAATGTATACAGGGTTCCGACTGAATAACTTCAACTGGTATTTCATCATGCCCCGGGGCCTTGTTTTTATTAAGGGATCTCACAGCTATGTGTACATCATGCAAGCTAATGCCTTGATTCAGCTGTTCTGTATTATGGTGCTCCAAAATGTTAACTGTGTCATTATTCTCCTCAAAATGAGTGTCCGTTTCACAATTAAGTAAGGTTTGGAAAGCATGTTTCCATTTAAATAATACTTTACCAATGTCATTTGTTAAGGAACCATCTTCTTGTACTGTTTCCATTGGAATGTGTTTAGTACGTTCCGAGCCTAAGCCTATTTTCCCAATCGATTTCCAAAACTCGCCAGATTTATTGTCCTCGCACGCTTTTAATAAGCTTTCTTGTGATTCAAACAAATATTGGCGTTTGCGTCGTTGTACACTTTTGTCAAAAAGTTTACGTTTTTCAACGTATTTTGACTTAAGCGTTCTCTTAGAATTTATATCCTTACATTTCAGCCATGCGCTTTCCCTTTGGCACATATCTTTCCATAAAACTGTCAAATTTTCGTTCCACCATTGCTTACGGTTACGTCTCTTTTTGTTACTATGACCATCAGGAAGAGTTATAACCTTTGGTTTCAGATATTTATTCATTTCGCTTTTTATAATACCTGAAAAATCGTTGTATGCATTGTCTATACATGTTTGTGTATGTTGATTTGATTCAAGCACATTTATTTTATCATCCAGAATAGCAATAATGTCTAGCATATTCATAAAAACGTTTGGTATATTTGTTTTTTCATACCTTGTTCTTTTGGTCTGTGTGTACAAATCATTATAGGGGTGTTTTACTGTCTCTGGGCAACTTGCACATTTCAATTCTATATTCCACGATATTACAGAATGGTCCGGAATTGAGGTACTGTCCCTACCTTCAATGGCAATGGCTTCCGTCACTAATTTAGAAGCTCTGATTACGTTAAAAGCGCTATATCTGTTTAGTTGCTCGTACGCTACAAGGCAGTAGTCGATAACGGAGCAACCCCGTACAGATATACTGGTATAGTCATTTCCGGTAAAATTACGTCCATTAAATATGCACATATTCGTACTTAGTAAGAAGTCAATAAACGTATCACAATGCTGGCTTGTCTTGTAAGCGATTACTTCTCGTGTTATCAGATCGTCCACACCTCTTATAAAATCGTCATTGTCTCCAACTCGGATATTGAAATCTCCGACTATTGTGACAATGCCTTCTGATTGATACTGGTATAACTGTGACATTAGTGTATCTAAATATTCATTCACATTTATATGCCTAGATGAGTTTGCTGGTGGTAAGTAACATATGCATTTCACAAGGATTTCTGCTGTGTTCTTTTCGGTCAATTTAATCCACAAAATTCCTTTTGTTTCGTAGTTAAGCTTTTCAATTAAGAATTGATCATACAAAGTATTTCGTATTAAAACACCTACACCACCACTACCCTTCGGGGCGTTCACATTAAATATTTTGTCTCTTATTTCCAATCCACGTATATCCGGTTATATTTAATACGTCATGTTGCCGTAAATGAGTTTCCGCTAATCCGATTATATCCAAGTTTAAATGCTTTAAGATATTTGATCTCACTTGATAACTATCTGATTCTTCATCTTTGTTAAAACCGTTACAATTCCAAAACCCGCATGAAACCTAGTTCCGGTAGCGGTTGTATCTTGAAAAGTGCGGACTGCGGTAGTCACGTGANTAGTTACCGAAATTAAGATAAGATATCACGCGTCACCTTTAAATAACATGTTAAATGACAATCAAGACCTTATTCATGCCAGGGACCTACACAAATAGGTCCATGTCCATGCTGTGTTTTATTACTCTTAAACGAATGCAGATGAACCTTATTTCTACTAATTACGTAATTTATATTTAAAAAAAAACACGAACTATTATGTGGTTGTCAGATCGATAACAGAAACTCTTTAAATCCTCAAATATATTTGATAAACCCGTTTCGCTTCCTTGTTTTGCGTAGGGACCTATACACACATATATAGGTCCATGTTTATTTCTTCAGTACCGTTTTGGAGGCGCGCGAGAGTATTCAGGGGCGGATAATCCGGGAAGGAATCGATTTCTGGGATTGTCTATACTTACAACATTTTAACTAAAATATTATCAAACCACCCAAATGATTATCTATAAACGTATATAAGTAAACTAACTAAGTCAACAACATGTTCCAACTGACTTGCAGGGCCAGTGGTAACGGGCGTGGTTGGGTTCAAGATGCCGCGCTATTGCATCTTCGGTGACACGGTAAATACCGCCTCAAGAATGGCTTCCACCGGACTTCGTAAGTACTTACATCGCCTTTTTGCAGAAACAAACAACACCTTCGTGGAAAGGAGGCGTTGTTTCATTTTGTTTTACACATAAGAGGAGGCGTTACTTTGCATAGCCTCACACTTCAAAGGAAATGGTAGTTTTACATTGTCTTGCACGTTCGAGAAGTTGTACGGCCGTAGTATATTATACGTAAGATTAGAGCGTAGTTTCATAGTGTCTCATAGGTTAAAAGAGGGCGTAATAGCATAGTGGCAGACTTGTAAGAGGTGGCGTAACTTCAAATTGTCATTCACGTAAGAGGATGGCCCTATTTCATAATGTCTCACACGTATAAGGAGTGTGTAATTTCTTATAGTGTAACTCATAAGAGGAAGGCGTTATTTTATATTGTCCAGATCGTTAGGAAAGGGCTAAATGTAATATAAGAGTATACCGTGAATTAAAATTGTAAAACCTAAGAGAAGGGCGAAGTCACAATATGTCTTACACGTATGAAGAAGGCGTTATTTCATATTATCTCGAAAGTTAAACGGAGGGGCGTAATTTCACATAGTTTAAAACGTAAGAGTAGGGCGTAATGTTAAACTGTCTCACATATAATAGTTGTATTTTAAATATCTTCGTTTCCATAAGCGTTTGTTTACATCACACATCATAATAGTGTTCATATTGAATTCAATTAAATAAGATTGGTATTAGGTGTAAATATATACTCATATTTTTATATTTATCTAAGAGAACTCTTACATTTCAAGTTAATTGTTATACAGTCCAACGAAAGAATTTCAGTACAAAAAAGCTTTTGTGTATGTAGCGTCTCGAATACAGATGACAGAGTCGTCTGCTGCTAAGCTGACACAGATCGGAGGTTTTATCATAACTGAAAGAGGGACAGTGGAAGTGAAGGTACGAAGTGCCTTTTTTCTAACGCATTGCGAGAAGAACTAGCATATGAACATTTTATAACAAAAGCTTCATTGTGAAAGTCAGAGAAAGTGTGTTTTTGTTTAATTTGAGAATTAATATTTTGAGAAATTTCGAAACATTAATGCACGTTATAATATAAATTACCAGATTATAATTTCGCCAAAACCTCAAGTTTATATATCAACGCCGATCGTCCATCATTAATTGTTTATACGCAAATACTTGATTGCCAATTCATTTCTGCTTTCGTATTATAATAAACTACTTGTAAATGAAACCTTATGAACGTTAACGTGTATACTAATGTCAATTTGCCACTCAAGTATGTCTGATATCATACATGTCGCTTATTACGTGTCTGCACACTATTTGTGTGTTTTTATATTTTATCTTAAAGTTGACTTGACCGACTTAGTTCAAACACGGGTTTTGCAGTATTATGATGTCAAAATATAGTATGATAAATCCAACAAAAACACATATTTGTATTCCTTTTTTTATGATGTCAAAATGACTTTCCTATCATATTTGCGTAAGAAGCTTTTCTTATAGGAGAATTGTATTCTTTAAAGTGAAATAATAAAATATATTTTAATATGAAAAACGTTTGCTATCCAGTCACACGTTTTTGTTATATTTTATTTTCAAGAGCCTATCGAACACAAAATAAAAAATCCCGAACTCTGATTTAAACCAAACTAGAATATTAGACAAAACGGTACAATACCAGATTGTTCATCTATAGCAGTTAAAGAACATGTTTAAGCAACGTGTTCTTTCCAACCCCGTTTAAACCAGTCCCATCAGTCTTTATTATTTGCAGGGAAAGAGTACCATGAGGACATTTTGGCTTGATTGCGTCTCTGATCAACCTGTCGCCAACGGAACCATTCACATGCGGCCGAGTGTGGACGACAAACCGCCGGTTTCTTCGAATATTACTTTGATTTCAGTAAAGGAACATTCCGGCTACACGAACGGGCTATTACTGAAGTACTGAAATTGTGACGGAAAAGCAAATGTGCTTGTATGTGTATTGTGTTGTAAATGTATGATAAAGGCTTTAGGTTTTCAGTGTGTCACATTTTTAAAATATCGACTATGAACACTGTTACTAACATACTAACATACACGATTCATACAGATGTGAGGTATGCTGACATTTTCGTGATTGAGTTGAGTTAAGACATAACTTTTGGTCAGCCGAACTCGGAATGATTGGGTTGGTATCGTGTCGTTTATGTATATAATTTAATGTCACGTGACATCAAATTCATGGAATCATATGTGCGCTCTTTTTATTGTAACGTTGACAACACTAGCTATCATTGACAACAAGTATGATTGTTTCCGTTAATAAACATGTTGACCGTGACCCAGTAATAATGTCCGACTTTAGAAGATTAATTTTCTGATAGACTTTTATAGTGCATCTTTCAGCGCTCTTTGTAACCGCCAGAACAACGCAACAACAATAATCAATAGGGTTTTCATTCCAATTTCCCTATCTCGGAAATTGGATTGAAGACTATAACGGCTTTAAACTCCATAGCTCTAAACTTGTTCAGCAAAATATTGTACAGCATTGACAATAAATACTTTATCAAAAGTCCTAAAGCACTATAAATGGAATCATACTAAGAAGCTTTGACGTTATCAACTTTAATTAAATATTGTGCGACCGCTTTTTCAATTGTCCTTGGAAGTCTAGAATGCCTTGTCGCATACACGATTATAATATTCAATGGTACGGTTAAAGCGATACGGGGGTTTTGATCTACATCTTATGTCTTGGTCTTGTCAAAGGCTTTCCAAATATCCACTACGGAATTCATTAAATAACAGACATACCTGTATACTTCTGCATGAAAGTTCTATCTCTAAGATTCAGTTTAAATAATGCTAACGTATATTTCATTTATAATAAGCTTAACAATATCTTTATATTGCACGTTTTAAAAATGTGAATCTCTACACCATGATGATTTCAGTTATTGAGGTTTTGACATGATTTTATGACAAGCCTTACGATTTTACTTTGTCATTTAAGAGATCAATTAAATTGCCCCTTTGTATCTTATCTACCACTCATATCTTTGATTATTCCATACAAAACATGTAATTTCGATTGTCTCGCTTATAAGTAGGTGTTGCATTAATAAGTTTATACAAATAAAACCAAATGAATTCAAAATTCTAAATAAACGGAAATAAAATGTATTTGTATATAATATTTCAAAAAAAAAAAANAAAAAAAAAAAAAAAAAAAAAGAATCAAAACTGTATTTCGTAGTGTGTGGTTGTAATGCACAATTGTGACGTGTTCTGAGAAAATTGGACAAAATGCTTGTGCGTGAAGTGTCATCACAGATTAGTTTGTGCAGTCCGCACAGGCTAATCCGTGACGACACATTCCGCCTAAACTGGATTTTCCCTAAGAAGAGAATCATTTAAACGAAAAATTGTATAAAAGCTCAAATTGTCGTCCCTGATTAGCCTGTGCGGACAAGCATTTTGACCAGTTTTTTTAGAACACGCCACAATTGTAAACTTCGATAGGAATGACATAAATTGCTAAATACACGAAATTGCAAAGGTGGAGATACTTTACTAAATTATATGCTTTTTATGCCATTTACCTCAATTATAAACAAACAGTATATATTTGTTGTGTATATATATATATCATTAAGCACAGAGACACACACACACACACACACACACACACACACACACACATACACATAATCAACAATATCCCTTTCTTACCTTTACTATTAGAATATATCTCAAGTACTGTNACACACACACACACACACACACACACACACACACACACACACACACACACACACACACACGTTGCTGTGCTAGTTTTTATTCATCAACTTGCTTTTAGTTTTGAAACAAAAATATTGTATACACGATTGAAATAACAATGAATTGTTTCCTGGGTTGTATTTGTTCAGCCCATCACTCATAATTACCATTCGTCCGAATACAATAACATCTTCGTTAGTGTTCAGATTGACATAACAGGTGCCGATTATGTATTGGTCCAAAACAACATTGAGAGTTCAGTATATGTCAAAAACCTAGACATTTTTATCGTTCGAGCAACTGCTGATTAATAGTGAATCTTAAGACGGACATTGACTCCTACAAGGTATATTCTATGTTGATGCTCACGTACTCTCGCTTGTTAATATTTGCCAAAGTTTTGGTTTGACTCATTTAATGGTATTACGCAATAATATCACTTTGACCATATGCTTCTCCACAGGCATAAAACTGATTTGCAAAGATTGATAAAAGCATCGTTAATCTTCTCCTTATCAGTTGTAAATAATAACGCATTCTGAAAATAGCACGCAGAATCTTGCTGCATTAAGATAGTCGGTATCAGAATATCTTTGAAACCGGAAAAATAGGTTTGGATACAGATTAACCCTTCCGGCGCCGAAGTGTTTAGAAGTCAGCCAATGATATAATACAGGTTCACTTGCAATCTTTATACAATCCATTGTAGCATTGTTTATGACTAGTAAGATGGATACAGCTGTTCATACGCACATACAAATAGCTTTGCTGTTAAAATATTCAAGTACTGTTTATAATTGCAAAACGCAAATATCAACATGATAAACGACGTGCAAACGCGTATGTGGCACATTTTGATGATATGCGAAGATTTATTTTATAATTTGTAGAGCAGAGGCCGATGAAAAGTTATATCGAAACACCATGTTTTTAAAACATTATACATACAGCAAACATGCACAAACATGGGGTACATTATAATCACAGTTTTAGTCCTTCGTCAATATTTAGAATTGCATAACGTTTAGCCTAGTTTGATTACAATTTCTCTAATAAGGATACAACTATACTATTTGCTGACTTGTCGCAATGAAGTTATAATTTTCTATATATCGTATTTGTTTATATTGTACAATGGTCTTTCTTTTGTTTAACATTTGAACATATAAACAACGCCCAGGTAAGACAAATGCTCGGCGGTTAAGGTGTCACCAAGGAGAAAAATAAATAGAGCAATGATTCCAACGTTGAGTATATTGTTGGTAAAATATTTACTTTGTAATGACTTAAATATAACTCACGATGCAATTCAATAAACTCTATCAGGATATGCGTTAGTGTTCTTATATACTGCTTGTATAGCAGATCGCAAATTATTAACATACACTTATTAAAACTTTGATCATCGCCTTGGAACGGTAAAAAAAGCAAGCATGGATTGATTATCAATGCAATAAGACATTTATTTGAAACAATTGTTCCAAAATGCAAAAGGTAACTGATTTTTTTCAACAAATCAATGTTTTAAAATGCGTGCGTTTAATAACCGATACAAAGACCATAATACTAGGGAAGATACATGTTTGAAGAGGATAAGAACGAAATCCGTAGTCATAGCGAGTTCTTGTCCTAACCATATACCTAACATCCTAAGGTATGAAGTACCATAATAATTAATTGTTGATAAATCATTACTATACTATACACATACAGTAATAACTTGACGTTATCTTAAGAGGGGATCATTACAATACGATGTTATTTATGACGACAAATATAAGATAAATCATGAAGAAATCCTATATATGCAATATTTAACTTTTAATACTGCATTTATGAACAGCATCACATGTTTTATTACACGTTTTAAAGTATGAAGACTCATAGCCATATAACAACGAGTTAACGGAATGGGCATTTACAAAGTGACACAATTTCATGACCAGAGTATCCGTGCTTTCAAAGATATTGTAAGGTTCGTGTATACCAACACTACGTCTGCTATTGCGTCTGCTTACTGTTCACTGTAGTCGCGCGAATTGTCATTTCATTCAAACTGAATTATATTCTAATAGTATGGAAATACAAATATTAATAAGATGCAATAATACTACTTTTTGATACATCTTTCATGTGGGAGTTGAAAACACTTCTAACTTCTACACAAAAAATGCACTTGAGATATAGGCAGTTTACCACCTTACACAACCGGAATATATCAATACTGGCACTACCGTTTATTTACATTCATAGCAATTTACTTATCAGGGCTGACATTTGGCCGAAAAATGGGTTTCAGAGACAATTTGTTAATTCCGATAATTCTCATTATCTCACCGAGCGTTAGTAAACATGAGATCTCCGTTTTAAGCAATGAACAATAAATTGCACTGATGTTACGTTGGAACATTTAATAACGTCGGTTTTCTCAATTAAATAGTAAATAACACGAATGTCAGAAACATAACTATTGTCCCAGAAAATTGAATAGCCTACAACTCTAAAGCTAAAACGTGTATTCTATATATTTCTAAATGCGATCACACGCCCTACGTTTAACGAACAGACAAGTGAATTCTCATGCGGAACATTGTATTTGAACTAATAACCTCATTGTGATAGTCGACAAATGACTTAACTGTCTGTCAGCAATAATGTTATTTACAGATGTACGAATGTACCTTACTTATTTTTAGCATACCGTTGATACCCGAATACAAGTGGATTTCCCAGAATATGCGCGATTGTTTGTATCATTGGTGTGATAGTGAAAGCTTAAAAAAACAATATGGCCGTATTCTGAATGGAAAATACTATTGATGTACATGCTGAACGTGAGAAACAAAACTAATAACGGGTAGAATTGTAATGTTAAAAACACTACACCGAAAACGTATGCCGGTTGTATAAAGATTTCCGCGTCTATTGTCATGTGTTACACGAATAATTCACAAAACATGTGAGACTTTTAAAATTGTCATGTATTTAAGCATTCAAACAATTATTATCAGTTATAACCGAAACTTAAAAATAAATGTAGCTATACATTATACAATCCTAATTGTGTTCCAATGAACTGTGTAACATTTACCTTAACTAAAAAACTAACCAGAACGGATAGGGACTGCTTTATCGTAAACGTGAATGCATCTTTTTCTGGAACGATCTTAACGGTGTCTGACTGAAAATAATGAACACGACATATTTTGCTTGGTCATAGACCTATGGCAAACGATGTTATTGTGTTCCCTGTACAGGTAAAACATGTGTGTATATTTGGCAACATGTGTCATGTTGCATAAACAAAAAATCATATGAATATAAATATTGATAATATATAGCAATACTTAAATGTCAAAAACAGGATCAAGTTATGTATTCTCAACCGCTAATTTTTTTATGCACGGCCAATTACTTATTGCCTTCACAAAACAACAATGTACACTGAGTACGAATTCAGCCATCAATGATGTTGTTATTATTCTTTGCTCACACAGTAACATTTATTTTGAAATATGGATATACCTGTCTTGTGACACTCGAAGTCCATATATTTCTCATATCCCATCTTTCAGGGGTGGGACGTGGGTTGTGAGAAATATTTATTTGCGATCATTTGTTTTTATAAATTATTTGAATTTTGCCATATTTAAGTAAATATGAAATACATACCTTAACGTGTTTCGGGTTCAGTGTGTATGTTTGCTGTATACTGCTTGTTATATTATTATACGATTGTACCTGTAAATGAAAACATACTCGTTTAGTTACCATAGTGTCTTAAACATTTTGAAGTTAATATAAAGTGAAGTCCTTTCAAACCTATCAACAATTAAGATCTCTGACGCGCAAATGAAACATCTTTCAACATCATTGTTTAATGGAGTAAATTGACCGCTTTTCTGATAAGCAGCATTCTAGGTTAAGGTTTACCAAAACAAAAAACACTTTATTTGTTGGTAGTTTTAATATCGTCTTGGTTTGGATAATAATAACTATTTTATGGATAGCATCCATGAGTGTTATCTGTTAACCCAGTTTATTGTAACCATTGATAGGTGCTGTTGGTTTTTAAGATACGCACACTCTTAAACAAAATAAAAGCAATATACTAGCGAGTTTGGTTAAATGAGTTTATTTGTTTTTGTTTCAAATAATAATTAGACATACCATTTAATACATTGACCATTCCCAACTGGATTGGACAACTCGCACAATTAAAACCCATTATATTTTCAATCGGTTATTTTTTTCTGAGCATTTTCTTGAATGTTGCGTACACATTAGTATCTTAATGCGGTCCCTGTTGTGAATTCATATTTTAAAACGGAGACTACTGACTATCGTGTATGGCAGTAGCAAACCAGATTCGCTGTCGTTATAAGTAGACACAGTTTTGTTAATATGGCAGAATTATGTTAAACAATGTTTAACTAGGTATGATTATAGATATACATCGACAGATCATCTGAACAAATACGCATTTCCATAACGCATAAAACAAACGGCATCGTTACTACGAACAACCCTTGAATTAGCTAAGGAAGAGACACTAAATTATTTTAGAATATTAGATTGGTGTGTTATAAAAACATCATATATGATAGTGCGCTGGTGACAGCTGAAGGGAATCATGTATATGTTAACACAGTTAACTAAGCGGCATCCCGATTTAGGAAATACGAGTACCATAAATAATGTCCAAAATATTATGTCAGTCAATTGGTTATTTTAAATATAAACATAGTTTGTTGTTTCAAACGGTTTATTTTAAATTAAGGATGCGAAGAAATACTGACATTAGATTCGACTTTTTTAATATTCAAATATAATTGAGTATTCGATTTGCTAATCTTACAATTAATTACACCACGAATGTCCGGAACTAACTATGTTCCTGATTGCCACAAATATCACAATAACTCGTATCTTACACTCCTTTCGAAAAGAAGAGAGAGCCATCATTTTAAAAAACGATAATTGTTAATGTGTTCGTCATTTGTCACTTACTGAATTACATTTGTATAAGGTATAAGATAGTTTCGATAAACATATGACCGTAATCCTCATTTTTTGGCAATCTAATACTAAAATATGTATGTAAGTATCTCTAAGAAAAATATTTGCTTGGGTTTTCGCCTTATTTTTCAGAACGGACTCCAGAACCAAGATGATGTCAAAACATGAAATAATTCCAAACGAAAGAGCGTGACATTGTGAATTTCTTTAACTGTATAGTCTCAATTTTAGGTGGAACCAGAAAATAAAGCTACTTTAACGTTATCAAGTCTGATTTAATTTATACTTAGTGAAAACACATTTAATTGATAATTTAATATCTTGATAACCTAATCATAGATAATATATATATATATAGATGTATAACAATTAAAAATGAGTGGCCATTTGAAGGTTACACAGGTCGGTTCTCCTCTATGGTTTGCATTTGAAAAAAGGAAACGTTTGCAAACTGAAAATTTAAACAAATAAACGCACAACTACCCCGAACGACCCGTTTGTCTATTATCATCTCGTTTATTGATGGCAGATGATATTCAAACAATGATGTTCTCGTACCACTTTTTATTTCAATTTTGTATTCATCGTGTTATCAGTTTTGAAAAAAGCTAATCTTAGTCAACGACTTAAATCACAATGCGCTGTTCTCTATGTTTTGTCAATCAATCATTATTGCCTCTCTTCTAAATATAAGTATATGTTCGTTAGTGTTCACTTTGAAAGAACCCCTGCAGATTTTGTATTGGTCCACAAAAACATTGAGCGGCCAGGAACTTAAACACATGTATCCTTCGTTCAACTGAGACAGGCACTGACGCCTGAAAGGTGTATAATATGTTCATGCTCACGAACTCTCGGTTGTTAATACAACCAATGAATACTGACAATAATTCGGAAATCGTCTATTTTCTAATTTTTTGCTCACTTTAATGGTATTACGCATTGATATCACTTTTACCATATGTTCATACACAAGCGAAACATAATTTGCAAAGGAACGAACATCTATAAAAGCATCGTTAATCTTCTCTTTATCAGTTCTACATAATAAAACATTCTGAAAATAGCACTCCGAATCCGGAGGTTTTAAGATCTGACGTATCAGAATATCTTTGTAATAAGTAATTAGTTACACATTCATACTTACGTCAAAGTGTATAGCAAGTTCAACTTGATAAACGGTGCTGTAAACAGGGTCCCTACAACCAAACGTTTATATAACTGATTGAGTATGAACAAGAATCAGTGCAAGCAGGTAATGTAAACCGTAATTTCCAGCACACAATTCTCTAGATGTATTTTATCGTCATAAACCAGACAATCTATTTAATTATGGTATATAAATACACCACAAATGATCGTTAGACAGTAATGCTCATAATGGCAATTGTTATATTGACAACGCTAAGTGAAGGTTCGTAGATCTCTATTAATATACAACACCAATACCATGATGTTTTCGTTAAAGCGAGCTCACTAAATGATGATTACGAAGCATTGTATACTAACTAAGCAATTAAGCATGAAATAACATCGGGTACATCTGGCAGATGAATGTGTTAATGAATTTAAAAAAAAAATAATTATAAATGCTAGTTAAACTCGTATAGAGTCGCGCAAAACAATTGCACCAATTTACAAAATAAAATGAGATAAATATACGCACATATGTATATGTATTCCTACGATTATTCGTAAACACTACTCACGGTACGACATGCACACATTGATTTTATCCAAAAACAGCCTTTTCATGTTGGAGAAGAAAAAACGTGTCTTCCACTTATATTAGTTTTAAGAGATTATAACTTGTGTTCACGAATATAACGTGCAATCAAATAGCAGTTAGAGCTTGAAAATAATTGTAATGTTGTGATTAAATGAATGGAACAAAAAACAAACATATTATCAAAGTTACTTAGCATTTGAAGTAATTGTATTGCTCTGTTGTGTATACAACCATTCAGTACTAAAATCTTTTAATACTGAATGGATACTATCACAATAATATTTAATGCGAATTACAATGCTATTATATCATGTACACGTGTGTGTTTTGTAGATAAGTTTGCGGTTTGTCAGTAATTCAGAGTTGAGTGTGAGGTTCGGAGCTGTTTTAATCCGGTAAATGTTCCCAATATTTGTTTCAACATCGAGCGTTCCATGAACGTAACCCCAGTATTTAAGAAAATAATGCACACTCATATAGCAGTAGGAAACCCCTCGAAATAATTCAATTTGTATTTGTGCGACCAATTATTGCATATGAAGACATATTCGTGAGAAAGCAGCCAATATGAAAACTGTGTATAAGAAAACATAGACAACCATGGCAGCGCATACTAGTATAATAACCCTGAAAGACTTATGTAGTGATGTAGGTTGGGCAACTTTAAGTCAAAGAAGACACATCCAAAAATTGATATTAATGTAAAAAATAATTCTGCTAATGCCCCAAACTACCTGAAATTCCGTCTGTCCGCAACTGTTGGAACATATAATCTATATTCGCTTAGAAATGTGGAACATATACAAGAAATTAAAAAACGAGTATATACTTAGTCTTACTCATATGTACCCTCTATTATCTTATAATTGAAAGAACAAACAGCTAAAGAAGACTAAATCGCAAGCGACTACCTTCAAATCCTCTGCTTTTAATGGAAAAAGACGCCAACAAATGATACACACGCACATAAGAACAGGTTGTTACATTCGAGCGTACTGAATAAGCACGTCTTCGTAAATATGTATATATGTATGTGAAATGTGTAACGATATATGTTTGCATCTTCAATATGCATTTGTAGTATGGCGGAAACCGCCTTTCTATACTTTTTCGAATTCATAAATTACGTTAACATCCATGACGAACTTCTCAACAAGTTATAAATTCACTTCGCCTATTCCATTACAATGATCTAATAGAGCGTAGACTTTTCATACTTTCGAACCCATATGTAAACATGTGATGCGATGATAAATGTATTGTTAAAATTTCATGATTGAATGTATAGTTTTGCTTCATAATGTTTTCATAATGGTCGTCATAAATTACATCTTTTTCAATTATTTTCTCTTCAAATAGGCTGAATTTCTTACTGTATATGTCTTACTGTATATGTAAATCATAGTAATTTTGAATTAACAAATAACAATTATACTACTTAATACATCAGGGAATTATATTCGCATTACTAATCCAACTAGTTGTTCTTAGGAGAAGAACTCCTTTTGATGACAGAGGCTTTCGTTTTTATCCTCTTCAAACATGTATTTACTCTGGTATTATGTTGTTTGTATGGGTTATTATACTCATGCGTTTTTCAAATAGATATGTTTTAGAAAAATCTGTTGTGATCAAACCCTCCCCTTGCGTTATAATAAACAATCATTTATCACATGCTATACCTTGTTCTTGTTTTCAATGTAATACAGACATAACGCATTTTTTTTTTATTACACATGTGTAATACAAAAATTGTAAGCGTTTTCATTGGCTACAGAATCAATAACTAACCAATCGCATGGCTGTATTTTGGTGAAATGACGTCGTCAACTAACAAAATTCCTGAACTCGTTTAATAAAATATGGTATGACATGACAACTCATGTCAGATCCTATATGTATTTAGCGCTTGTATGTTATACTTAAATTATATCGCATATAAACATCTTGTACCATTGATGCAAGATAATTATGTTCTATCCGTTTTTCAGTTCGTTTGCCTGGCCAGACAATATATTAAAATTACACTCTGGAAAACACACGAATGTTCTTATTAAGTAATTACGCTTTGCAGTTCTTTAATACATACAGTATATGGTACATAATACATTGTTTACCACTCTTGGTCAAACAATGAACTAATTTTTATATAAGTTATATTTATGGCATACGTGTTCTTATCGAAATTATTAACATTTTGAAAGTATTTTGATGATAGGTGCCAGCGGAACGGAACAAATGTTCCAATTCACATAAAAAGCTGTGTTTTGTTGTTTGAATATCCTTAGTACGGTTTATCATTGCATTACTTGCTTTATTAAGGAAACAAAACAGTTAACATAATACATGACGTACAGGCAATTATGAGGCACATCTTGATATGATATGTAAAGGTGTATTGTGGAAAAGGTAGAGAAGAGGTGAAGGGAAAGTTATTTCAAAACAACATAGTATACATATAAAAAACAACAAAGGAATGATTTAATAAGCCAACAATGGTTAAGTTATTATACACAGCCCGCTTGCCAACGCATGGGGTAAATTGTAATGATAGTTTTTGTCCGTCGTAAATCTGTTGATTTGCATAATGTTTGGAATAGTCTGATTATATTGTCTGTTATAAACAATACCATATACTATTTACTTACTTGTTGAAATGAAATAATATTATTCTTACATCTTTAATAGAATTCAGTTCATCACCAATGAAAGTAAAGTACGAATACGGTTTAAAATGATGAACGTTTGTGAAAATATAATATTCCGAGACATATTTTGCTGGGAACAAAAATGCAAAGCTCAGGATAATCAAATCCGAGCCCGATTCAGTTGCACCTATGAGAAAACAAATAAATATAGATATGATTCCAACGTTTAGTGTATTGTTGATGAAATATATGAGTTAAATATAGCGAACGATTAAATTCAAGAAAAATGGAATCAGAGCAGGAATGCGTGTTCTTATCCACTTCTTTTATGCCAGATCGCAAACTATACTAACAAAATGATTCAACGGTTGATCACGGTCAGTTCAAAGCATTGGAGGTTTAAATCGGATAACAAGTTAGCCGAATTTCACAATATTCTCACAATTAATTACAAACCAATCGCGCGTTTTAAACGGAACAAGCATCGGTGTTATTGCCATTTAAATATGACAATGCTTTTAAGGAGCGTGTTCACGGATTTGCAAAATATCAATGTAACAAATCGCCTATCATTCCACAAATAAAGTACCCACTATTTTCAAACAAGAAAAATAGTACTAATGTATTTATAATAGAGTTGCGTTTGAGAAAAAATCATGAATTGAAACAAATAAAACTATAAAAACATATGCAAGGATTTGTATCGGCGTTTGGAAAATACCTCTATTTGTGACCTATCATTACAATAAGTGATCTTTAAAATACCGATCTGGTGTCGAGCTGATTCCTGATCAATATGAGTTTATTAGTTGTTTCTCTTAATATATAAAACATTAATCGATGTTTAACCATTCGTGTTGATACATGCATGCTTTGTGTGTAATTAGAACTTATAAATAACAGTTAATTTACTGTTACAACAGTTGCGTACTTTAGACATTACCATTGTACAACCTTAAACTATCGGTATATATCTATAGATGTACTCCAAGGTAATTTCATTCGTGCGATATTATGACCAGGACTGCACTTTTGTCGAATATTGTATCTCGGGGACAACTTGTGTATTGTTATAATTATTTTTGTTCTACAAGCGTGACTAAAATGACATCTATGTGTAACGCAATCACTCACTAAATACCATAACTTTACTTTTGTAAATGTACTAGCGTTTGTTTTCTCAATTACTTATTGATTTCATATGCATGTCGGACAGTTTACTCTCGTTCCAGAACATGATATTACATAACAGTGGAGCACCTAATAACTTGATTCTAACACGTATATTAGATATAATATGTTTACATACAATCAATCGCACGCCCTACGTTGAACGAAAAAACACGTGAATCCTCATGACTCTGCGTATTGTATTTGAACTAATGAACTAATGACCTCATTGGCATAGCAACAAATGACTAAACCGTCTGTCAGTGAAACAGTTATTGACAGCTGTGCCAATATTAATTATGTATTATAAGCATATAATTGGTAATCGGGTATAAGTGTATTTTACAGAATGAACGCGACTGTTTGTGTAATTGGTGTTTACATTAAAACATGGACAAATTAACCCGTGCGTTTTTTTTTTAAAGAACATGTTGCACGTGAATAAAATCGATTAACGGAGGCAATGGCATTTGTTCAACTACCAACAATACATACCCCGATAACTCAGACTAATGAACACAGACAGTACGCCTAGTTTTAAATTATTAAATCCAAAACTTCTTCGTATAAAGTATGTCTCATTTTCTTAACAATTAACATAAAGCAGAATGTATGG
Organism: Dreissena rostriformis; assembly: GCA_007657795.1. NCBI lineage: Eukaryota > Metazoa > Mollusca > Bivalvia > Myida > Dreissenidae > Dreissena > Dreissena rostriformis. The sequence continues at coordinate 186,753 of VMBQ01000810.1, read as the reverse complement.
TGATTGCTTTTAATTTACCATGTATTAATATGTAGATATTTTTCTGACATGATATTCAGTGTGTCAGTCAGAAAATGATGTACGCGACTTTGCGAGATCAGCTACCGATGAAAAACGGTTAAATATGTAAAAGAAATATCATAAACAATAACATAGATGTCTTTTTTTCTCACTACCCTGTCTCAACATAATGATTTTGTTCACAATGTATATCAGCACTAGCTGGCTTTTTTAAAACAAATAAATCTGCAATTTGGCTGAAGAAGATTAAGATAAACCTAGAACAACATACTTTATTCGTTGATTGATTGACGATCTTTTTCGTTTGATTGAGAATTATTATGCCATGGATAAGATATATAAGAACTCATGTAAGGTTGGTTCTTATTAAGTTTTTATGGAGTTTGCTATTTTGATAACGCTCAGCATCCACTTGTGTTATCCTTAAACCCAGTTCATTCTAACCTTCGATAGGTGGTGTTTGTTTGATCCGCAGATAATCAAACCATGCAACAAAATAAAAGCTATATAATATCGTGTGTGGTTTAAGGCTTTTCAAATGAATTGTTTTATATAATAATTATACATGCCATTTTAATACATTGATCATTCAGAACTCACTCTGCATCGGAGTTCTAACAAATGTAGTGTATGTAGAATTATATTAAAGATATTTTTTTATAAAGATTGGTTTTGAAGTAATGTAATACAATCCAAACAAGCTTAATTTAAAAATTATCAGGCATTAAAGTGAACGTCTGTAGACATGTGCTGGTTTTTGCTATATGCCAATGTCAAAGAGGTTAAGGTTAAGAATTAATAAATAACACCCTTGATACACTTGTCTAAGTATATTAACCTAACTTAATAAGTTTTTATTTGATGCTCGCGAGTCTGTGTCAGTCTGCACAACCACACAGAAAATTGTCATTAAAGATTCATAGCCCGTTAAAACACTGTTTTCTAGAAATGTTACGTTTTTCAGTACGACTGCGCACTTTGATTACATTAGTCAGTTTCAGAGCAGCTCCATTATCCACCTGTAATCCATCCGACGATGTATCGATATAAAATAGAGCTTATCCAAGAGTTCAAACATCGTTATATAAATTGATAAAATATATTAGGACTCATTCAGTTGATAATGCGATATAAACATTCAAACAATTACGCTGAACTAGTTTACTATGGCAAGCAAACTGTTTATATTAAAGTAAAAATTTACAAATGCTTGTTAATTGAAATAACAGCAATGGCAAGTCGTTGCTCAAATAAAACCTTAAGAGAATAAAATATTATTATTCTTGTTTTCATTATTATTATTATTATTATTATTATTATTATTATTATTATTATTATTATTATTATTATTATTATTATTTTTATCATTTTTTTGTATTCTTATTATCATTAATATTATTATTTAATATTATTATTTTTCTTATTATTATCATTAATATAATTATTATTATTATTATTATTATTATTATTATTATTATTAATTATTATTATTATTATTATTATTATTATGAGAAGTATTATTATTATTATTATTATTGTTATTATTATTATTAGTAGTATTATTACTATTGTTATTTCTGTTATTATTGTCATTATTATTATTAGTAGTATTAGTATAAGTAGTATTAGTAGTATTAGTAGTAGTAGTAGTAGTAGTAGTAGTACATGTAGTAGTAGTAGTAGTAGTAGTAGTAGTAGTAGTAGTAGTAGTAGTAGTAGTTTTTTTGTTGTAGAAATATTAATATTGAAGTAGTAGTACTATGTATTGTTATATACATAGTGAAAATCCTATTAAGCGTTTAAAACATCCGCTTATTATGTGTTACTTTTCTCGTACAAATGCAAATTAGATTGAAATCATAAATCGAACAATCTTTTAGTGCCCCGATATTTGCGATGGTATAATTAATGGTGTTTCTAGTCCGATATCCAATATATGCTTGAACGCGTTACCTTGCAAAAAAATAAGTTGCAAAGAAACACGTAATTAACATCTGTACCACCAACCGCAGTTAAGAAGTATAGCATGCGCTGCGTGAAAGATTCGTTGATATAGATATAAGTGCATACAAGTGCACGTAGCTAATTTTGTAAAGTTTACTGGGCAACATAGATGTCGTTATTTATATCAAAATACATTTACACATACCGACAGATAGAAATTGTGGAAAGACGTTATACTTTATGAGTCCTTAAATCCCAATTCAAAACTGAACCATCTAACTTTAGTTCTGCTGGATATGAATTAACCAGAAAAGCGTGAGCGGTGAAATGCATGATACACTCAGAGCGATAAAAAAGAATAGTAACTAACAATAACAACACTAATTTATTTCGTTTCTCACACGGTGTCATACTTGGTTACATAATTAAAACTAGAACAATTGGTCGTTATACAACTTGAATTATACATTTCGCCATAAAGTGCGTAGCAAATCATATTTCAACATTTCTTTGGCGCTTTAAAACTTCTTTAGTGTGTATTGCAAACTACCATTTTCATTATCGCTTAATTACTTAATTTTATAACCAGTCTTGTATCTGTGAAGTTATTGCTTTATTTATACCACTGAAGTATGAATAATACACTCATGACACTTTTAGAAGAAATAGTTATATTATATTAAGATATATTCGTATCCGTCAAATAAAATAACGGGAAAGTGAGATTAAATTAGAGTATGTGAGATTGGACGGAACTGCCGAATTGGTTGCTCTATTTTTGTTTGAATCGAATAGATAGATACCGCACTCGAAATTGAAATGTTCAAGTTCGAAGAGTTTTGACAGGATATGTCTCCCGTAATCGTTTTACGTAGGACATATAATATCAAAGATATAGAAGTACTATTACGATAAAAAGTGAATCAATTGTTTGTACATTCTTTCTTAAAGTGCATTCCGTATATTGATTTATAATTCTGTGATTTGACGTACATATCCGCCACACTATTTGCGTCAAAGAAGTATGGAAAATACGTGATGTATGACAATAAAAACGACCCGCTTATCACAAATACGATCCGGAGTCTTTAGAGCGAAGTAAGATAACAATACACGAAAGGTTGCATTCTCATGTCTGGCATGTCTCACATTCTGGCAAAATCGCAACGCTGCAGTTTGATATCTGCCATGTCACATAACTGAGAACCATAACAATCACGATGTGTGTGTTATGGTTTTTTCTTGTGAGAACATATAATATAGTTATATTTTACTGCTGAGGTGATTTATATGCACGTATTCTTCCGCAATTCGTTTTTTCCAAAACCATAACCGCGATTATGTTAATAGTGAAGCAGTTATGACGCGTTTAGGATGCCAGGTCTTAACATCTTCTCAATCAGCAGACATTATTAAGCTTTAAGCTGCATTTACTCCATTTGATCGTGTGTTTCAGAGGTTGATATAATGTTAATCTGATAAGCCCGAAATAATCAAATTGATATCTTTTACAACTATTAAAATTGATTTACAAAGCGATGAGATCAAAGTGTATTTGCACTTGCGTTCAATGTGATCATTTCTGTGTAACGCGTAAGGTTATGCTGGTCTTTGAATCGGTTTATATCACGAATGCCAATATAAGGCGACTTAACCATTTTAAAACAATGTGGTACATATGTATGTTCCTTCTTGTATTGTATTGGACAGTGGTCACATGTGCTAGAAGAAAGTCAAATGGGCAACATATGGGCAATATCACGGCTCACAAACTATAGTTCAATATCTAAAGGTTATGCTAATTCACAAGTGTTGTGTTTCAATCTTGTGAAACATAACGAAATGTTACTTAAATTAAAATAGTGTCTGTTTCAATTAACCACCTCCTTCTATTGAGAAATCCCATTACAGTTTCCAGGAAGGCTTCCGGGTTTCTCTGATTAACACTATACCCGTGTGGCTGGATAACGGATCAAGTGAAGCTCAAGGCGCGTTACAAGCACGCTACCTATTAACTACCTAACGCATATATCTCGCAAACTGCCAAGAAAGTGTACGGACACCGCTGTTGCCTGTTATACTGGATAATGTTTGAAAAAGTAATGACTGTAGAACAAAACGACTTTATGGATTAAAAAATAGGGCATGTTTAAATAGGCACTAATAAGACGTGCTTGCATCTAAATTTGTATCATCCGAGTAAATAACAATTCGACGTTACAGTTATTATTTAATACAAGTATGGTTAAGATGAATTATCATTTTTAAGACATAATGGAGTTTTAACTTGTCTTTATCGATGAATACAGAAGTGATATGTTGATAATTCGGACAGGAAATAAAAACTGTCTTCAAGAAAGTATCATGGGTTAACCAAATGGCTTCAGGCATAACGATTGAAAGCGGACTATATAGTTACACCGTTTTAGAAATGATCGACTACGGAAGTTTTGGAGACATTTTCAAGATCAGCCCGAGCAAAGGAGACAAAAAGGTTTACGCAATGAAGCAGATTAAATATCGCGGAGACTTTCGAGATGACGCCTATATTATGAGTGAAATATATTGTCTATCCCGGCTGAAGCACAGGAACATAATATCTTTGCACGATATTGTGATTGGAGTCAATGAAATTAATATAATTATGGAGTACGCCGAGAACGAAAATCTTGAGCGCTACGTGTTGTCCCATAAAAACATGTCACCTGGACAGAAGTATGACATATTTAATCAAGTACTACAGGGTGTTGTGTATTGTCATTCCATGGAGATTGCACACCGCGACCTCACACCAATGAACATTCTGTTGACAGATGATCTCGTGGTCAAGATTGCTGACTTCGGTCTCGCCGTTAAGTGCAATGCAGGTAATCAACTATTGCTATAATCATGTCAATAAAGAAGCATTTATAAATATGACAACTCTCATCAATATATTAAATACAATTAACTCGTTTATTATACCTGTTTTGTAAGGTAAAATGTCATTATGGAGCCGACTTACACTAACACATTAAGTGCACGTGTAGACTATGATTTCTAGAATATGGTAGATCAATTGAAACAATCCGTGCGATAAAAAGCATTATTGTTAATATGATTCGAGCGTGACTAGCTTGACTACATCCGATTCTAATGCATTAATAATATATATTTATCCTTACTCAGATGTTACTAACTACAATACCGCTAAAATAAAGACATATATAAACAAGTACCATACAGAAACGCTCTTTTTCCAGTTTTAAGCAAATTAACATACCTTAAGGACCGAAATTTAAACGAAAACGGTTAGTTAGTATACAATATAAACAGTCACTTTAAGAAACAAAGTATATGATATGTGAGGTAATATGCATTGTGAATAATGAATTTATGCTATTTGAATGAAGTTAAACTAGTATTAGGAAGTAGCACGAGGATTAATTTATTCAATATTTTACTTTTAGAAATGCGTGTAACAACCTTCTATATTAAGATGATTAGCATCCACTAGAAACATTAAAATAAAGAGGAACTAAACCATTATTAAGTATTATTGAGGCCAAACATGTTAAAAACTCACAAAACAAGCATATTAAATGAAAACACTTTTTTTCATTTCTCACAATTTGTTGGTTCTTAACATTTTGATAAATAATAGATTGTACAATATACATATACATGTACAACAAGGTATTTTAGCAAATGAAAATGACATTGTGTTACGTTTATAACGCTTATTACGTAAAACAACTATTTACTGTCTGTTTACATTCCTTTCACAGACATCGGGTCGCTTGTGCTGTGTACGGATTATATCGGTAACGCCTCTTATCTCCCGCCAGAAGTCCTGTCACAACATCCATTTCTTCCTAAACCAGCTGACATTTGGAGCCTCGGTATCCTTCTTATCTTCATTATCTTTCTCGAGGTTCCATACAAAGGATTTCAAGATGACATTCTCGCCCAACAAATGAAAGAATCTTGGGTAGACTTTCTCGAAATCAAATCGCAAGCGCGTGACTATGGAGTTCCAAAAGAAGTCGTTTGTTTGCTTCAAGAGTCCATCAGAATCGACGCGACAGAACGAATAAGAATTGCTAAGATGTTATTCAGATGGGAAAAAATCAAGGCGACTACGCTTTAAAAAAAACTGATTAAATTGTTTCACTGTTAACCAACATGTTTGTCTGTGATAAGTATCGTTGTGGTATATAGTATGTGCACATTAATGTATTATTATGGCATTATTATGTTGATTACATTTACAACTATGTTATAGTACATGGTTACACAATACCTCATTGATTGTCAAACATGTGTTGTTGATTGATATTGGTTTAAATGCGCATGCGCTTTATGATTATTTCATCCGTGTTGCATGTGTTACGTTAAAGGGTAATAAACGAAATAAAAAGATACGCTATTGAATGCATAGTTTTCTTTAACATACTGTGTATTTGCATGTATTAATCAATGCCAATGCTTTGATTGTAATGTACTTATATCAAGCGGTCCCTTGAATATGAATTTTATATAAATCAGAACATCTATATCAACATGTAAGCTTGTGTTATACATGTCCTTCATAACATGCTACAGTATAGCAAACTCAGTTCGTGCTATGGACATTTATTATCTAACAAAACGAATAGGAAACACAGTATCGCCTGCATGCTTTTCATCAACGTTTATAGTAATTAAGGTTAACTCCTTTCAAGTGTGGTCAATGTCAGCGTGTATCATCATACTCACTCTAATGATCGGTTATTTACGTATACAACTTGACAGATTACTGGTTTCTATTTGCTGGGAAGCGCCAAACATATAGCCAGCTCAAGCCCCTTGCACTTGGTCATTGATTCTGATCGCATATTGATTACTCGTTTATTGTTCTTTATATTAATAATACATGAATATTATTGTTTACATCGTATTGACAATAAACTTGATGGTAGTTTTATAGAATTATAATTTTTTTTCCAGAGAATTCTATTAACACATACTAACGTCTAAAGACTACGTTACGAAAAGGTAATTCATGCAGAGGATGACTTTCATGAAACCTTTAAAGAAAGGTTTATGCTTCGATTATTCATGAAAATTACTGTTATGTGTTTTAATCAGTTTATGTTTCATTTCGCATCCATTTCATTATACCATTTGTTACCGTTTTATAATTTGATAGTTCTCGAAGTTGACGCCCATGTTACTTGACAGTGCTTTTCAGATGAATTCCAAATGTCGATACCGTATGCTTCATGACTACACCACTTTCCAGTTTACGATTTGCAAAATAACGTGGCTCTTGGATCTTAACGCGAAAATATTCTATGTTGATTTACCATTCCAAAATGTAAATGTTCTTATATTAAATATACATTTCGATGAAACGTTATTTACACTTTCGTAATAATGTCAATGTCGGGAAAATAACATATTGAATTATTTCAATTGCCGACATCTCACAAATCACCTTTCCAGTATGTTATGTTGTGTTAGTTAAATACCATGTTTGTTATTAAACAAACTGTGTTAACCTTTCAATACAATCTCAACAAGACAAGCCAACACACATTCTAAAATAAAAACTTTGATCTCGTAAAACTAATGAAAAATACACACATGCACACCACTTGCAGTGCAGTGTCCATCGAAATCAACCGGAATTATACACGCGACTCTTGAAGATCTTCGATTGGAGCTTATTCTAATGTCCATACTATACCTTAGTGAGGGAGTTGCAAGTGGCTAGGCGTTAACTATACTGGAAAATGATATTTCAAGAAAATATACGGCTGGAAAGTGGTAACCATCATAGATGTTTCAACACAAAATGGACATGTAAATGTTCTCATGTACCATACATGCATTAATTTGTTTTACGTTCATAGCATTTTCTTGCATACGTCCAAATAAATTATAAGCACTATGCATAATTAAATAATCAAAAACATAATGCCATGGTGTGTATGTTATATCAAAGTGTACTATTGACTTTGATCAAAGGGAGAGTAGTCATTACTTAACTAGACTTTCTTGCAAAAGTTCGACAAAATAACCTTCCTTGCTTTCAGGGGAAAATTACTTTATTCTTGTCTGAAATGGTGTATGTTTTTAAGTATTGAACTCGTATTCATTTGAAAGATGGAATCAACAAATGTATCCTTGTTGTTAAGACGGTTTGTCTGGTATCTTCATGGTAATGTCAGAACCTAGAACTACTTATCATTATTTAAATTGTGAGTTCATAATACAGGCATATCGCGTATTCAAGGTCACTGTTACTAGATATAAGCAATTACTTACATCTCAATAACCAATTAAGCTAGTTTGGTAAATCGGCAATCATAGCAACGATATATCATAACTTTTTTATATTGTGTATGAATTTCCCTGCCTCAGGGCGTAGAGTCAATGCCGCCGATACTAAATTGTAAATATGGAAAATGATTTTCGCTCAAAAATCAAGGTTAAGATGCTTCGATAAATATTGTTTTTCAATTAGAACAATGATACATTACTTGTGTTATTGCATCCTATAATACGCTTTGTCTTAAAGTAGCAAATATAGACTCCCAAACATATTCTGGTATCGAATCAAATATTCAGGTCTGGTAAAACAGCGTTTGTTTTAAAATATAACAGCGTTATCATATGATGTCCATGCCCGTTCTTCGAGTTAGAGTATTTAATTTAACAGCAGATTATAACGAGTTAAAATAGCAACGAACAATTAAAACCGAACGTGCGATAGGCCATACCGCAATACGAGTGGGATGGGTTTATCGATTGGCAGATATGGAAAGGTTAAATATTTGTTGTAATTTAAAGGTATTCTATTGAAAACCTTTACTGTCTTGTACGCACCACATAAATATTATTGTGTCATAATAAAGTCAATATATAAGTGGGTGCATTTGTCAATATATTATGCAAATGTTACATCATATTTGGTGCATTTGTCAATATATTATGTCTAACCATCCTAATATTGATTCAACGAACCAATATATAATGTCAATGTGACCTTAAATTAAGTCAATATGTCATTATAATAGGTGCATTTGACAAATTGACATAATATATATTGACAAATGCACCCGATATAATGACATATTGACATAATATATTGACACATCCACCCAATATAATGATATATTGAGTTACTATATTGACAAATGCACCCAATATAATGTAAAATGTGCATAATATATTGATAAATGCTCCCAATATGATTGCATATTGCCATAATATGACATGACATGCTATAACCATAGTATATGGTCTAGAGTTTGTGTGATATGCAGATTTAAATACACCTTATAATAAGATTAAAATACACCTAAGATTATCAAATGGTGTTATATTGCTTATGCGGGTATGATACTACTCCGTCGATAACATATGTTAAATTGTCTACTTACCCTTGAACAAAAGCGCAACAGTGTTAACACATAATTGAGGAAATATGTGTTCATACGTGTAAAAAGACAAATGACAAAAATAATACAAAACTTTAGCGCAGCATTATGTCATTTTTCGATAACCTACGGTAATACAACATCGCCATATTTAGTAAATTCTGTACAATTCAATAGGAAATGAGCAGACACAATTTCGGGGACAAAATATGCAAAAGTGGCACACAAAGAAGACAAACGCTATAATGTGTCATACATTTAAAGAATATGTATTTTAATTAGTGGAAGATTACAACCGATCTTCAAGACGCTATTTGATAGAAACATTCATAAACCATAAATATATGACAACGACCAATTAAGGACATTTATCATGCAGTATATTAATAATATTTATGAAACACAGAGTAGTTACGTATTGCAAGGCCCCATTTTTGTGGAAAATATAAGTGTCGGATTAACTATTTATAAGGTTGATCACGCATGGTCTTAGGGGTCTTAAAGTGAATAAGTTACATCGACAAAGGGTCCTAGGTCGGTATGTGCATACACCTGTCTGGAGCAGTGTTTTGGAATATGAGCTTTCCACAACATACTTTGAAGCTACACACACCTTCAGATTGAAACATCTAATTGAAACCCTCCATCAGCTTTAATAACGCCCTTTCAGGTAAGTCTTTATTTGCACCAAATAAAGTATATTGTAAACAAATCAAATATGTAAATAACATAATAAAATTGAGTATTAAAATAAATGAACATTTTGAATGTACGTCAATTAAGCAGTAAGCAAATGACATTACAGAAATGTGTTTATATGTTCCACCCGACTGTGTTTCTCACCAATAGACTATTATTTATAATTGAATGAAACAAACATGGATACATTCTCTGAAATCCCCCTGTTAAAAACACATTCTAAGATGCATCATCCTAAAAGCTGCAATCATATTGCATGTCAAAATATGTCGCTTTAATATGTTGTCATGCTTTTAATGACACTGGCTACGTAAAACCTTTGTAGGACAAAAAGCAGACATAATCCGCCATAAAATAGTGTGGCGAAATACAGTTCATCATTATGTACATATTCGTCGTGTATAGCTTGTAATGCAATAAAACTCAAGTACCTTTTACCAGCTTTTGGTATGGACTTATTTCAATTGTATACTGCATATATAGAATCGTATTTCATCATATCTGCCTTATACATGACATCTTTGTAACTCACATTACACACATTTACATATCAGCAGATAAGTCTTGACATTTATTCAATTACAAAATATAATCCGAGCAGGGTGAAAATAAAGCGATGGTAAACAAAAGGCAGGTGCCTGTATATGTAGGTCAGTTTTGTATATCGCGTCACATACGGGATGAATTGCATTTTTGCAATGTTTAACATACGCTGATCACTGAGCATGATTATAGAAAACTCCTGAATCTTCCTTTAAGTTTACTTCCACCTTAAAAGACAGACATTGACAGTTGAGAAAGGGAGACAGGCGTTGAGAGAACACGTCTTACCGCAGTGATTTTTTGTGACAAGTTATTTGAATAGCCGATGAACAAAAACGCTTTTTGTGGCAATCATTCTGCATAAGATAACATGTTTTGCATTGTATACAAAACATCTCTGTTCCGAAATGCGGACGTTTATAGGTTGGTGACGATCTTATGACATTTGTCGCAAAAATATGAATGGGTCTGTATCGCAAAAACGGTGTGCACTGGTGGTTTTGCTGCGCGTGATAACTCATAACGGCTTAAAATACAACGTATCCTTTAAGTCAATATGACTTATACATTTGTATTCATAACGATAGTGCTGCACTGCATTTAACAAATGTTTAATCTGCATTTCATCTGCAAGAATACTGTGATATGTATACACATGAAGAACTGCACAAATCTGCCCGTCTTGATATAATGTTGACTTACACGTGATAATCATTAAGACAATCACCTTTACAGTGTTTATCATAGTGCAGTCGCCTTTATACTATACAGTAATTTACTAAGCTCATATTCGCCTAAACATATTGAGAATATGTATACAATACAAGTTTAAACGTAAGACACATCCTACCTATTTCGACAATTAGTTTGATTTAATGCACTCTCGTGTATGCTTGATCCAATAACATTGACTTAATAATATGTTTTATAAGGAATACACCATTGTATTGTTTTATGTTTTGGTGATACCAGCTATAATAATGTTCGCATTTATTGCTGTTTCGAAACCAAACGTAGTTTAGCATAATACACTAATATGTATAAGCGTGATCGGAAGTGTGGTTATGTCACTTAATCAAATCACATTTTGTAAAACTGCCTGTTTGTGTATGTCGCATTACAAAATAAGTTGTTTTTTTTCCTTTTTAAATATATAGTCTAAAAAAGGCAACTCATGCAATATTTAAAAACGTGGACTATCTGACGCATGCCTATGCACAGTTATGACATAATTACTGTATTTCTATGAACATAAGCAACACTTGATAGATATTCACTTCCGACCACTAGGTCATTAACCACCACTATGTATTGTGTGTGTACTCGTATACATTTCTTAAAAAAAACCTTAATGAAATAGAATTCTCTCAGCTCGATAAGCGATCCATTGACACTACTTAAACACAATAGACGAAGTTCATACAGCGGGAGTTTGTTTACAATATCAACACCAGCTTAACTTACATGCTGTCTTGGTGCAAAGCCAAATGACTGGCAATAGCATGGTTTCATAATGTTTTTTTGCTTGCAAGATATTATTTTCACCACAAAAAATGACAGGCACAAAAAAGACACGAATATAAAGATAACTGGTACATATATGCAAATGAAAAAGCATCTTTTGCAATGGTTATGTGAAGTTTATTTTTTAACGAATACAGGACTTAAGTACTAGTTTCGTCTTTTCATCGATGCAGATACGTTAGCATCTAATTTGCATAAAGCTGGAGATACAGAGAATGTGTATTCATAAATTGAAAATAAAGTCTAAACTCGTATTATATTACTTTATGTACAATTATGATGACATGCTGTCAAAAATATTTATTTGGCATAAACAGAGCGACGAAAAGTACGTATCAGCGCTACAAAATAAATACAATACACCTACGATTTCACGTTTCCAAAATAAGTTTTGCAATGCTTAGTTTTAAGAATGTAATGAAACTTCACCGAGTTTTATGTCTGTATACTTTAGCCCTTTCTAATTACGTATAGTCCTAAGTAAGTATATATTTCACATTGTTTAGCAACAGTTTGGAACGGTCTTTACAGTGTGTAATAAAAGCTTACTATCCAATTTGTGTAATTTGCATGTAAATGACATGTTCATAATCAACTTGTTGTTATAACAGTAACCTTTATAGTATACTTGTCACCTTGTGAAATTGAGTCAAATTGCTTTAGACGGGTTGTTTAACAAATATATACAATTTATATTCGTCAATATTCCAGCATATGTTTGTAGAGCGTGTTTACATTAAGGATTGAATCTGTATCATTCTTCACAAAAGTTTTAAATAACTTTCCACAAATGATCTGGTAATGGTTGACCACGTAAACCACATGTTAAAACTCTTTTTTAATGTTGTATTAGAACGATATATAGTCCATCAAAAGTCTTTGTTAAGATCTTTCATGGACTGTAGTCTTCTATAATATTAACAACATTTATAACAGACCAACTGACCAAACATATAACAAGCATTCTTCACAATGGGCATGACATAACAAAACCCCATGTTACCTACATGCTTTTAGCTTAAAAAATGTACGAGATTAGACTATTATTGTATATTAAGTTGTAAACCGTGGGCCTAAATTTTGAGATCTATCAGTCGGAATAATAATTTGGAAATCAGCTTAAATACATAAATAAGTGAATCAAATAACTCGCATTTTTATATTTTATTTTGAAAGCCTAACGAGTTTACTCATAATCATTTTCTTAAGCCTTAAACTAGGGTGCAGAAATACTGAATGGTGTTGCTTCGCTTCGCTTGTGACAACACTCATATCGACCAATCTCAATAACCTCTACATATACCAAACTTATGAACTCGAGCAAAGAGTATTGTTTTCTTATATATCCAACAAAAAATCAATCCATTTGTTATAACAAAATGCCAGTGAAAAATAAGGTCTAATTAGCCACCGTGCACTGATGTATTTGTATTAAAATAAATTAATAAATAAAGTTTTCGCCGAAAACCCGAGCAGTCGGGGTGAATTTGACCTACTTTGGTTCAAAATTAAATGTTTTTCCCTACAAGGTCACAAGGGCAGGTCCGAAAAAAATGAAGTCGTTAAGACTCGGAGACGACGTGTAAAAAGGAAATCCGAATTTCACTCACACGAATACTTTCTATTGGTACGCATGGATGTTTCCAATCTTTGTTTATTTACTTATATTTGCTTTAATGTAGCTCGCGCTAATAACCCCGCCTTTTCATCCCTACGAATTCGCAGTACTAACAAAAGCTCACCTTCTAAACTCCGCCTATTCACCCGAGCGCATGTGCATATTGCTAGCATCCCTAGCAATTGTTTAGCCCAAACAATCTCAAATAATCCGTTTTCAGCCCAACAAATCCCTAAAAACTTCTAGAGTGGATTGTTACAGATTAATCCCTAAAAAAAACGGATTGTTAGAGATTAATCCCCTAAAATATTTATCCCTTAGCAACCCTTTTTTTGCGGAAAAAAATCCATAACCCCACTGTATTCATCTACAATTTTTTTTTTTACTTATATTATATTATAAGATGTGTTAATAATTGTAAGCCGTTTTCATTTTGAGCATACATTGATGGCGGTAAACATGCGACAAACACAAGGCCAGTATTTTATCAGACGGGAAAGGTTTTAAACGCTTCACAAGTATTACATACCCATGTGTTGAAATCTTATTGTGATATTATGCGCCTACGCAAAGGCGCTCAACCTTGTAGTGCAAGTGTATTCAACAAAAAAGCACGCGTTAATTCAGAATGTAAAATAGTTGCAACAAACATTTAAAATGAATCTTCTTGTGGTTGGATTGTTGGCAGTCATTCTGGTCTTTAGTCCGCAGACAAGTGCTGAAGAAGGTTAGTTTTAATTTCAATGTGTTATCTTATATTTGTAATAGGCATTTTATGTTTGCCAATATGCATGTATATTACTTACTTAATACACACAAGATAAGCTTCAGATATACTTTTTGCACGAACAAGGAAATACATAGAACATACTTGTTTAAGCGTTGATTCTTAAATTGTTTAAGCAGTTTTAGTATTAACATATCAAACACTCCAGTTTCACCACCATGCAAGAGAGTGACTAAACATTCATAGATTTAAATAAATACTGTCATATTTATTTCTTTAATCAACTTACTAATAGATGATCATATTTTAATGGGTTTTATTATCTGGAATAGTCTTAACACATTTAATATCAAACAGGGGTTCGAAGAAAGCAAAAAAAAAATGGTTTCTTCACGTGACCATTTTTGGTTTAGAAATTAGCATTGTAAACGATATCTTAGTTATACGAGCATGGTGCACTCTGTTAATTAACTCGATAAAATAGCTGTACTTTTTTTACCGAATCCATTAATAATTATCCATCAACTAACACATATTGTAAACATGGTCTCGTAGTCAGTACTGTTTATATATGATATGTCCACTATTTTCTAAATGTTTGACTTTTTCTTTAAAAAATGTAAATTTGCCAAACTGTTAATAAGGCCGTTAAAATGCGGGCAATCAAACGACGGATGCATATGTCGTAATTAATAATTGAGAGCGAGTGACCACGTACCTAAATAACTTTGAATTACAAAAAATGATTGTATTTGTTTGTTTATAGGTGAAAAAGGGTCCCATAAAACAGTAAGTACATGTATATAGTCAAACACTCTTTAACATCGCCAACAAAATCTACAATTAATTGATTTGTTTAAATTTACATTTATACAAATGAGCAATGTATGATACTAAAAGCTGATTTCCAACTGTAATTAAAACCAATTAGTACACTTTTTTTGCACCCTTTTGAAAGGCAAACCGTTTTGGCATGCACATTTCATTGCAAACTTACACTTTAATCTATCACACTTAATGAATGTCATCAGGAAATGCACTGTATGATACTTTGTCGTAGAGTGTCATTATATTCTATACTATAATAGTATGGACGGTACCAACATTAGATGCATTTAACATTAACTTCTCATTCACTTATATTAAATGATTAATGTACACTATTTTCCAATTAAAACGTTTTTCAAGCAAACATGACACAACACGATTGTATGTAAGCCAAACACTAATATGCTTAATAACAAAGCATTGAATGAAACACAGACACACGTATATTAAAAAATGATTCAATGATGATTCCTAACATAATTATTCAAATTACGAATTCACGTGGCCTAACTGAAAAGCATGTTGTGAACAAATGTTCGTTGTATATAGTTCTGCGATGGCTGGTGTACCAAATTTGAAGTCGACGGGTTTGAGGAATGCAAAGATATGTGTACCAGGGAAGTCGTCAGCATGCTGATTGAGCGCGATGCCGGGTAAATTATTTACAAACTTATTATTTACAATGTTAATGATTAAGATGGGGAGAAGGTGGAAAGGAGAATACATATGGAGATGAGAGATAGGATAGTACATATGAATAAGAGTGTGATGCTGGTGATGATGATGTTGACATGGTGATGTTAATGATGATCAGGAGTTATAGTATTTCTATTGTCTAGATGATGAAGATGAATGTTGAAGTATCTTGTTTGGTATTACATGTTAGGATAGTTTACTTAACATATTTAAGTTCAATACTGCGTGCATATTGACATTAAGTTAAACAATTGATTATGAGACACAACATTGTGTTTGGTTCCACTTACATCTACTAGAAAATGGAGTAGATAGATAGAAGCAAACTGTTTGTTCTTAACTGTATTTAATTTGTGTACGTTATTTCCCACTTTAGTATGTATGTTCAATTACATAAATGTTGTTATCTCTTTGCAACATATATTTCTGTATATGTATAACATAAGGTTCCGATTACGAAAACTTAACATTTATAACCAACATAAACAGGTTTAGTATTGGAACCAACAATTAGGATCGGTTGGATAAGAGGAAATCGACGTTTTAGTATGCCTTATTTGCAATCAAACTAGCGTTTGGTTGAAGACAGCTAATTGTTCTTTCAGAATCATTGGGAAAAGGAAGTCGTATTTTCCGTTGCGTCCTCCTGAATAGAATCGACATAAACAATGAGTAACGGTGTCCCAACATGACGACGCAAATAAACCGATCCAATCATAGAACGACTTAGAGTTGCATCACAGCAACAAACATCACACAAAATTATTTATATACTGTAATAATTAAACTACCGGATGCATTACAAAATATATTTTATCACATGCTATACCTTGTTTTCAATGTAATACAGACATTTCGTATTTTTTTATATTACACATGTGTAATACAACATTTTTAAGCGTTTTCATTGCCTACAGAATCAATAACTAACCAATCGCATGGCTTTATTTTGGTGAAATGACGTCGTCAACATGAAATGACGTCACGCTAGTAAATAGTAGATCTATCAGCATTTGATTGGTCAATTAAGATGTATTGTATTTAGTTTAAAAGCATGTGATACAAAAGATCTGACACTCGTTGTCATATCATACCATATTTTATTAAACTCGTCCAGGAAATTCGTTATTAAGCTCGCCAAAGGCTCGCTTACTAACACAATTCCTGAACTCGTTTGATAAAATATGGTATGATATGACAACTCATGTCAGATCCTATATATAAAGTAATTGTGTAATGTCAAATGGAATTTTAAACTCCATACTGTATAAACTGTAATTTCTCGTATCAAGTACCATCAATGCATATGTACTCTCTATTGTATTTTCACTCTTCTTCACACACTACTAAACAATTATGTATAATATAATATGAATGATTAGTTCTTGTTTGTGTATTGCGTTTATTAAGCAATTGTAATATTTTATTTACTCTATACAGCTGACCCTAATTGTCCCGTTTAATATCGACCACTACCGTGCCTATTGAAAACTGTAGCTTACAAATTAAGAAACTGCTTGTACAATCCTGTAAATGAAGTTGTATGTTTTCAATATGTAATCTGCACCGGCATGTTATTACAATGACTGATGGGGAATATACCATTATCCTCGAGTTGTTTTCTCAGTAATGTCTTATTTGTCAGCTTTATTTAATTTCGAACATATTTGAATCATCCTATATTCGATATTTGTGACACGTGTGTAGTATGTGTTATGCTTAGATGTATATGCTATAAACTCAATAAATATGTGTACACAAAACAACTCTACGTATGTTTCGGAAAATATGTGAGGAATGTGTACGAAAAATCACTAAACTGCACATTTTACGCTCGAAGTGTTGCGTTTAAAAAGCACAGGTTAATTCACAGTGGGCAGAATATGATTGTTTGAAGCAATGAGTATCTTTATTTGTTTTTTATCCGGCTACGACGAAAGTTAATACCGAAAACGACGGTGTAGTGACGCTAATATAACATAATACAACATATTTACAGTAAATACAACGCACATTTATTCTGAAACTATTTTTGGATGATATGTATATATGTAAACACGTTCCCGTTTACGTTTTTAATTACCCATCCGTGATTTCGGGATCGCAAACATTTGATCAAAAACACCATACTGTTAGACATACACATTCTTAATAAAACAACACGAAGAGTAGACATATTCATAATACATGATTGTTATGCTTACACGTAACAAAACAAAACAATGAGCTTGAAGTAAAACCAGTAAGTGAAAAAAGGTGAAGGTGGTTGGATGGAGAAGGACATTAAATAATAAGCATTTCAATTTTACGAGCATACTATGGAAACACGATCCCCAGTAAACGAAGCAGCTCCGTGAAAGATACGCATGTAAAAGGATACAACACAATGGATAGAATGTAACACTATACTATACACTGACACAAGTTTACATGAACAAGCCGTTCCGCAAACATAATAGTCTTTATCTGTAACATAAAATGGTTTATTTTACATTCGCGTATCCCCATATCTCCGATTTTTATTTATGATGTAATTAATATAATAAAGAAAAGGATTTGACATGTCTTATACCCACGAAATAAAATACGATTCATAAAGATCTAGCACTACCAAAGAAAAGGACATTTTAATAGTATGAATTTCTATTTAAGAGCACACAATGGAAACAAGAGCCTCAATAAACGTGGCCGCTCCGTGAAAGATTATGATTGAAGTGACACAAAGCAATTAAATAGAAAGTTACATAACATTATACAACAAGAAATGGCGCGGCAGATGCCGACACGTATCCCCACGCCGCATAGATGTTATATTAAAAGGCAATTTTGGGTGGGCAAGGCCTATGTTGGTGGGGCCCCGGGTGGATACGAAAACAAATTTGGGTAGGAAAAAAAAATTGGGAACGAAACAAATTTGGGTACGAAAACAATTGGGTACGAAAATAATGTGGGTAGGAAAAAAAATGTGGGTAGGAAAAAAAAATTGGGTACGAAAATAAATGGGTAAGAAAACAAAATTGGGTACGAAAAAAAAATTGGGAACAAAACAAAATGGGTACGAAAAAAAAAATGGGTACGAAAAAAAAATAGGATACGAAAAATAAATTGGGTACGACAAAAATTTGGGTACGAAAAATTTGGGTACGAAAAAAAAATGTGGTACGAACAAAATTTGGGTACGAACAAAAAATTAGGTACGAAAAAAAAATTGGGTACGAAAAAAAATTTGGGAACAAAAATAAATTGGGTACGAACAATTTTGGGTACGAAAAAAAAATTGGGGGTACGGGAAAGTAGTACCCGTGGATCTCTCGATAAATTTGAAAGAGGACGGGAACCAAGCTGCCTTTACCTTTATCAATGGCCCTGGGTTGGCTAATGTGGACATGCATGGTCGAGATAGACCGTGTTGTCATAAGAGTATTAAAGTGACGTCTATTGGTGAATAAATGAAAAAGTTATGTTTAAACAAAATTGTGGGCCTCACCCCAACCCCCATGCTTCTCTATGTCCTCTTACACTATTAGGACTAGAACCTTGAAACTTACACACATGGTAGCTATGAGCATATGTGCGACGGTGCACTATTTGGAATTTTGATCTTACCCCTGGGTCAAAAGTTATTATCATGTGCGTCGCATGTTGTTAGTAAAAATAGTTTTTTTACCCATTTTACCCATTTATTTACCCATAACCTTTGACCCAGAAGTCAGATCAAAATTCCGTCACCGTCACCGTCGCACATATGCTCATAGCTACCATGTATGTAAGTTTCAAGGTTCTAGTGCTAATAGTGTAGGAGGAGATAGTGGCCGATAAAAAAAAAAGCGGAGATCAATACAATATCCCCACGCTTTTAAAAGCGTGGGGATGATGAAGCAAGTATTAACGAAAAAGCCATTTCGCGAACATAATCGTCTTTATATGTAACATAACAATCATTATGGCTTATTTTACATTTGCGTGTCCTCATAACTCCGCTTTTTATTTATGACGTTATTGATACACTAAAGAAAAGGATTAAACATGTTTTCCACCAACGAAATGAAATACGAGTTATAAAGATATCCAGCCATCCAAAATATTATTATAAATATGTATATCGTGTTTCAAGATAAAACAGGTTTTGATTTTTTTACTCCCATACACTCAATCGAATGCTATTCATTTCGCCACGCTGCAGTAGTTATCGAGTGAGATCGCACGTGTTTGTTCTTCGATAAGGCGATAAGAGACATTTAAGTTTCTCTTTGAAAAACATTTGCTCATGGCTATTACTAGAAGATATGTTGTTTTATTAAATAATTGTTTCAAGAGCACCGAATTGAACAGACCATTCGAAGAATCCAGACGAATAGTAAACTATTGTGCGGTCTGCGCAGGCTTATCTGTGAGGACACTTTACCCACATGCAGTAAGCCCCGTTTTCCCAGAGAGCGGTTTAAATAAATATCAGAACAGTAGTGAATATATAGCGTTAATCCTCTAATTGTGTTTAGGGCCTGTGTGTACCATTGAGACACCCGTTGCCTGAGGTAGTAGTTGTTTGGTACGTTCATTGATAATTATACTTGGCCAATATGGTACCTGTGTGCGTTAAGTCTTGTTGTTTCCCTTTGTTGCAATGCCCGTGTGTGTTTGTGTTCTCAAATGTTTTCAATACGCTGTATTTATTGTGTGATATAAATGGGGTAGATGTATTCAAGACACACCGGCTAGACATCTGAATAGTGCGCGGTAGTTAACGTGGCTTGTTGGCACATGACATATGAATTACTGTATGTTCATTTTCTGTCGTTGGCGATGGACACATGTGGGTTGTTTCCTGTTCTGGTTGGGGNGGGGGGGGGGGGGGGGGGCAGTTTGCAGAGGCGATTTTATAAATATGTAGGGCAGTTATTGGTGTCTTTGTTAGTTTCTTGACTTACCTTTCGATTTATATGTGTTTGATGTTTCAGTTTCTCGTGGAACAAGGGTAAAAGATATTAGCGCGGTTGATTAATGTCTTGGGGACACTTTTTGTCGAAAATGGGTTTGTGGCATGGATATAGTTTTGTAAAATATATTGCACCTGGTTTATTTTAATCATAAACTACTTAGAAAAAATATATATAAAGAATATAGACTTGGCGCGTCCACTTATGATGACTGCTTGTAATCATGTCATTTCGAACAGCATTAAACAGCAGCAAAATATCACGGATTGATTTATGTTGTCGTTATGTCAACAACGTGCTGTTTCCTGGTTTTAAGATCCTTAACAATATGCGAGGAGATGCAACCTTGACATTTTCCATTCCACAGACTAAAATAACGTACAAATAGTTCAACTTAAAAGGGGTAATATTATTTATACACATGTATTTGTTTTGTTTATGTTAATTATTTCACAGACTGCGCTCTGTTTTGTGTGATACACCACTGTCTCAGAATGTGTATTTATTGTATGTGTTATAGATTAAATAAAACAATGTGGGTATGGGTTGAGATGTGTAAGCAAAGTACGTCATAAACGGTTGTTTGAAGGTGTTGGTCTTTGGTGGACCACAGTGTAGATGTGTAACATGAATAGTATTGCTCTTTGTGATATATTTTAAGAGAATGATAAGATACTCGTTTGTTTTGAGATATGTGATATTGTTTGTAAATATATGGGTATTGTTTTAGTAAAGATATGTGGGTAGGTGTAAAGGAATCGATGTGCTATGCGTTTTTCTCGAGTTGTGAGAGTAGTGTGTATCTGGGGATGGATATGATACTTAGAAATACCACCGGGATCAGTGTTGAGGTCAGTGTTGAGATGCTGATGTAATATTTGCGATACAATGTTGCCTCGAAAAATGAGATGTGTTTGTGTAAATGTATAGGTAGGCAATAAGTTATCGTATGCATCTGGTGCTAACGACGTCGTGTACACTACGCGCGGGATACTTGTATGAGATACTGATGTAAATTTGAAGATACACGTTTGTGTTTGCATATACGATGTTTTGTGTATGGATGTAATGTATGATAAGACCTCAGGGGATAGAGTTTTGATGTTGATGGGTGGTGATCGTTGTGTGAAAGTATTGTTGTTCGGTACGTTCATCGATAATTACACTTAGCACCTTATTGTAGACGTGTGCTCTTGGTTTTGATTGTATCGTTTTGTATTGGGTGCAGATGCGAATGATGAAAAGTATGATATACACGTTTTTTTTCCCGCGATATGAGATGTGTGTAGCAATGCGCATATGTAATGTAAATTAAGACACATGTGTCTTCTGTCAGAGTTGTATGTGGATTATGAGATACGTGTTTGTCTCGAAAAATAGTTGTGTGTGTGTCGATTTAGGAATGTGATAAATAAGAAGACCCCTGGGGTCAGTTATGAAGTGTTGATGTGTATTATGAGATAAAGTGTTGATGTGTATTATGAGATACACGTTAGTTTTGGTGTCGGCATCAACATGTGAATCAGAGGAGTTGATAAGTCCATTCAATCAATCAGATATCAATTTTCTATAAATCCTCTAATAGCGTCGTATGGCCGCCTTTTTTCCCGCAAAAAAAAGAGTTATGAAGCAAACTAATTTACGTTGCATCTATGATCTTGACGTTCATAGAAGTTAACTTGGTGTAGTAAACTTCATCAAATGTAACCAAAATAAATATGTTTAATGCGAACATGTCACCGCCTGAGCGTATAATTACTGAAATTCGCTATTTTCTTGAGCAAAAGTGCAATACACGTATTTCAGTCGAAACGTTATTAATATGTTAATACTAAGTTGCGCTGCTCTATAAATGCGTTATAGCTGAGCTTCAACTGTTATTTACATGTTTTTTTGGCATACGTGTTTTAGCTTCTTTTGTAATATCTGATTGAATATGAAAATACTACATTATTTGACCGATGTGATGTTAAAAGTAATACAAGTCACTTTATTTAAGATATATTTATTACATTGGTGTCTTAAACTCTTTTTACACGGTGGAATAACAAAAAAGAAAAAAAACTAATTCATAAATCGTATCTAATGAAAATATTCACATTAGGTTTTCTTCTGGCTACACAAATAATTAAGTCGCTCTTTGATCCGAAATATTAAAGACAGTGTGTAAACAGATCAAGCCGTAGAGTCAAATCGTATACGCGCAGTTAAACAAACAATTAATTTGTTGATGTGTGTAATACTTACAGTCTAAGTTACAGATATTAAACGATGTTTTGTCCGTACAAACTGCAAATAAAATTACATAATATCACGGAGGTATTACCAACTCGCTGAATAATCATCTTACAATTTTGACGAAATAGATCCAAAAATTGCGTTGTTTTTATATGACAATGAAATCATGCACTAAATGGTTCAGTTATTTAAATTTCAGTTAACATTATAATTGTGTACAAAAAGGCCATTTTAGTTGGAAGCATAACTATTAACATGCTTGTTAACAATTATTCCCCTCTCCCAAAAGTACAATTCCAAGAAAAATTACTGTATTACAGTTTACATAAAGACATGTTTTGCATCATCTATTTGAACACGCTTAATATCGGCTTAGTTTTAAATGCGTTCAGTAAATTATATTGTCGACAGCTAGGATTTTACACTATTTAAGGAATAAACATTATAGAACAGTTTACTATATCATATTATTACGGTATGTTAATAATAATTGGATAATTCAAAAGTGAACATTTCGATGGTTAGACGCTTTACAAAACACACTATCGTTGCCGAGGGTGTTGCGAACAATATTTAAAAATAAAGTTAACCTGATGCTTTTACCGTTTTAACCGCCACGCCCATTTTAACGCATACGGGCTTCTCCATTTGCATAACCCGTAAATTCAGCTTTACGCACATTTAAGGCCTCTGCGAACGCCAAAGGACGAATTTGGTCTGCTTAAGAAATATTTTTGGAAAATAATAATCAGCATGTTCGGAAATCATCATGCTAGAATTAAAAATAACATTTCATAAAATTAAATAAAACCGAAAGAAAAAGACATTCTTTTATGAATTCGATTCTTGCATAATCAATGTTAAACATTATACGCCAATTTAACCCTACCATTGCTAATTTTGAAAAAAACAATTGATACTTTTAGCAAAGACCAGAGCGGTCGTGCATGACTAATACAGACATTAAAGTAAACATGTGTACAATTATAGAAGGATTATACATCTTTCGAGAAGTATGCACACTAGTTTGTACCCCGCATATATAGCTAACCCTGAATATGTACATTAAATAATGCATACAAAAATCATTCACAAAAACACATCCACTGCATCACAAAATGTAACGTTTGTCCTTAATCTCCTCATTGTTTGATGTTGTTTTTCATAATGGGCACGACTGTGTGATTAGACATAGATCATTATGCCACGGATATGATCAGATTTGACGTACAGTTCATAAAAATCGTCAACAAAATCGAATAAACATAGAACATCGATGCAAAGTGTTTGAGTACATCGATTGAGCAGTATCAAAACAAGTGTATCAATAAACCGTTGCATTTTATATTTGAACACTACACGTCTGATATATGTTGATATCTCACAAAGTTACCCGGAATCAATAGTGTACAATGATGGCTTGAATCGGCGGCGACGTTTTCTCAGAGGCTTGCTATTTTCGTCCTCCTCCTTTTCAATAGCTTTTTTTATTTGCAACGTAAACGTAGCCGTTGCTTTGTGCATATCATACAACTTGTAGAGCTTCGGCTGATGTTCCTCTGGAAAAAAAAACAGCGCAGTTTTATTTCAATAATACTTTATATGTTTACCACTATTTTACGCATTTATTATTTGCTTGTAATTCTCATTTTTGTGCGCGTATGTGTTAAATACATAAACTTTGTGTGGTCGTATGTTGGCACTGAATACATATTTGTATTTGTTTCAAACATTTAAAATGCCTTAAAACAGTTGAAGACATAATTATTTTGCCGAAATAACTAAAAATATGTGCATATTTTAAAGTAACTTGTATCGATAACAAAGACTTTGTGACAAGCGTTTTGCACAATCGCACATGAGTGTAAACGACTATGAAACCGTGATCGTAACTTTTTAAAACAAGATTCTGTAACAATTGATGTTTAGATTATAATTTTAAATTACATATCGATGCCAAAATATTCCTCATCGAACGATTAAGGCCTTACATAAACTGTTATTTGATCGCAGTAATATCGCAACAAAACAGGGAAGCTTTACCTTGTGTTTGTTAACATTTTTACGATAGACAAGTTATCTCTAACTTTACTAAGTAAATACTATGACATTCAGAATTCTTCCTAATTTATAGTTAAATCTGTTCTTTAATAAATGTTGGTTTATTTTAGTTAATATAGTGTATATGTTAGAATGTAGCAAAAGTATCGTCAACGAAATACCTAAAAATACATATACCGATAGGGTAAGAAAAAACAATAAGGGTCGGTCATGTCAGTGAAAATACCTTTTTTTAATTGTGAATATACGACTAGCCCAGTATGGTTATGGCAAATGCAGTACATTGAATTCCTTACCTTGTCTTACATGTGGTACTTTGACATCCTTTCCCTTGTTTTCACTTTTACTGAACATCCTTGTAAACCTTGTCAGCATATATTCCATAATGTCTTTGTGTGTCTCCTCTTGCTTGTTGCCAACAACGGAGTCTATACTTGCACCAAGTATTGACAAAAATATTGACAATATAAAAAACACTACTGCGATTATGTAAAAAGTGAAGAATATTTTCGCCAAAATCGGATTCTTCTCATCTATTTCCGTAAACGTACTCTTCCCTATCATGGAAAGGCTCAGAGTCGTCAAACATTTGTAGATATTCATGTACGAAAGTAGATATGGTCCAAATAAAAACAATCCGAAGAAAGCAAAACCAAGAAGTATGTACACGAACGTAACTCCATACCAGAACAAATCTTTTCCGCACTGCTCAAATACTTTCACAATGTTGCTAACTTTCCTTGAGGTGGCGAATACTTCAAGAATCCTAATAGTTGACATGAAGACTAGTATTGCTAACAAGACACTCAGAATTTCGTCCCAAAGCACAATATGACTAAAGTTGACAAACCGTTTAATATCGCTTTGGTATTTGTTGATGGTCAAGTATGTGAATCCCGATCTTATGAAATAAATCGCACATAACGTTACACCCAATACGAATGTTACACACTCGTACGATTGCCAAAATTGACCGAAATATTTCAGCCTCTGCTGATATATCCGCACGCATATTTTGCAAAACAACACCAGCAGGTAGATAACGAATATCACTTCACATGCAAGTGCAAACATGCCGTTCGGTCCAACGTGGTTATACAATTTGATCGGATAGATCCAGTAAGTTGTGAATGCTCCCCCTGTTTGCGGAAACTCAATCATGAAGACGTTGTAGATAAACATGTTGGTTTCAGGACTGAACAATGTAAATTCAAACAAAACCACTCTAGTTTGACGATCAACCCATAGATTTTTAAATAATTCTTGAACGATGTCCACACTCACATTCTTGTTAACATCGAATGGCGCGATATATCCTCCGCCCCCGTATGTCGTGTAGAAACCAGTTAGTGGTAGGCCCCATATATCGAGCGCTGTTAATCATAAACATGAAACAAATATAGATGATGCAACTGAAAGTACCTTCCGATATAAACATACATCAAAATAATAAGAGAACGTATTAACGAAAGTTATGGTTTAAATATATGAATAAAAATACGAATTTCAAGAAAAAAAGATGTTCCAAATGATACTGCAAGTGTCGAATCGAACACAGCACGTACATAGAATGTCATTAAGTAAGATGTTTTGTTCAGAACTGGCATGTGTCGAGACTCATCTCGCAAACACAATTACTTTCAAAAAAGTCAAATGCGTTTTTCTAACAACAAAACTACAGGGTATTCTTGATTCAATGCAGCATGCACATGTAATACAGTAGTGTCGCATCGCAAACTGAATTTGCTATATACAGTTATTTATATTAATTTGAAGAAGGTGCTAGAATATTTATGACTGAGAAACCAAGTCAAATATTCGACGTTCCTAAACTGACCGGAAGTAAAAGACCACATGTCTACGGTTACGTTGAAGGCTTGCTGAAGCAGCGAACACGGTTTGGGCTGCCATCCTATACAGAGGCTCTCCGTCTCTTCATCCAGAANATATATATATATATATATATATATATGCATGTGAATGACATTATTCACGTAGTAAAATGGGTTCTTGTTAAGAAACACAAATATGGGATTTACAATCATCAATTCAGAAAATATTTCCAAATATTTTGTCATACATTTATTTCACATTCTGTCGATGAACATGTAGTTTTGCGGAGTTCTAATAAAATACACGTGTGCATAGACTTCATTGATGACTCTAAAATACGTATGAGTTTTTATAAATCGCAATTTCTTTTTTACAATGTGTGCCCCCACCCAACCTTGAACATTTAAATATTAAATTTCCGTAAACACAGAAATATATATAGAACGTACCGTGTCGAACGCTGGAAGGTCCGGGGGCGAAACGAAGTGCCGAGTGAGCTCCTGACGATGCAAGTAGGACCTGCAGTATGCAAACAAATGCTTAATTCGACTATCTGTCGCGGAGATAAAACGTGAAGGCTAATCACGCTTACACGATGCATAGATAATATATCAATCATCCAATGGTCAGAAACTATACTAGTGATAACAATGTCGTTCAATTTGACAACGTGTGTTTTGTAACATTTTTATATATTCGATTACTATTTAATTCAATTACAATGGTGTGTTATATGCTTTGGAATGCAGGTATTTGAACAAACTCTTAAATAAAGTGCTGGTTCTCTTATATTATTGTTTTAATATATAACAATTACATATCATCCCGGTTAGCAAACGCTATAACGCAGACAAGAAACATCAGAAGTGTGTTCAATACGAAGTCCATTATGCATTTGATCAAGTTCAGTTCCAGTCGCCGTCGCTTTGCCGCCTCTTCCATCTCTTCTGGCTTCATGGGCATCGTTACGTTCCTAGGAGTGGCTGACAAGAAAACGTATGTTGTGTATGTATTAGTCCTTAATGAAGTTGCGAAAATAATTTTTTATCGTTCACTATGTCAACGATGCGCAGGTCAACCATATGCGGATAATGCAATTCAATGATTTCGGTAAATACGGTTTTGACTATTAGAAGAATAACACCATCGATGCACTAATGATTGTCTTTACAAGGCCGCCTTGTTTAAACATATGTGCAGCAAAATGTATGTCATATTCTTACAACACTGCACAGGTTGCACATGCTTAAAGCTTATAAGCTTTAAAGGTTCAAATTGTATTTTGGATTTAGTTATTAAGTAGTATAACAAAATAAATAAATAGTACTCCAGTGCATGCATAAACTACGAAGATAACGTGAACGATGTAAAAATAAATGTAAACAAACAAGAATGTTATACGGTATACAATCTCTAAACTTACATGTATAGGACAAATATTCATCTTTGATTCTCTTTAAGATAGTTATTGTCGAGTTCATATCATCTGAAAAAGAAACAATCGCCTTTTTTTCCATAACCCTATAACATTTGTAGTAACTATAATATCCAAATTAAATTAAATGGTGCAAGTAGTCTAGTAAGGGGCTATACTGCCTATATATCCGAAACGATCATTACATCGCGGTTTATATAGTTCGTGTTACTAAGAACACAACACAGAACATTTGCTCAGAAATGTACCCACACATGTTTAAAATGACAATGTAAAATCTTTCTTGTTTTGAGAATAAAAGAGCGAAACTATTTTAAAACAATTTAAATAGTGCACTTACCGTTTTACATTTTGTTTATGGTAGCTTAATACACGGAAATGGTTTGAAAATACTGTTTTCAAACGGTTACCGTGAGTGATTTGACTACATATAAATGTTAGTAAGTGCAGTAACTTAACTGCCAATAACAGCCTATACGTGTTTTAACGCACTGACGAAGTATTTTACAATACTCATAACGCAAGTGATTCTTAATTTCGTAGTACATAACGGAACATTGTTTCTTTGTTTTTGTTTTAAATAGCTATGCATTAACTATGAATGTGTGTTTTTTTTATTAAACATTGATTGGGTAAGTGTGGTAATCGCAAATGGTAATGAATTTACAAATATCAAAACAATTACCCTTGTCACTGCCAGTAAACTTTTTATAATTCTCAACTACGGTGTCCATATCAACATTGGCTTCCTCTTTAGACTTTCGAAAAAGGCAGGCGAATACAAAGGCAAAACACATCACCTAAAAGTATAAACACGTATGCATCCAATATAATAAGTGTTATACGATATATAAACGCGTTAGGTTAAGTCAAATAATTAAAATTATTCGGCAGCCATTCAGCGTTCGGCGGTTACTTCGTGTTTTGGTATGAGTAAATACAATTTCAACTGCGAAAACACTTTACAATAATGGTTCAGCCTTGATATTTATTATAATAGGTAGATGAAAAAAAATGAACGTTGACATATGTAAACAGTGTTGTATTTGTGTAAGTAAAACAACGTGTTCTTCTGATACTAATATAGTAGTTAGGTACCATAATTGGGTCCACAAATAACATGGATTCAAAGATGGACATAAGGAAGGACGTGAGCCATTCCTCGGATTTCTGTTTCCCCCATTGCATGCTGTACAGAAGAACGAAGAAGGCGGGAACCACTGTGCCAACCAGAACCAGGAACCACCCGAATATTAGAAACCTAAAAAGGTTCACCATGACATTGATTCACATGTTTTGTGCGGAATGAGTCATGTAATCTACGTATTTCATTAATTCAAAAGCACACCTGTATTTTATGATGGTTTACAACAATACGGCAACTAGATTAAATACGAATGATGTTTCGGATTATTGATATTTAAATAAGATAGGTTTGATATTTAAACGTTATCATCCGTCTCCAAAAAGAGACTGTAATGAGAATAAACTTACCACCACGGAAGACGGGCTCCTGTAAACTCGGGCACTTCCGATGTCAACATTATAGATCGCAACTGCTTCGCGTAGCTAGAAGTTGTTTCCTTTTTCTTGGATGAACACGAACATCTGAAATGTAATAGACTAATACATATAGGAATGATAAAACTTCAGTAACATTATCAGAAGCGAAACACGTGTTGCCTCACGCTAGTCGTTTTAATTGCAACCCATCAATTGACAATTCTGTATTGGATAAAAGAAGGGTCAAGATTGTGTCGAACGAACTAAAGAAGAAACACGCTAACAGTACGTGGCATTTCTGTTGGACTTAAGTCATAACAAAACACACCTACAAACACAAAATAGCAGATTTCAATTTGATCTTTTTACAGTCTAACCGAAAACTGGGACTCATCCCATGTCTTTGCTTTACCAAACGACATGCAATTGCAGAAACGCAAATGTATTTTCAGAATGAAACAAAATCCACAATTATTTATACTAAACACATTTCGTAGTGCTTCATACCTGCTACACACACCAGGGAAAGTACAGCATTTACAGATGCTGCTCTGACGCCGCTTTGTTCGCTTGAAAATGAATATCAGCAGCATCACTGGTGGTGTTGTTATAAGGGCGCATATTATGGACACATATATCTGAAATTAACAAGAAATATCACATTAATATAACGCACACGAAGTAGTTGTCATTGGAATTTACCCATTGTTTAACTGTAGATAAAGGTAACGTCCATTTTCGTACTACGTGCTGACACTATTCTGCATTTGATGCCACATTTTGTCAATCACTTAATTTATACTGTCCAAACTGATCGGATAGCTACTATTTTGCAAACTCTTTAACACTAATAAATACAATGATCAAATGTTCTCATTCGTTTATTGAAACGGGTAAACATTCAAAATCAATGGGCGTTCTTCATATCTCAAACGAATACTCCAACCATCGACGCGTTGTAGGAAACGGTCTCTATCGTATGCATTTGTATTTTATTTATTTATTTATTTTTTACAGTCGGACATTCCATCAAATGTATCAAAGATATGTAAACTATTTTTAAATTTAAATACAAATATGTTAAGATGTGTGCATGCGAAGCAAATACACAATTGTTCGCTCTGAAACAAACCCTAGATAACATGTCGGGATCAGCTAAGCGCGAACAATTACTTGTTCCTTATGGATTGCGTTTAACTTAAAAAAAAAATAATACGTAAGGTACCATCAATAGATAATCGATATATGTTGTGTTACTTCATTCGTTCGGGTGTATGTGTTGTTAAAAGATAAAGAAGGTAAACTGATGATATTCAAATCGCATATACCCGCTTTAATCTTAACAAACATTTCCCACCTGCCATGCTGTGAACCGAAATGGCCCCGCCTCTACTAAGGCCGGGGTTTCGTAGTCGGCCTCCGTTTTAAAGAACATGGCGTTGGCAATCATAGTGAGGCAGACGTATACAATGGCGCACGACAGACGCTGGACACGGGTGAACGGGCTGATTTGTGGCCGGTAGAAAATGGAGACCCACATATGACTCTCTGACAGCCGATCACGAGTCTAGCATAAACAAAGGGAAGTATTGTTAAATGCACATGATATTATGAGGGAAACTAGTGGAGGATTATTATTGTTCTAACACATATATGCAAATTGAGTAAACGAAGAAGTATTTAAAAGATAATAAGAGATGCATGTATCTATACACGAACTTCATTAATGACTGAGTTACTGAATGAATGAATGAATGAATGAATGCATGAATGAACGAATGGAAATGTGAATTGTATGAGTGAGTAATTGAATAAATGAAACAACGAATGAAATAATAAATGAATGGTTGAATAAACGAAACAAGTGGATGTATCGTGTGTTCTTTATGGGTTTATAGCTCCTGTGAAATAAACGTAGTAAAAATATGGTTGATCATGTTTAAAATCTGAAGAGACCATGTTTGACCTTGACATCATCATTTCCCATGCCTAGTTGTATTTACGCTTTGGTGACCATGCTCGAGCTTGGTATGTTAAAGCACCATAGTAAATCTTGTTTTATGGTCATAACAAATTTAATAAAAAAAAACATGTTCAAACCTGTTTTACAGACTTAGTAGTTTCTTTTCGTCCTTTTATAATGATCAGCCATGGTTTGATAATGATAATTATGACCTTTCATGGCGCTGTAAAATAACATGGTCAAACGTACTTCATGGACAGGGTAGTTTATTTCCGCCAGAGTAACATTGTCAACCATAGTTTGACCATGATTAGTATTAAAACGATTATGCATGTGTTATGGTCGTGTACATTGCAATGTTTAAATATTTGTTATAGGCTATCATAATACCATTGGTTAATATGGTTCGATCATGATGTTTAGACTAGGACTTATCACAAACACGTTCATAATGCACTTAGCAATCCATATTATCTAATGTTGTTGAACAGTTTTTATAAGATACTGATACTGCTGATACTGGTTACGATGATTAATGTCAATATGCTTATGCTTCTGCTGATGTTGTTGATGGTCAATTGTATGACCATGATTCCTGCTCAGTTAATGGACTTTCTCGGAAACCAATTCATGAACTATAGCAACATAACATGTCATCTACTATATTTTATATTTAGTAAGAAAGACACACAATTATTTATTTCAAATATGCGAAATATGTATGATCGACAGAGATCCGTGAAAAAACCGTCTGTTCACATGGTCAGACCAAAGTAAAATATGACCAATGCTAGTGAAAAAAGACCTGATAGTCAAGCACTAGCTTTAAAACATATTGATCTTTATTAAATAATAGTAAATCATTACTTAAGGTTCATATAACACAGGGATGTTGAACATGAGCAGCCAAGATTTGATAATAGTCCGACTGCGGCAACCACAGTCAGACCATACTCAATTCTTGGTTACTCATGGTAATAATTAAAGCAATGTTTACATCTAACAAACATTACATGTTGAAAGGATGTTAAGTGTTCCTTTATTTGCATTTTATAGTGCGTACCTGAAAGAAGAACCTGCTTTCGAACTCGATTGGCTCATTCTCACTCTTTGCATTTATATTTACAAAGACTTCCGTTCCAACAGAGAGCCACGTCTCAGCGACGAACGTGTATCTAAAAGAGAGTTTTTGTTTCGTATAGTGTCTTTATCTCTCATATCATAATAAATTACGTTATTCTTTAAATGGTCTCGCAAAATTAAAACATTGCAAAAAAAAAGAGTTTAGGTCAAACACGAAAGTATATTAAAATAACACAAACTATTGCTTAAGCAAACAAAGCTTACGCCTGTTTAGTCTGGGCGTCATACACGTTGACCTGATTCAGATACCAAGACGCACTGTCTCCATCCCCAGAGTTGTCATGCCAAATGCATAAATGTTGCAGCGGTCCCAAATGCTGGCGCGTCGCCATCAAGAAGGTCATAACACTGCCCGTGCTGAACTCCTACAAATGTATGCCCAATGTTAAATATGTAATGAAAAAATGCAATCTTGGTTAAACTTGCATATTTAAAAAAACGTGCACACTCAGTGTTCTCCCTCTGATAAACGAGAGGTGGAGATGTTTGTGTAATCTTAATAATTCAAAGAAAATAAGGCAATATCCGTTACAATCTTTTACATATTATTCTAGGGAAATTTGTAAATAAACGAGCACACTGAATTATAATAGGTCAATCGTTGCCGTCCGATAAGCTTACATTTGCGGTAGCCTCATATACGTATTTCATACAAAAATAAAACTAGGATAACGCAATGTGGACATTCAAGAACCACCGATAACTAGAATGAAATCAAATACTTGAGACTGGCTAAATGTAATGGACCAACGTATAATACAGTAAATCATGTAAACGTGTGCGCAGTTTATCAATCATGGGAGTCAATCAGATCCAAATGAACGTGCAAGTCTGAATATATTTACAGACTGCTTGCTTTTCCTATATTTGAAGTATATACCTATTTTGATTAACACGTTTTATTGGGACAGTAAACATGGCACTATTGCCGACCATCCTGATGTGATTTATGATTATGTCATTTACAAAAACAATCAATTTATAAACACTCTCTCACCTCCCTCACTCCATCGAACAGCTCCCGGGATCCTGTATCCCCATTCTGTCCCGTCAAAAAGAATGCTATGCGCGATCTAGTACCAGCTCCTTTGCGCATGCCCGTGAGAACCCGTATCAGATAGTAAGAGGAGTCGGTGAGGCGGTTGTCGCGAAGTGCAGTTATGCCCCACTAAACAAGTTGTTCATAAAATATGTAAACTTTGACGACTTGATAATATGATTTTTAATTTTGTTTAAACTCATCCAAGCAAACATGTCCATATCGGTCCGATATTTGAGTTGTGTATTTGTTCTGATGAATGAGTTTAGGGATCAGTTTAGGTCCATAAAACTCTGTAATTGCATGTCTAAGAAGCACATGTGCATTTAAAAGGAAACATAATTCGATCAGGCACACAAATATTGATCGTAGAACGCAATTTAGAATATCGGACAAATTAAGATGAAATTACAATATAATGCCATTATGCCGATTTCCGGCGGATGTCAAGTCGGTCCGATCTTGGACATATGTGAAACCGCGAAATCGGACCAGTATACACATGTATAGTAACGCAATATTAGGAAAAGTGAGTTAGAACATCGGTGTCGATGTCGGTACAATGTCGCGAGATGTTGCAGGTCAAATCTCGAGTCGATGTAAATCACGATATGGGGAGAAATGCAAATCAATATCGGCACGATATTTGAATAATATTACATGTTTGCTGGAATTTTTTGTTAACTGAAAGGGTATTAAATATATCGGTAACTTGTTTCTGTAATAAGTATTGATGAACAATACGACAACATCAATAGTTTTACACATTATATTACCTTATATTTCTACTTTTACATCACTGTTCAAACATAATTTACTAGTATGCTACTTCTGCTCTTATATGTTTAACACGGCGGACAATGACGGAACGTAGCTACCTTAATGAAAAAACTAACAAATAAAACAAATATCAAAGGCTGATTACCTTTGAATATGTGCCATTAACGTATATGTAATTGTGTACACAGAAAAAGAAACAATAATTACCTTCAGTCTATCCCGTCTATCCATCCTTGCTAAGACAACAACGCCAATAATGTATAGAAGCGACAGACATGCAAAGGTCCCCATAACTGCTGACTGACTGAGTGGTGAGAACTTAAGAAACACGGTGGCAAAGTCAATTGAATTTGGAGCAACGTAAAATGAATTCGCGAACACCAAGTCAGTGATGTTCGAACAACGACAGTTTATTTTGTTCTCGTTCGGTCTCCACGTCATCTACAAGTGTTATATATTCACAATTGTATAACAATACTTGTATGTTATATACACAATTATAATGATACACTTGAATGTATAATTAAACCTAGAACGGACTACCATTTTGATGGTGAAATGTACGATACATATAAATGATAATGACGGCTTTATATCGAAGTTTGAGAAAATCGTACACTACTATACCCCTTGCAACATTGTATTGTGTACTTGTATTTAAAAGTATTGGACACCATGCAGTTTGAAGCGTATGACAGAAAATGAAAGGAGAACACAAATACAATCTAATTTATGCATTACATAACAAGTATTTATATTGCGTGGCACGAAACCAGGAACAACTCTACAAAGAAATATATATTCAACATAAACAAGATAGTTTCATTATACCAATGTGAACGTGTATAAATTATATATTTGTAAAAGGCCAATGTCTTTAAATGTATTGTTACCTCGCATTTGTCGGTCTCCCATTTAGTTGCAGCCTCGTTCCAAGTCAAACAGCCACCGGTGATCAGAGTAAGGTTGTATTTGAATTCTTTCACTGAAATAAGGGATGTGAGTAAACATTTAAAAACATTACGGAGTTTAGAGCATAGCATCGAATAACTAGGATTAGAAATTAGACACTTGGTAAGGTGTGGTGAATGGTATATGTTATTGTTTGCAATAAACGCTGCGATTAATTAAGGACTTTATTTTATTTAACTCAAAAATAACGAGGCATGCCCATGCGTTTGTATTCAGATTGGTTTGTATAATATATCGACATAAATTGAAAGGCATATACATTTTTTTTAAAGGTTTGAATACACATTGCGTTCACAATATAGTAAATATGAAACTCAAGCAATATTAATTGGAGATAAAATCTTGTTACCATACGCGTGTGATATATTCAATGCAATGTGACTTATTATTTCGTAAATAATACTGAATCACTCACATTGGCCACTATTGCGTTGCCCTATTTCACGTTCAATTGTAGGCATTCCTTTATTAATAAAATACTACAGCTCATTAAACGATTTAAATACAATTGGTTTAAGCTTGAATGAAAATAAAATTAGGATAAGTATAAGCTTACCGAATCCAGGCACTTGGACTGCAAAATATGTGAGCCCGGTATGACCTAACATTGCACTTGCATTTATGCATTTCTGCCACTCGCCGCTCTCCTCAATCAAAAAATCAAAATCATAGTCCAAAATGCTTGGGGCTTGTTGAAATCTAAAGAACAACCGATAGGCCGTGATATTGGTATCACCTAACGGCATGATTTTCAAGCATACGCTGTCAGTGGATTTGCCGTACACGAATCTGTGATAGGAAAATTCAGATGCATCCTCTGCTAAGACTGTTTCGTTTGGCGTAATCGTGGTTGGAATAGGTGTTTCGGCGTTTTGAGAAAACGTCATTCTCACCGGCGTGATCCGACGTGACTTCGTCTTGGTGTCTATTCTTAAAACGTTGGACGTCACGAAGCTTGACGTGCCGTCGTTGTCATACATGTATACGTTTTCTGTGAACTCAATTGCCTGCAATTAAGATTATTTAACGAATGAAGGAATACCAAATTAAATACAAGTCATGTATCATTGTTTTTTGTTATATAGTTTAGTTACCACTTAAGTAAAGAGAATTGATGAACAAGACCTTTGTCACAGACAAAACAACAGTCATATGCGGGTTAACGATGTCGCGGTAAGACATCAATCTCCAGATGTTTTATTTACCAAGCTTGAGAACTTTTTAGAAATGGAAAGATCAAGATTTAACTTCATACGTATTTATGTAACCATAGCAACCACCATTTAACTCGGATACATACACTGAAGTATGTGTATTCGTCCCACATGACCCTCTATTCAAATACCCGCTATTCAAATACAGAATCTCGTGTACATACCTAAAGTACAATATGAGTTGTTGCAAGATCCATATTTTTGTTTACAATAACTTGTATAACCATACCAACAACAATGTTTGTCCCACTTAAACAATTAAATAACGTTCTTATTCCCCATGACGCCCATTATCGATATACAGATTGTCATCAACAACGACAAAAAACATGTTTTGTTATCGTAGGGTCCAGTTTTGTGGGACGGACAAACGGCAAAACCAGCATTTTATTCATACGGTCTTCTATCCACATACCAAATTTCAACAGCCTGTTAAATTTCTGTGTTAGTCATATTAGGATCCAGAATTAGGTTTTCAATAGTTTATCTAACCCTATCAACCTTAAATAAATTACCAATATCGCATGTCTCTTAACCCAAATAACAAGTTTTATCAGATGAGCATAAGTTTGTTGTGTGTTATAGCATGATCTAGATGTTGGTTCGCAATAATTTATGTTACCATCGCAACCTGAATTTGTGTTTTTATCAAGGTCGTATTTCGCATACGACCTTTTCAATTCTTTGTTTAATAAATCTTAAATTAAAGATTAAATTATATCCGACACACTTACAGATACGGAGACGTCTTCATCACCGCCAGATCCTTCTGACCCAACGGAACGACGTTCGGCCATTCTAGCTGCATCAACGGCTTCTTCAAGCCCGTCAAGCTTAAATTCCGAAGTCTTCGTTGTCGTCGTCGAGTTGGCAAGGACCTCTGCGGTATTTTTGCGTATCAACTGCTCGGTTTTAGTGTTGTTAGAATTGTCACATACCAGACAAACCCTTAGTTTGTCCTGCATTTCCTGGGCAAGACGTTCGGCCATTCTAGCTGCATCCTTTGTCTGATGACAAGAAACAAATCCATTGCAAATCATTCTTTTAAAGCCTTATTATTATGCCTGTCTATGTATATTTCGCTTTTATTATACTAATAAGTATTAATGCTCTGTGTAATGTAACTTGTCTCTATTTAATGCTGTTTAAATTCTTACACGCAAATGCAAAAAGCTACACATACGGAATTTCTTATTTTTAATACACATAGTAAACACATACATAAAACATAGGTATACATTATGCAATTAAATGTTCATACACACCATTCAAAACAAACAAGTTGCATGGTAATCTTTAATTTCGCTATCGAAAACAAACTTGCTTGTCTATAAAGAACAAAAACCGAGCGACGAAACTGGGCAAAGCAGAATGAAATATATAATTAATTTCTTTATTAAAAACAGAAACCATATACGAATCGAACTGATTGATTTACGTACTACGTTCTTTTTATTAGCTAGTTCGTATAACAGCTTTCTCTGCATCCTCTGGTACAAATACGCCCTCTCGCTGTCGAACATCGTGGAAGCTGTCAGATTGATGTCCTGTCCGATCACAGCCAGCATGTCGGAAATCTGGGGAAATTGCATTGTACAAACTATATGGAAAGTACTAGCACATAACAATAATTAAGAAGCAGTGTTTCACAAGTTCGCGAAAAAAACTGACATTCTAATAAGATAACGTGTCCACGTGACCTATTTTTCTTATCCTGATAAATCAACTGCTTAGGCAAATTAACTCGTAAATGACCGTATTAAGTTTGCATCAACTCCCAGTTACCCATGGTTGTACTAGGTTTTAATAAACTCGTGAACATACATTAGCGTACGTAGATTTCAGTAACTCGTGGATATACATAGGTGTATTAAATTTGTATTTACTCGTGACTATATGTGGTCGACCGTAGTTTTCAGTAACTCGTGAATATCCATGGTCGTACTAAGTTTTCATAAGCTAGTGTACAAACTGCCAGCTAGTAGTTGTTGCTGTTTGGTTATAGTTTGCTTTATCGACGGATTGTGTTGGTGTTTTTATTTCCATAGTTGTTTGTGTTTTCATTATTGTTGTTTGTTTTATCGATGGCGGTAGTGCAAATACCGCTTAATGATTATTAAAATGATATTTTGTTATTTTTTTGTTGTCTCAGTGATATGTGTGAAGTGACAAATAATTTGATTGATGTATGCAATTCAACATTAGATTTTCCGCAATTTGAGTATCTCCTCGTAAAACAACCCATCTGTTCGTTAAAAAGACTCAGTGGCTCGGAATAATCTTCGTATGTATAATTTAACTGCTATGATATGACTACGTGTCAGATGAAAAATGTTATATATAAATAAACATATGGAGACATTTCTAACGCAACACTTTTCAAACTTGAATCTTGAATTTCTCAGTTATTAATTAAGCTTTTGATTAAAACAATTACATGTG
Source organism: Dreissena rostriformis (assembly GCA_007657795.1). Taxonomy (NCBI): domain Eukaryota; kingdom Metazoa; phylum Mollusca; class Bivalvia; order Myida; family Dreissenidae; genus Dreissena; species Dreissena rostriformis. The sequence continues at coordinate 147,187 of VMBQ01000810.1, read as the reverse complement.
CCCATTTTAGTACATTCTGAGCATAAAATCATCCGTGACGATCGGACGCTTTAAGCACGTGGGGTATGTATGGTTTCATCTTTTTTTGTACGTGGAAATTGTGAAATGTAATATTATTCTAAAATTGTTATAAGCGTCCAATTGTCACGGATGAATGATTTTATCGTTAGCTTGCTCAGAATATAGTCAAATGATTACATTTAAAATTAATAAAAAATCTTAACTCATAATTGAGATATTCAAGTTTGAAAAGTGTTGCGTTAGAAAATTCTCCAAGTGTATACATGTCGAAGTACCTGTGCCCGTCCGGCGTCGAGGCTATCTACCGGCCTGAGTTGTTTCATGTTGTCTGGAACTGCCGAGTTCGCCACCGCTTGCATCATGTAATACACCTCTAAAATGGCGGACAATAATGTTGGATGTTTATTGTCAAACTGTATGTACTGTCCCGTATTGTTTGGATAATAAGTGATCTGCTATAGACCAACGAACAATAATTTTTCTTCTAAAGATTGTGTAACTGTAGTTTCATTACGTATATGGTGTTTGAAAAGCCCCGATTTACAAATACTATAATAAATAAAAGTTTGCGGAACTCGGTTGTTATGGATGTTTTAATGATCGGAATAGAACCTAACATCCAAATCGGTCAAATGGGATACCTAATTCTATTACCTCCCCCTAATGCTGACTAGAAACAAATAGATCCTTTTAGTTGGTTTAATTGGTTTTTATTGTTGCTCATACATCATAATATCTCTGAATTTTATAAGGATAACATATTGTGCTTTTGCATACGTGCTTGTCTAGCGTATCTTGATTTAAATTTGTTATAACTTCATGTTTTATTTAACTTTTGTATTCAACATAAACAATGTATTCCCCCAATATTGCAATTTAATTTCGAACAGTGCGGTTTCGAGATGTAGATACCTTAACCCTCCCTTCATCCTACCCCCATCCACAAACAATCGCTAATCTTTTTCGAGAATCAATCTAGGCACGGCCAGATACAATACATGTATGATGTTCTACGTTCTACATACTTGTGTTTTTGCAATTAAATCAGTGTTTGCCTTCCAAATTACCCGAAATATATTTTGACTCTCAAGAATATTGATAAATATGTTTATGAAACTGAGTTTCGGATCTTATATACCTATCATAGTCAATTAATATTCGTATCTCCTTATATTTATGCGTCGAAGTATTATAATGTGTACATAATTTTCCATGTGGAAAGTTATGAAAAATAAACGGTGTTTGACATGACTTGGCTCTCACTCAATAGAAAACAATAACAAAAATCGAAGATTCCAAACTGTTTGACCAATTTAAAATTAGCCTTACCTTGTTAAATATATTTCAAGGGAGTTCATTTGAACTATGATTGTATAGTAGTTCTATGTACAATAACTTGTTTAGTTACTACGCGTTTTGTTGTAATGCCCTCTAGTCCATTTTTAATTTTGTTATGCTTAAAGGCTTTTTGAATCTGAAAATCTAGCATTCAGAACAGTGAATATTCTCAACCAAACTGGCGCAATATGTGTATCTTGTAATCTATACCAAGATACGCCTTTTTCTAATGCCATTTGTTATCGTGTGTAATATTTGCGTGACGTTTGTGGAACGCGTATTGTGATACCTCCAGCTGTAGTGTCAATCGTGGCTGATAGGTCGACTACCGAACTCTGTGGAAAATCAAGCGATTCTGCACCCACAGTTCCACTCAGAAAGATCAGCTCGATCTAAATGAAAAGATATGAGCCTTGCTTTGTGAAAAGAGGGTTAGATGCAATTGCGTAAAATGTCGTCAAAAATTTCCTGTGCAATCCCCTTTTTTGTATTTTTTCGTTTGAAGACTCTTTTTGGCGAAAATGAAGTTTAAGAGGAATGTGTCGTCCCTGATTAGCCTGTGCGAACTGCACAGGCTTATCTGAGACGGCACTTTACGCACATGAATTAAACCACGTTTTTTTTCAGAGCACGACTCAATATTTGTTAAATAACACACTTTACCGATTACGTTAAGGGCGCACATTAATATTTGTTCATAATAAAAGAGAGCTTGATTAACAAAGTACGCCATTTTACTGTCATAATAACAAACTTTACGTGATGTTGTTAATATGCATTTGTTTATTATTTAAGATACAAACTAAATGTGTGAGGAAGCAAACACATACGCATCAATAATTAATCAAGTGACTCTAGTCGAAAAAACATCGATATTTACAAAATCTTTTTTAAACAACTGTTCGAATTGAAGAAAACAAAACACAGAATGATGGACCTCGACTTGTTATATATGAAAGTTCAAAACGTGTGCATGTTATATTGTTTCGAAGATAAAATGTTGCTATATTAAATAAAGGGATGGTAGATGTATATACATAGAAGCATATTACCAAACAGTAATTAGTTGTTAATATTCGACAATGATAATCAGATATCTTGTCAGTAGATACATTGAAAGTTTACCTTTGAATCGTCATTAATGAACTGTGGCTTTGCTGCAAGGTTGGTGAAGCCATTTGTGACGATTGATGAAAGGTACTTGTCGCCCTTGCGGTATGCCAACATATCAGTTTCCACAACTTTCTTGAGATCAGCAGCCATGTTTCCCGTGACCTTATTAACACAAAAGTGATATTTATAAGATATTTTAAACACGTAGTGACGGGAATATTAATAGCCTATTTGTATTTTCTCCTGTTTTCGATGTAAAATAATCTCCACCATACATCATATAGGGAATAACAACCATGTTTACAGAATGTAACTGACATGGTGGAAACACATTATGTGTGTAAGCGTCACCATGTTTACTTCATGTTATAAACATGGTGTCAAAAATAGTGTTGTGTAAGCGTCTTAATTAGAAAGTGTGTACAAAATCTTATCTTTAACTTATTGTTGTGGAATAATTTATATTTTATTAACTTGAACAATGAACCATGATTTAACTTTTAATGAATGCGCACTTATTGTTTAATTAGTATTTATGGTATATTTTTGCATTTGGCAAAATTGATATGTATCAGGATATGTGTTTCGAGTTAAACAACTTGTATACTGAAGTCTCTACTCAGAACAATAACTTGGTCAGTAATGTTACATTCTAAAATGACAGAAAAATACGATATCTAATAACTTAATAATATATGCAGGGAATTTAAAACACCACGATCTCCAGAGAATATAAATTAGCTCGCCCACCTTTCTACATTAATAACGCAATTATAATTATAAAACTATAAACAAAAATCATACAACACACTTAACGGATGGATTTCTCATTATCCGCAGTGGTAATTTAGCGACTCTTTCAATATAGATTTGCTAATGAAACAGTAGTGATACTATGATAATGGCTTTTCCAAAATTCAATGAGAGATTAAATTATAGACAAATGCTTATCTTAATGTCCATACACGGTTTTCAGTGTGACGTCATGTACCTGTTGTATTGCTACAGTTGCTGGATCAACGGTTTCGTTATTGGCTTTAGCGGTGGCCTCTTGCAACGATCCAATTGATAGGTCGTTCCCTTTTGGATTCAGATCGAGAAGGGAACCCTTGGTATTCAGAACTCTTGGCACGGGTGGCTTCCAGACAGGCAGCTAAACATATTTATACATTTGGTAGTTCTGTAGATCAAAACCTAACATTGATTTTAAAAGAGCAAAGAAAGGACACTTGATGAAACACATCCATTTTGGTAACAATCTACTATATTTTGAATTACGAAAACAAACTGTGTTATACTCAACATAATTGCTGGTTAGTATACTTAAAGAACTAGTTGTCTTTAGTGTAGCTATATTAAAATATACAATCGTAAGCTGGCATGTATCTGATATTTGTAGGATTTTACTTGCACTTGCCATATAATAAGCTTCCGATCAGTAATGGAGTTTTGTTCCGACGACACATATATGTATTAATGTTTAATTATACTGTTGTTGAAATTAAAAGATGTTATTTTTAGCTTTATCTTAATCGTTGACACACACTTATTTATTAACCTACATCCACAAGGTGGAAGTTACTGCACACTGCGGATATGAGGGAGATAATCATGTCACTTTTTCCCATGTCTCGTAACTGCTTGGCCGCAAAAGGGTAATCATCTGTTGAATACGTTTCAATGATCGCTGCCCCTGCTAGTGTTGGGGTGATGGCCGCATAGTTGAATGCAGGAGTCACCTGTGCAAACATATCATATTGGTAAATAAAGATTAAGTTCCCTAAATATAATCAGAAGAAGAATTTTATCCTATTACCAGATGCAATTCGATAGTATAACAACGATCGTATAAACTTGAGCTTTATGCTATCGCTATATTAAGATCACAATCGGGTTTTCCAAAAACAATACGGAAGAATAAAATGGTAAAAAGATGCGTTATTTGATAATTATTAATGAAAAAAAGGGAGGACATAATAGGATAAATAGAATAGTATGTGAGTTTGGGATAAAGATCCAAGCCTCGCGCTACCATGGTTCTAAGCTTCGCATGATAAACTTGATCCTTATCCAAAACTCACATAATATTCTCTATATTTCCATCAGAATTCATCGAGTGACAGTGACGAATTGCCTTTACAATACAATGCAATACATCACTAAGAGATAAATCGTAAAACGATGATTAAATCATAAATTACAATTGTGTTTCCTTTCGGAAATATATGTGCATTGCAAAGTTATTGGATTGTTAATTACAGAAACCCATAATTAATGATTACATTTTAGAAAAATATTATTCGTTACAATCTGTATACATGTTTAACTTACCGTGAGGGAAATAGTCACTGGAAGGAAGTTGTTCAGTTCATCAGTGACCTCAACAGTCAACGTGGTGGCGTAATTTCCCACTTTTCCCACTTTAAGAATCAAGTGCGATCTTCGTGCCCCTGAAAGTTGCACGGATAATTGTACTTTTATGCATTCAATTGCAATTAAAAATCTTAAGAGAAAGACCATATAACCCACTGATGGAACCGTATAAGTTTATCATAGTTCAGATTGTCCTTGTACCAAGTTAGCATGATCACGGGTCATTTAAATGTGTCATTCCTCATGAAAGTTTGTACTTGCATATATTTCGAAGATCTGTTTGTATACATACAAGACGTAACCTAACACTTATCGACCCTAGCTACGTTTATTGAACGTGATAGTTTATGTAGGTAATGATAAATTGATACTGAATATTTGTACCTTCGGCACTGTTGAAAACTGCACCAAATTATATTTTACCCACTTACTAGTTTTAAGGATCGGCTCTTGTGGTACTAGCGCTCCTTTTGTGAACTGACGTACGAGAAACATTATGTGAGGGTTCGGAACGTTACCAGTCCAGCCGTTACACGTTACAGTTACCCAGTCTTTCGCTGAGACAGCTGTAGTTATAAAGTGTGTTTATCATTTCAACACAGCCATTTGGTGAGACAGCACACAGTCATTTGGTAAACGTCATTAATATGGATATCCAGCACTAGTCAAAATATAATATAAGAAAAATTATTGGACTGTATTATGTGACTGGTAATGTGTGGTATCTAGACATATTAAAGTCAGAGTGTTACGCATTTGAAATACATTCGACAGAACACTATCGGCCCAATACAATTGATGGTCAATGTCAAAACCAAATTACTCATTTTTTACAAGGACTGGTGTCTATATTTGTCGACGCATATATGTTTTTTTCGTGCTGATATGGGCTGCTAGGGTTTAGTGTTTTACCTGTCAATTTATCCAAAATACAAGTGCCGCCTTTTGGCAAGATATTTATCCTTCTATAGAAGGCGGCTGTTGTTGACACCCCATTCCTTGTCACTGTCAGTTGTATCTCGTAAACAGCCCCTTGTTCCAACGTGTCGCCGATTAAGAGAGCTCGAGATTGTGTACCTACGAGAACAAAATAAATTAATAGCAAAAATGCACATACGTGGATTGGAATGATTTATTTGGGAAACCTTAAATACAACAGTAGGTGCTTCAAGGGCATAGTGTTTTCCAAAACAATATTCTTCTATATTACAATTACCTTCAGTGTACTAATATAGTCAAGCTGTGAAAAGTGCATTAAGGGACGTAAATATTCACACATTATGTTTGTTATCAAATGTTTGACATGTGTTTTGTATATTCAAGCATGTGTTGGTCCGCATATCCAGTATTTGCATAACGGACTTGCTAATAATGAGCCATGAAACATGTTAAATGTGATGTCGATTGTGTATTACATTACGTGTTCCGAACCTGTTTTTGATGTAATAACAACAGACACAAAAACGTTCCAAAATGAATCCCACTTTCTCAGTGTCCATAGGTAGGTCAAGGACTTTGGTTTAACGGTGGGATCCAGTTCAGCATCCACTTCTATTTTGTCTTTACTGAACAGTCTGTCGCGCCCAGTGAGGCAATTGTAAACGCATCTGAAAATGGTGTCCAATTGAAAAAAACAACACGAAACATGTTTAAGCCCCATAAGCCCCATAAACACTCAATATCAACAAATATTCTGGAACATATTTCTTAAAATAAAGTTAACCTATACAAAATGTGTGTTCCTTATAGCAATAGCCATCAAAGTTTCAACGCTAGATGTGGTCAGGTAACATAGATTTAACAAGATAGAACAAATGCTCCTTTTTATTTTGTGTGTGACGATATATTCCATTTGAATTACCCGCGACGATATCCGAACATTTACGAGCGAATCCGAGATTTGCTTCTGGCAGCGACGCAACGTCGTAGTTCTCATAAATAGTCATTATGTTATTTATAAGCGGAGCTCAATCAAGGACGTCAAACTCAAAGCGATTCAGCAAGAAAAAAAAAGAGAGAGCGAGCAAAAATGAAAGTGTATGTGGGGTAATGCATTATTGTGTTTATGGATCTTTAATCCTTATCTTTAATTTGAAGCGCACTTGCATGTGCTTAATATAAGGTTCGCGCCCTCGATCGTAAATGTTCGGGTAATGTCGCGGAAAAATGGAAATGGAATATATTGTCCCACAAAAATAGAAACAAGCATTGTGTAGCTCGTTAAATATATGTGACCAGACCACATCTAGCGTTGGAATTTTGGAAATTGCTATAAGGAACACTGCTTTTTATGTGTTTGCTTTATTTCATTTGTTTTCACCGTTAAGACGATAGCAATTGTGATCGGCAGCACATAACGTTATGCATTTTAAATTTCACAAGACATTTGAATCAGTACGGAAGAATTATATATCTATAATGATTAATTCTATTTTATTTTGTTCTAGAAAACATGTACATCGACTTTTATATTCTAATTAATTAATTAATTTCTTGTCGTATTTGCTTATGAATTGCATGGACTATACCTCAAAGCCATCGGTACCGCATTAGTGACCATCTTGACGACTTGAAACGCAGTCGATATTCGCGTTCCCCTTGTTAGTTTAAACATCACCAAAGCCATGTCTCCATTACTGAACAAACCGGTGTCAATACTCAACAAATAGTCACTGCCATTTTGAATCTTGCGATAGGTTCCCAATACTGGAAACGTTTGAGTTTCCGCTTGGAAAATGTCGAAAATCGTTCCAGAAGGATATCTTGCGATTGCCCATGTTACTTCTAACGGTACCACTTTTACTGACGAAATGTTCTGTGCAGGATCACCCGAAATGGAAGCGTTAATGATTGCTTCACCGCCGTATGGAATCGTCCGATATTCCCCACCTGCGATGTACGCAATAAGTTCCGGAAGGACTATTCGAATCACTATGCAATCCGAAACCCAGTAGTTTGGTCCCTTGGTTGTCATGTTCACTTCAAGACAAACAATGTAATCGCCTGGTTCGAGAACTTCCTTTTCCAACTTCAGAACGGAGGTACGCGGCTGTTTCAATGAATCTAGATTCGTGTATACTGGAGTATTCGTTGTTTGAACGTTCGTTACGCTCCAGTAAATTTCTGGGGTACAATCCGACTCGGTGAATTCCATATAGCTGTTCAGCTGCAAAAGATTGAAGAAGGCCTCATGTAATTCAGACGTTTTATAATCACACTTGATATTGCAAAACAATATATAATTAGCACGTCCTTAATATATCGGTGTATATAAATATATAGCATTCCAATTAGGAATACGTGTCACACAGTTTAAAAATTTGCAATAATCATTTCAGAAGGTGTTTAAATATTTTTAATTAAATTCTTAAAAAGTGTGTTATATGGTTATATTCAATGGCATTCCAAATACATGATAAGGAATATAATTTATATTACCGTTCGCTTCTTCTACGGACAACAATATACAAAACACTAATTACATGATTAAATTTTGGGTCACCGTGAATGAACGGTGAATGCAAAACAATAGGCGCTTTAAGCATTTTATGGATATCAATACCTCTCATATAGCCCATAAGTAACCGTACAGAAACATGTGGGACAAAACATATTGCGAAGATTGCTGTAATAAGGTGTTCACTATGCGACTTTTAATACACTGGTTATGTTAGTATGCTTTTTAAAAATAACAGGTTCAAGTTTAAAAGTTAACTATTTGTTAAAACGAAGTAAGTGACTTTTCTATTACTTAAAACTTAACAATAGTAGGTAACGCAATGCATGCAGCAGCTATACTTACAAGTGTTTCTTCGTTTGTAAAGAAAGGCATGGGGGATGTAAACGTCATGTAACTTTCGTCAAGAAAATCGGGCGTCTTTACGCACGAGAACTGTTGGTCAGGACACCTGCCACGGCCCCCTTTGTCCCATTCGCATGCTACCACAACGTCGTATATGCCGGGCTGAATACATGAGTGCGATATCGTCCAGTGTGCGCACAAACTAGCTTATTACAGACACTGAGTTATTCATAGCAAGCACATCAAACGAGCACATGGACATGAAGTTAGATTTGAAATGGAAGGAAAGAAAGTACTTTAAACGTTAGCAAATAATTATCAATAAAAACAATTGCATATGTAGTTTATCATAAAAAATATTGCGTATAAATTAACAAAAATAACACGCTCTGAAATCATTTCAAGTCAAAGAAGAATGTTGACTTCGTTCGTACCAATATTATATTCTCATGTATTTCTATCATACAAAGCACTGTCACATATAAACGTAATGTAGTTCTTCAATTCTAGTGTTCAGTGACACTAAATAGAACACACGTTCGTTTCATTATGACTGAGTGAACATTTGTGCGGACATAGGTTTATAGTGGTTGATGATCACGTTTGAAGTTTCATCAATAACGTGTGTTCTATTTACGAACAACAATGGGTTCATCAAAACGCTTTTCTACAAATTGTATTTTTAATAGCATACATCGTGTATATTACTGTACGAAGACAGCCTATTATATGTATTATATTCATATCTGAGAAACACGTATTGAACATTATCAATTCTTATAATTCTTATAATTCGTATATAAATACTTTGTTTAGGTCTTAAATTCGTTGTTACTGTTTTGGTCTGTGTTATTTGAGTAGTTGTTTAGTCATAGCTTTAATTCAAATAACTTAAATTTTTAACTATTCCTCTTTCTAATTTTCATCTTAATGATATTGACTTGGCTTAAATTGAAGAGGATGATACTTTCAATCTTAATCGAGCATTGTCACCCGACAGTCGAGCGATCGATAACAAAAGTAACTACTCAAATCTTACAATTACCTAAACAATGAACAGTATAGCGACATACTGCTGATATCTGTTCAATCATCGTTAAAGCCGCATGTAATCAGTTATTTACAGCAAATATCAATACCACGTACACGGGTGCTTACATGTTTGAATTATATAAGTGCCATTTTAAACTATTTAACTATGTTGTACTCAGGGTTGAAACTACTTAGTGCATTGTTTACGTATTGTTTCATAAAGCTTAAGGTGTTCATAGTCTATAAGAGCATTAACACGTATCACGCTAAAATCTAAAAAGTGGCATATTTCTTGGTAAACTAGTTAAACTATTACTTAGTCACACATTTTGCATACCCAATTCAAATTACGAATGGGATAACCCCATAATTTCCCGTAAAATGACATTGAAATATGTTAATATTTTAATAATACATAGATGAATGATACTTACTATGATATACGTGTGTTCAATCGACGCCACGTCCTCAACGTCCGCCGTATCGGTTAATGCGTCACGCCAATCAACCGTGCACTTGACGTCATCTTTCTCTGTTAACCCCTTATGGTAATAGAGAAAAATACAGCGACTGAAAGTAGAACTCACAGCTGCATATACAATTTAACAATGTGCTGTGCTATGTTATGCTATGCCATTCTTTTTTAGACAATACTGCTCAACGAAAGGCTACCCTTATCTTATCTCGTTCAAAGAGTGGCTGAGTGCTTACGATGTATCTTTCCATTTATGAACTACATGTATTGCTTTCCATTTTTAAGTCAGTAACATTGAATAACGTCACGAAAGGAAACAAGATGACGTTTTTTTGTTTCAAATACAGTTAATCTAAATCTAAATCTAAACCACAACCGTACAGAGTCAGTAAAAAGCCGTAAATGGCATTATATACGCAACGCTGCACTTCACTTCCTTATGCTGTACTATGGTATGTTAGTATATGCCATACTAGACAACAAGTAGTTACCTTATTTTGCTGATAAATACTTTACTTTACACAAAGCTATGTCATGATAAATAAAGATACGCTGCGTTATTTATGGATGATATGCTTTGCCCCGCTGTGTTTTTCTCTGATAAGATCTGCTCTGATACTCTACTATCACGCATACAAGAGCTTTATTTGTACGGATATATTATAATAAGCTGTGTTATGATTTTCTGAACAAACATTTAACAATTTGTGTACATAAATCACTGGTTACAGTAACGTATACGTAAAAAGATGATAGTAACACGGATGAATGTTCCCCAGGACACTTTTCAGGTAATTAAAGTCTAATGAGAAACGCATTTATACTTAAACTAAAACCTAAGAAGTGAAGAATAAACCAACGCATATAACTGGAACTGATAATGACACAAACATACTTTACAAAACAAATCATCAAACTATGCTTATCAACCTCAACATGCAGCTACCATGATTTCTAACCAGTGCCTAGTAAAACGAAGTACGGACAAGACCACTGAACGGACGAAAGTTCAATAGCGTAAAATAGGCCTGACAAACCGGACACATCCTTTATCTATGCAAGTTCTTAGTAACTATACCTTTAAGGTTACCGTCAGATTCACCAGCAGTAATGACGTTGGGTTTGGATTCTTGAACTCCATCTTAAAGTATTCACAGTTGAACCCTGTAAAACACAAAAAAAACGCTGGTAAAAATAAGTAAATATGGCAAAATGGATATATTATATTGGATTACGCAAAAGAACCTATACCAAGGATGTTTAACCTTTCTGTTGTTTGAGTAAATAAATGTATATGAGTTGATTACAGAAATACGAATGCACATGTATGCACGCGCAACACTCGTTTTATAACAAGCAGGCATTTAAACAAATTCACACTTACTTATTTATGTGACTGTAATTGACAGAGAAAACAACAAAAACTTCCCATATTTGTTAAACATATGTCTGTACACCGTTTTATTTATGAAATTAAACAAAAATCGCGATCATACGGTCGACGATGGAGGAGGCGGTAGGTCCTAAGCCAGGGGCTCCAGGAATGACAGCGGCCTGTGTTGTGCTTAGAATGCTGAGCTGGTAGGCCGAGTTATCGATGTTGGACGGAGCAGCTTGAGCTGAAAAGGCAACAAGTAGTTGTTTAATTTTAGAAGCATATTGGTTTGATAAAACGTTTAAGACCTGATGCTTGCAAAAGAAGTACATAGACTGTTGTTTGATTCCACCCCTAAAAAAGGGGTAGGTATGTCGGCAAATCTTATTTTAATGTACTTCACTCATTTCCCACGTGAATAAAGATACTACATCACAGAAAACTTTAAAGGCCCTTTTACAATTAAAATTCATTATGATGCAATTTACTACAAAATAATGAAAACCTAGAAAAGCAAAAACAATTAAGGGTCAAACCCAACATTTGGATTTTTCTAGTTTTAGTTGTTATTTGTATTCGTTTAAATATAAATGAAGTTATGCTTGTAAATAGCGCTTGTCAAATAATTCAACTGTTTAATGTGTTTAGCATTGTTCACACTCTTGAATAGCTAGTATATTCCCGGCACTCAAATCAAGAAAAATTGAACGGTGTCGTAATGTATTCGTTTTGATTATCACACCTTAACTAATTTACCGATGGTTTTAATAAAAATCAATTCAGCTGTGAAACTAAACGCACTAGTTCGAATACGGTAGCATTATTAATTGTATTTGGTATGCCCTAGAAGGGAGGCATGTACTAATCTTCGCGTCCGTCCTTCCGTCCGTCCGCCTGTCAGTCCGTCCAATTTTCTGAGTAATTGCCATTTTGTGTTATGCTTTCATGTACCAGACATTACTCATAAATGTTAAATGCAATACAGTTAACCGCCATATATTGATAAATGACATAGAGAGGAAATGCAGTAAAATGATCGATTTATATTATATTGTTGGAGATATTGCCATCGACTTTTGTTTGTTTGTGCGGAACATACCTTAATACTGTTTTATTTTTCTGCAAAGCCTAATTCGAAACGTATTGAAGGTATTTGAATAAAACAAAACATATTAACAAAGGGCTTTGAAAGTAAATGCAGAGTTAGCACCAAAACCCAACATGTACTATTTACAGAGTTAAATAAAGAGTACAATAAGTATTACTCTTGTTTAAGTTTGTTTGGAGTTGTTTCCCTTGGTCGTGTTTGTGCAGAGCTACATTGAATTGTGCAATAGTATTCGTCTGGCCATAACTCAAAATGTTACAAAGGGATTCAAATATAACTTCATGTAATGATCGACGACTGTGTGAATAAGTAAAAAGTAGTTTAATAACCATAACTCTTTTCTGATATGTATCGAGTAATTTTCAATTTTTAAATATATTACGCAGTGCGTTATTAATAGTGTATCATTGATTGTGATGGAAATTCAAACATCACTTAAGGAAACTGAGCTTAACACTTACTAAAAAAACGTCTTTTTCCTAAATGTAAAAACAAACACATTTTAAACAACAAAACAATGGGCACTTACAGTGGCAGTAGGTGTACTTTTAAACATTTCTTAATCGGGTACATCACTATCCAGAAAGGTATACGATAAACATGTAGTTCTATTTAAAGAACACGTGTCTTTGTGTTGATCGATTGCTGTTGGATAGTTGTAATTGACAATGGTTAAATGTATACACATACAACTTCCAAAGTATATAGATACCATATAAAGCAAAGCGCAAATAACGTTCAAAACATGAAACACAGTTTTTGAAAGCAATTGGGTTAGGAATCGAACTTGCAAAACATGGGTTATTGTATCGAACATCATACCTTTAGGAAATTTGCCTTTAAGTAGGCCTATAACAACGATAGCTCTCCGGTGATAGAAATAACGCCACTAACTACCGTACAATAATTAATGTTTTGACAGTTGAGACGAAAGGACTGTACAATAATACTGTCACTTAAATTATTTCTTTTTGATCGAGTACAATGTTTCTACCGAGTAGATACACATGAAGCGACAACTTGCGTGGGACTTGTTTGCGTTGTTTACCATAAATACAATTATCTTGACAAAACATAAAGTGCATTCACAATCATATACTTTGCAGTGATACAGTGTTAACTAAGAATGTCAACTTACTTCCCGCCAACACCACGTAGGGGTCCGCTGCTGAAAACATAAGAAAAATGTCAATGAGCATTGCAAATTTCTGTTGAACATAAATACGCGTCGAATTCGATTGTCACCAAATAAAATTTCTTATTGGTTATCTGTATTTTTTCTTGTATCTAAGACGATTTATGGATGAATTAATCGTGCATTGTTTAAATATTACAGTCATTGTTTTCATGTAACTTTGCATGTAATGTATTATTTTTCGTGACTGGTTGCACCATATACTTAATGCTTTTAACGAGATTATACACTTGCATCTTCTACTACGTGTATGTACATGTATATGTATGTTTAACTCACTTAGACAGTCAACAAAAACATTTACTAAAATATACCTGCTTTTCCAATCATTTGAGATAAAAATTTGTAAATCAAGATCAGTAACGTAATCGTGATTTAATTGCAAAAACTATGTTAATTTTATGTAATTTACACATACATATAAGTTGCTGCAATTTGCATAGGGTTTGATTATTGTATAACAGTAAAGGCATTGATTTTAGATGTATGTGATTAAGCATGTGGGACGGAACTTGGTCATTGACCGATTAAAGTAACGCAACATTATGTGATTGTTTTTATTATGTTGCCTTTCATGTATACGATTCTTTTTGAGAAAAGTGTCATTTTTCAAGAACAAATGAATATTTCGATTTGAATATTCAGTCGTACTATATTACCTTTGTAAGTCTCTCTATTAACGAGAGTTTAATGGTAATAATAATTCAAACGGTAAGACCGCTGTTTCCTTTGATCATGACTGATTACAGTTTGATGAGTCGGAATTATATATGTTTCAATAATCAACCCGTAAAATGTTAAACGAACGAATTATGTAGAATAAAAACCAAACTCTACAAATTGTATTGGCAATTTAAATATCAGTATGACACGTAACAAACAAACAACATATTACAACAACTGGCAAAACACACAATCGTTCATTTTATTTGAAAATGTAAGGATGCTGTGTGAGTTTATCCGTTAATGATCCGTAAGTTAAATTTACTATTTAAGTTTTTGTTTTGATTTTTCTACTTTTATTTGTATTTTAATAGTGCACATTTATTGAATGTAAATTCTGTGATAGTAACTTCATGGCTGTGATAATGATCTCTGAGATTAACTTAGTATTCAATTTTGCTCATAAATGTTTAATTAGTTGTTGTTTCTAGGTCGACTTTATAAAATATATTAAGGACCACAACGGAAATAAGGATTTACTTCCTTGTTTGTGCTATCCTTGTATTTTAATGTTTGTGACATGGTTTAAATATTAAGTACACATATATATATTTATATAGTATTATAATTTTAACTGTCTCAAATTGTTAAAATAAGTTATATAATTTTTTGAATTTTATAAACCTGTATCACTGTATGCTTGATTTATCAACTGTGGTGCTATTTTGAATTATATGTTTGCTATTTCTTATGCCATAAGCAGATACAACTTATTTTATGTGTAATATATGCTTTGTGTACCATGTTTTACAAATTGTTAAAATATGAAATAGATGAATGAATGAATGAAAAAAAGTGTTACGGTGGTTTGTTTTCAGCTAGATGAAGACATTGTTTATTTTAATGCAGGATACTTACATAAAGAATTATGCGTTATATTTGAAGAATGTATTATTTTTGTATAACATTATGTGATAAGACATTTATTGAAAACGGAAAATAAAATGTACTTCGCATTTATTTATTTTACAAATACATTGCTTATGTAGGCAGACAAATATCATGATATAAAGTAATGACGATAAGGTAAAATGCTTGCGATGAATTGTTCTATGTATTCACAATTAAAGTCGAGAGTAATTTTCAGATAAAGATAAAATTATTTATGAAAATAGTTATATGAATACAAAAATATCTGTGTTTTTCATTTGGCTCTGGAAATTTTGAAATCACGGTACACATTAAACGATCACGCTGTACCGGTAGTTCTTAACATTATAATTAATCTCTCGCTGATTTATCGTTGGGGATGCACATTCCAAACTATATTAAATAATCGTGTTCCATCTATGTTTTTCTGTTTTCTGTTGTCACTATATTGGTACTATGGTTCAACGTAGGAATGTGTTTTATGTGTAAGTATAATATATGGAACCTATTGAATTAATCAACAAACTCTTAACTCTTCTCCAAGTTCAGTGAGTGCTACGATTCCGATATGAAAGTTTGATTTGTATCTGTTGAACTATATTGGTACTATGTTTAGACGTATGACTTTGTTTTATGTGTTAGTATAATATTGTGCCTATTGAATTAGTCAACACACTCTAAACTCTACTCCAAGTTCAGTGAGTTCTACGATTCCGATTCGAAAGTTTGACTTATATCTGGTGAACCATGGAATGAACTACAGGGCAGCGCTTCGACTCAATGAGCAATCTGACCCTTGAGGTTTTTTATATCGCGTGTTTTTAATGAAAGCTAATAGTCATGTGAATGTTAAAGTACCATTAAATTAAAAAACGGACGCTTGGTGGTCCCCAATCGTACATTTAAAATTAGTATTAGTGACCGTCGCGATCGGTATTGGTTACGAGCCACAGCGCGTGGAAATCAATTTTTACCTACTTCTTTATCGGCGACGTATAACAGCGGCATTTCTGAATGCAAACTAAACAAACCGTAAACGGATAACGGGGATCAGTCGCATTTTAACCTATATACTCTACTCGAAGATCAATGAGTGATATGATTTTGGTTTGAAAGTTTGACTTGTCTCTGGCGAACCATGGAATGAACTTCATGGCAACGCTTCGACTGAATAAGCAATCTGGCCCTTGTGGTTTTTTATATCGCTTGTTTTTAATGAAAGCTAATAATCATATGAATGTTAAAGTACCATTAAATTTAAATACGGACGCTTGATGGTCCTCAATCGTACATTAATAATTGGTGTTAGTAACCGTCGAAATCTGTATTGTTAACAAAACACAGCGCGTGGAATTGTGTCTTACTTCTTATCGGCGACCTATAACCGCGGCGTTTTTAAATGCAGATTTAACACATCGTTAAATGGTTACGGGGATCAGGTGCATTTTAATTTAAATCATACGTCATTCTGCTGTTTTTCATAATAGCCTTCTCATACATATATGCATTGACACTCTTTTACCGAACTAATTTAGCTGTAAATTGTTTTGGTAGTTGTTTTGTGTATCGCGGTCAAACTATGCAATTTAATAAAAAGCACATTAATATAAAAGTGTAATACTATGTGTTGTTCGAGATTTCAAATGTGGTCCTCTGACATTACGTTGAAAGTTGCTGGTTGATAAAAAGAAAATATTAAAGTTCCACAAACAAATGATACAAAAGGTATTGAATATATGTTAATATGTATACACATTGATTGTACCGCAAAACAAAGACATGTGTCTGAAAAGTTACACGGGTTACAGTTAACGATGTTATATAATAAACACGTGTTATTTTTGGCACGGCGGTCTGGAACAATTGTCATTATTTTTACCAACACGGTCGTTTATTTAGAAATAATGGGTATTCTGTTGAATTATATACACGAATCGCCGGTAATTACATTCAAGTATGATTTATTCTGGACAATAATATGTTTATTTCCTAAAAACAGTATTTCACCTTGACTGGTCGTCAATAGGATTCTATGAATTATTAAAGGTTTCGCGTCATGAAACACTGGTTAAATCGCAAAATAATTTCACAGCTATGTTGAGGGCACCCCAAGGAACATATGAGCCGCGTCATGCGAAAATGGGATGTATATCATATGCGACCAGCGTAGCTCCAGACCAGCCTGTGCAATCGCACAGTCTGGTCAGGAGCTATGCTGTCCACTGTAAAGTAACGTACGATTTTGTGGTCTTGTTGGCGGACAGGGTAGCTCCTGACCAGACTGCGCGGAATCGCAGGCTTGTCTGGAGCTAATCTGGCCGCATATGACATAAGACCCATTTTTGCATGACGCGGGTCATATTTTTTAGTCAGTATAGGTGACTTGATACAATACAAATTGAGTTCCTTAGCTATTAAAACCTGTTAAGTGTGAATAAGGAAGACATTGTGTTTAACCAATTTAGAAAGTTATTGTGATATGTAGATAAAATTTCGTTTACTAACAAAACTGCATGCAATACAAGTTCATAACAAGTATATGAAGGTAATCTTTCAGGCTCATTGTGTTGTAATATGAGTCCTTATGTTAATAACAATTGCTTCAAATCAGCACATAAAAAAAAATCCAAATAGGAAATAAGACTGCAAATACAAATACATTGCTGACATGTAAAGCATCGCGTTCTCCGCATGGAAAAGGTGGGCGTTTTTAATTCAATTAAAAGGCTTTTTAGTGCAGGGGGAAGAGCTTTATGTTTGTATAATTTTGTGTAACGATCATTTAAGAATTCACCAGTTGACAAATTAAGTGAAGACTTTGCGCACCCATTGTAAATCGTTATTTTAAGACGTTATTTCATAAGCGTAAAGGTGTCAGTTTGACAGGATGTGATAAACTTATCTCTGGTCTTCTTCTTATTGAACAACCCCTAATAGATGTGGATCGCTTTCAGTTAGGGGACTAGACCTTATACCGACATGTGCATGTTTTTATTGCAATAAACAAGCTGTCATAATTTGGTTATCCACGGGTGTTTTGGCAGCTGGGATAGTGAATGTGCAAAATGTGCAGACATCTGTATTTTAAAACCTTATGTAAATGCATTGAATTTATTCCTCCAAACGATTTGAAAACAACAACATGGATTAAATACATGTTGAGATATAATTCAGAGAAGTTATATTGAAGAGGTATTCAACACCTGAGAAACATCTTATCCCGAAAGACATGTACTACAAGACAAAAGATGACCTGCAAAACGCATCAGTACTACAAGGTGAAAAAGTATGAAGAAATGCATTGTGGTGACGTCGATAAGCTTATCACGAAGAGACTGTCTACAACTGACCAGTCTGTCTACTTTGAAACTATAGAAAATACGTATGAGGTCATCAAAAAAGGCACACATATCTACTGGTCATAGGGGTCAGAGAACGAATGCTGAAACATCTAAACATGAAATTCGCCAACATCACCAAAGATTCAGTTGAACTATTCAAGTCGTACTGCCAAGTCTGTAAAGAGAAGAAAATACGCCCAAAGACGAACTAAGGCATTGTGGTCAAAGCAATCCTTACCAGAGAATTCAAATCCCGTGGTCAGGTTGATCTGATATACATGCAGTCTTCCCAACAAGGACAGTTTAAATGGATCATGGTTTCCCAGTGCCACCTTACGAAATGTGTTGTCCATTTGCTTCGAAATGAGTCTCCTACCAACTACTAGACATTTTCCTATTGTTTGGTGCTGCATTAATTCTACAGAGCGATAATGTGTCCGATTTCAATGCTAAAGTTATAACAGAGCTCAAAGATGTGTGGCCACAACTCGTAATGGTACATGGAAAACCTAGACATCCACAAAGTTAGGGGTCTGTTGGAAGAGCCAATAGTTTCATAAAAGACATCCTTGTAGCGTGGATGAGTGACAACACTACTCGAGATTGGACTGTCGGGCTCAAGTTAACCCAGCAGCAGAAGAATTGTTCCCATAATGCTGGACTTAATCAAACCCAAAACTAGGCTCTCTTCGGCAAGGACCAAACGATTGGTATTACATCTTCCAGCATGCCAACTGATAACATTTAAAGACTTCAATCTAAAGATGATACAATTACGCTGTGTTTTCCCTCAACTGATACCAACCAGCCCGTTCAAACTGCTACTACTACTACCAACCAGTCACTGACAACTGCTACTACCACCAACCAGTCACTGCCAACTGCTACTACTACCAACCAGCCACCCAGAACTACTTCCTCCAACTAGACACTGCCTACTGCTACTTCTACCAACCAGCCACAACCAACTACTACCACCATCCAGCTACCGCCAACTTCTTCCTCCAACTAGCCACTGACAACTGCTACTACTACCGACCAGCTACCAACAACTACTACCATCAACCCGTTACCGCCGACTGATTGTTCTACCAACGAGCAACCACCAACTACTACCACCAACGAGCCAGTGCCAACTGCTTATACCAGCAACCAGCCACCGCCATCAACTACCCCCCAACAAGCCACTGGCAACTGCTACTACCACCCATCAGCCACCGACAACTACTTTCTCCAACCAACCACTGGCAACTGCTACTTCTACCAACCAGCTACAACAAACCACTACCACCAACGAGCCACTACCAACTGCTACTTCTTCCAACCAGCCAGCGTCACATACTAGCAACCAGCCACCACCAACTACTACCACCAATCAGACACTGCCAACTGCTATTACTACCAACCAGCCACCACCAACTACTACCACCAAACATCCACTGCCAACTGCTACTACTACCAACCAGCCACCACCAACTACTGCCACCAACGAGCCACTGCAAACTGCAACTTCTACCAACCAGCCACTGCCACCTACTACCACCAACCAGCGACTGCTAACCTCTACTACTACCAACAAGCCACCGCCACCTTCTACCACCAATCAGCCGCTGCCTTTTGCCACCCCTACCAACCAGCCACCACCAACTACTACCACCAACTAGCCACTGCCAACTGCAACTTCTACCAACCAGTCACTGCCACCTACTACCACCAACCAGCTACTGCCAACTGACATCGCTACCAACCAGCCACTGTCACCTACTACCACCAACGAGCTACTGCCAACTTTAACTTCTACCAACCAGCCACTGTCACCTACTACCACCAATCAGCCACTGCCAACTGCCACCCTTACCAACCAGCCACTGCCACCTACTACCACCAACGAGCCACTGCCAACTGTAACTTCTACCAACCAGCCACTGCAACCTACTACCACCAACCAGCCACTGCCAACTGCAACTTCTACCAGCAAGCCACCGCCACTTGCTACCACCAATCAGCCACTGCTTACTGCCACCCCTACCAACCAGCCACTGTCATCTACTACCACCAACGAGTCATTGCCAACGGCAACTACTACCAACCAGCCACCGCCACCTACTACCACCAACCAGCCACTGCCAGCTGCTACTACTACCAACAAGCCACCGCCACCTACTACCACCAATCAGCCACTGCCAACTGCCAACACTACCATCCATCCACTGTCACCTACTAACACCAACAAGCCATTGCCAACTGCCACCACTACCAATCCATATTTAAGTGCGACTGTAGCCTTGGGAAGTGACAGTGCCAGACTAAGAGATGCAAATGTTTTAAGGCTCAGAGACTTTATTATAGTAGATGCCTAGCAGTCTGACTTAAGCAAATAAATGTACCAAGTGATTGTTATGTGGTATTTCACAAGACTTAACTTAAACAAAAACAAGTTTTAATAATTCCTGGATGATACAAAATATGTAGCAAACATTCATTTACAAGTTTTCTATTTTTGTTTTACTGACATGCGTCCATTTCGACATTGAGAAGTAAAATGAGATTGATCTAATATAATGGGAACAATCTTATTCAAGTTATAAATAGATGTAGTTTATCAAATATGTACAATTGTATTCATTGAGAAGAGATATGAGATTGATTTATATGAGACACTTCATATGTTCCTCAATATGTGAAGTATCAAAACAGTGTGAAATATATTGTTATTTAGAGTTCACACTAATGCAGGTTTTCACAGATGTAAATTTTTCGGAATAAATTAATGTTTAAATTTTAGTCGCATTTATTTTAGAAAGCAGTTAATAATTGTAAATAAAGCTGAAGTCGTTTTAGGAATTTATTAAATGACTGAAGGCTTTTCCATGCAAAATTTAGGCATTTCGTGAAGTCTCTAAGTGAAACAGTCATTTCACGAAACTCCTGAATCCTTTAGGAATTTCGTAAAATTCCTAGTTTCACATATTCACTGTAACATGCACATTTAAAGGTTAGTGTTCTTTATAACGGTATTTGAATTACGATCTTTTAAAGCTCCTATGTCATCGATGTTTAGACATATACAAATGAGACCAAAAGCGTGTTTATGCATTTTCAAAACTTCAAATGCTCTTTAATTGCCGTCAATTAAGTATTGTCGCATTTTTTATAATAATAAGTGTACATAAACTATCCCACTAAACAAATGTATGGGAAACGGCCCATACAATATATACTCACTTGTTCCTACATGCTATTGCATAATTGAAAGTTCAGGGATCTGTTTTTCTACAAACACTGAACTAGTTTTGTTGAAATCGTTAAAGCCCCATTACTACTCAAAATCTAAAATGGTACCGTGTTAGTGTTCATGTGTCGTATTAATAGATATCGTTGCGGAAAATTAAAATAACCTATTATAATAAAAACATACTATTTTATTTTTGGAAAGCATAAAACAATTTTAGACGTCAATATGCAACTTAGCTCGGATATAATGATCATTTAATGTTTAAAGAAAGACAAAACATGCGTATGCTATATGTTATAAAACGTTTCAATCTTAATGATGCTATTGAACCTGCGGCGAATATTATGTTTATGCGGCTCTCACTTTGTTTACACTCAAATCTGCATGCCAGTTCCAGCTTATTGTTTTTTAAACATCTATAACCTGGGAAGGAATTGTAAAAATTAGTTTCGCCTTTTTGCTTTCTTCACAACAACAACAACCAAAGGGTTATATCAATATATATAAATGAAAGGCCTCATAAGACGTTTTCAAAATTGTCGTTAACAAGCGTTTTGTCGTTATTAAGCCACCGTTTGCAACTGTGTTAAAGTGATTTAAGTTTAGGCTTGTTTATTTATTGATATTCTGATTCTAAGTTTTGAAGGTCCTTCCGCGCCTGAGTCAACATTATGTGAGGACCCGGAGAGTGTCCGAACACCCCTACCTAATTAATTATTTGATCCACGCAATTTGGGTCGATTTGTGAATTATATCTGCATTTTCCAGCTTGTTGTTAATGAAATAAATGTTATGTTGAGTGTGGTCTTGTGGGGGGGGGGGGTACCTGGAGAAAATCCGACCTATATGATAGGGTGGACACTAACCAAACTCGCATGCTTCCGGGAACGGGAATTGAACCCGGGTCGCCTAGGTGAGAAGCGCATGTACCAACCATTTCACTAACCGGACAGCCGTTTTGCGTGTGTAGCATATTTATGTGTTTTATACTAATATGTTGTTCATTTATCTTACCTTATCTTTAGAATTCACACTTTTCATCTGCTTATATAAGGTGGATAGCTTTTCATATTAGGTCAGTAAAGGTGAATGAAGTCGCGGATGTAAACAAAACGACGCGATATAATACAAACACGTTTATCCGGTTAAAACGCTAGTTATGGAGAATGATGGGTACTCAGCAAGATGTATTCTTCACACGGGTCCTTACTGACCCCACACCGTATGGTACAGGGTAGTAAATTTATAATGCGCTCAATCTGCGCACTCTCCCATACAAATTAGTGATAGATTCTAAATTAACTTAACCTGTTTCTTGGCGTAAAGGGTCAGTAAGTAAATGTGTAACTTATATTATAAATTTAGTGCTAACTCTTAAACTAATAATGAACTAACCTGCCATCATCAAGTGACAGTTTGCCTTACATACTTATTTTACAGATAAAGTTCTTTACAAATAACTAAATCAGATAACGCATGCATTTTTAAGTCGACCTACTCCCTATTCATGTGTTGCAAAGTTACAAGTCCGAACATTCAAAATTGAAGTCTCGTTGCAATTAACTATTTGTTGAAATAAGCAAATTGAACTGTTAATTAACGGTGGGACTTATGTGGTTGGCTTGCGCCCTAGTATCCCCGCCTCTAAAAGTCCTAGTGGCTACCTTTCCCATCGAATGTTGAAACATATGTTTGCAATAAATCCATCATGGGGGGGGGGATTCCGGACGACAAGGAATAAAACAAGCCGTGCATAGCAACGTCGTTGCATGCGCAAAACCTTGCATATATGCGTTTTTTTCGGGTACCGATTAAGTAGTCACTACCCCTCACAAGCGTATAACGCTGAAGCTTGTTTCTCGTATTATTTTTTTTTGCACTTAATCATATACTGCACAGAAAATGTATTGCTTTTGGTGAATGATCAAATAATTGTTCACTCGTGCTTATCGGAAAGCTATATTTTCACTCGCGGCTACTCGCGAATTATATTCTTATATGTATGCTATAATTTGTTAAATTGTTTAGAGCCTAAACAAGTTAAATGTTTATATGTCTGGTCTTCTTTAACACAGCGATTTTATTTTATTTTATTGTGTTTGCCATCCTTCCATTCATTCGCCCATACATCTGTATTTTTCTCAATAAATCGATTCCGTTCAGTCCAATTCAAACATTGAATAATGAATATGTATTATCTATCAGTAATTTTGGTCATCAGCCAGTCATCAAATAAGTCGTCAAATAATGCTAAATAGTATTATATACTCACATATTGTAGATGTAGAATGCAGTAGCACTGCGATGCATGTTATAACAATGTTGACAACTGAAGAACTCATGTTGAATTTTCATTTGTATCGAAAACCCTGAAAAAAATATCGATACACAAACTTGAAAAATCCTCCAGTTTACATTTTAAAATGTAAAAAAAAAAAAAACGACAGAAAGGCATGACATAAACACGAATAGTTGTTTTCGGTAGATTATCGATTTAAATTAATTGTCTTGTAATCATAAACAATAAATTGTTTCACTCTTGGCGCGCCAGTCTTACAATATTATTTTTTGTCTGATTACTCGTGAATTAAAATCAACAATTCATCGAATCCAACAAACGTCACCTATATGAACTGAAATTATATAAAGGCAAATGTATATCTACCGCAATGATCAACAAAAGACCAACTCATGACTATAAAGTATAAACGACAGGTGGTTGTAGTATTTTTGCACTGGTCCTTGGTGGTAAGCGATTAGCTGGCGATTGTTTAAAACTGATTTAAGACCGATGTTGATCTAATAGGTTATATCGAAGAGCTTAAGTCGCCAGAATATGTTATACGTGGGTTGTCTTTCTATTGATCACCAATAAGCGTCGAAGATAGCTGAGATGCGACTGGGGTAGATTTCACCTTAAAATGTTCATTATTTAATATCGCACAAATCAACGATTAATCACCTATAGTGACATTTGTGTCACTCTGCCTTTATTGTGCATTTAATAGCGATCAGCATGCAACAATTCAACGCTTATTTATATGCTGCAGTCAACGCTTAATTAGTATAGTGCACACGTGTCATACCTTTTGCATGATAACTGTCGTCTATCGATTAGGGATTTGATCGGCAACGAAAAAAGCTGCGATTCGATGTGGATACATTTCATTTAAAAATGTTTCGTATTTATATCACGTGTAATAAATAAATATTTCGGTCAGTGTTAAACTTATTGGATAGCTTACGAATGCATGTATGCGCATACGACCCATTTATTAGTATTATCAATATGAGTGCAGCCGGGTTCCTATCCGCGTTTTTTTAAATAAGAAAGCGCTAGATTTACTTATACACGAATCACGCCCATTAACAATATTGTTGAATGTCGTTAAATGTTTTAAATATGAAATCAGCATGTGCGCATTGATAACACCTGCATTTTTCATAATCTTACAAATGATGCTATTACTTATATTTCATAATATAAAAAGTAAAATATGAACAAATACGTCATTTTGTCCCGAATACGGACTGTGGATAAATGTATTTTGGTAGCATACCAACTATATTTAACTTCATAATTGATTTAATTCAAATAACAAGACCAATTGAATGTTCATAAAGCAAAATCTTTTTCAACTTGCACCAAGTAAATAAAGCAAATTCAGCTTTTGTTTTCCATATTGAACTATTATTGATTATGACCGCGGTTCTAGTACTAACCCATTAAAGTTAAAATGGTTTAGGACGACTCTTTAATTAGAGATTCGTTGCATATTTATTAATATATAGCTTAACTTAACGGACTGGGATATTCTACGGAGATAACTGAATCTAACCAACAGACAACGCATTAAAAGCCAGAACAGAGTCGCTTATTGTAAATAAGCTGTTTTTTGTTTTCATTAAAAGAAATATTTGTCGGATGATGATTAAATTGAAATAACCCATTTTTTGTTTGTTTATAACTTTATTCATCATTACTCGAATGAATTGTTTAATGATCAATGGTTGGAAAATCCTCGTCATCATCATCATCAGTATTATCATCACCGTCAACATAATTTTCATCATGAAAATTTGTATTATCATTATCATAATAACACTTTTCTATTATTAAGCAACATTATCTGATTTTTGTTGTTTTTTATATCAAAGTTAATGCTTTTTCTGTGGGAAACTAATGTCAGTTTCCATTGAAACATCTTTCAGAGTATAAGAAATAATTAATCTTTCAATTTACATGTATATATATAATGCGAATTGGTTACGGAACGATTAAGGAACAAATTAAAAAATCTAAATATACATTTTTTTTCTATATCAATGTTAAACTGAAAATTATTATGTAGAACAGTGTACTCTTTGTATGGTAGTGTGTGTTTCGGTGTGAAGACTGTGGATACAAACATACAATTACNAAACAAAATACGAATAATGATTTAAATGGATACAAAGTCTGCAACAGCTAACTAAAACAAATATTTTGAGATTGATCCAACAATTTTTAAGTCCATTATGCGATTGCTAATCAGTCTATATTTACGTGTTTTATTATTCGTTTAGGATGCAAATTCAAATGAAATGTTTCGCGTATTTGTATGAAATAATAGGTTAAAAGCATGTGTTTATGTATTGAGATGCTTAATCATGATTGAGTTTAAATAACTAAATCGTCTGCTGAATGTAATATATATGGTAACTTACATTTTGTAAAAAAAATAGGAGTACATGTCCAAGTTTTCCAAAAAAAAACATTAAGAGCACTTACGTTATTCTGCGCATTCAAAATATTTCAGCTTTGACATTATTGCAACTGCTCCGTTCTTAATTATTTATTTTTTGAAAAAAAGCCATATAAATTTGAAGTTTTGTTTTATTTTTCAAATGTTTTTCAAATGTTGTTAGAACACTAATCAGAAAATAGAAATACTGAAAAATATTGAAAAAATATTGTTTATTATTTTAACAAAACAATTATATGCTTCTCCTGATATTTTTTTTTACAATTGTCAGTAACACTTCTTTTAACATTCAGAAGACGACATGCGTTCCCTCTTAACAATTTGGAAAATTTGGTAACAACCTTATTTTTACCAAAAAGGTTGTCTTACTTTTTTAATAGTTGATGTATGTCACAAATTAACCACAAAAATGGAAAAAAAAGAGTAAAATTGCATAAATATGTCAGTTACCTGACTTGCATGAGTGTATAATTCATAATCTTACTACATTTACAAAAATGTACATAGAAATAGCTTGTGTTGCATTTCTATGGATAAAACAAAACCATCGATGTAACCAATAAACAACTCTTTCAAATCTAGTACCCACGCGCTGCAATTTTGTTTCCCATTTCAATGACAAGAATATTTGTCCCACTATAATACGATTGAAATAACCCATTCGCTGTTTGTTCAAAACCTCATGTATTATAACACCCAAACATAAGTTAGTGATTAAAAAAAGAGCGTTATGTAGCAAAATTAGTATTCATTAAGTTATTTACTTTTCATGAGAGCAGTATGGTAATTTGAAAACACTTTAAACATATTTTATTTCCAAATAATGACATTGTATAAATATAAGTAGTTTTAAAACAATATGGTAATCCCTGCAACGCATATGCCTATATCTATTTTGTCTAAATAAATAAAGAGTTAATTACCGCGATACAATTTACACAGACATTTACCTTTATGTTAGCAAAACAAAACAGAATAACATTATTGATAAAAATAAAAATACAAATCCTGGAAAATACGGCTTCTAATTTACCAATTAATACACTTTCGATTAATCACGTACAATAATCTTTGCTAATTTTTATCTGAACGGTGTTAGATAATTTCTTTGTTAAAAATGTTTTTTTTTTTTATTTGATATAATATTTATATAATATAAAAATTATACAAATACACCACATACCATCGCAAAACAACAACAATGGCAACATAATCAACAATACGAATAATTTTAGAAATAAGATAATATACAATTTCTAAAAATACACCATATACCATTATATAATATTAAATATACAATTACTACCATTTAATAACAACAACTATGACAACATAATCAACAAAACGAATAATCAAGTTCTTAATACTTACATAACTCCTCAAATGAACATCCTTGCTCTAACGAGTTCTATCGGTTACCAATATTATAAAGCGGCACTAGTGATCGAAAGAGACGCCAATACCTCTCTAACCTAGCATTGATCATCGAACTAACCAATCATTGGGGTCTTCACATACAGGCTGATGAGAAAATTGTTATTCTTCAATAATTATGGGCGGAGCATATACACTGAAAGCACGCGCTGTAACTAAACAAAACATGCCGATACATTTTCCACCAGCGTAATAATAATTTGTTCTGTACAGTATCGTTAATTTATTCCAATTTACTGTAACATATACAGTGTTGTTGTCGTTGTAGCTGTAACACTCTTGCGTTAATTGAACGTGTACAATGTAAACATGTAAGTTTACACAAGTTGTTGTTGTTCTTATTGAAGCAAACAGGAGAAATGACACGTTTTTTCCATCCCGATTGGCTGTTATTAAGGGCGGAGATCTGATCGACAGAACAGCCGAAAGTTATTTTTATGGGCGGAAATTCACATAAAATAGTATACATTATATAAATCTTTGGTAAAATCCGTTTTATAATCGAAATAATTCGTAGACGTTATAGTTTGCTGTCGAATAACCAACAGCCGGAAGTTTAGATTCGTGGTTTCAAATCACTCGTGCTTCGCACTCGTGATTTAATCCCTACGCATCTAAACTTCCGGCCGTGGATTATTCGACAACAAACTNCATCATCATCATCATCATTATCATCATCATCATCATCATCATCATCATCATCATCATCATCATCATCATCATGACCATCATCCTCTTTATGATCATCATCATCATCATCATCATCATCACAATCATCATCATCGTCATCATCGTCATCATCGTCATCATCGCCATCATCATCATCATCGTCATCATTGTCATCATCGTCATCATCGTCATCACCATCGTCATCATCATCATCATCATCATCGTCATAATCAACATCATCATCACCATCATCATCATCATCATCATCATCATCATCATCATCAACGTCATCATCATCATCATCATCATCATCATCATCATCATCATCATCATCATCATCATCATCATCAACAACAACATCATCATCACCATCATCACAATCATCATCATCATCGTCATCGTACATGTCGTCGTCAACGTTATGTTTATAGACCCCTAAACGAGCCCAAGAGGGATTCATTTTGCACTTTTAGTCTGACAAACAACGAAAAACACGACTATCATAGAGGCATACATGGTAATACATGTACTCCTCCCATCTGTTGTTAAATGGTGCGCGTGGTAAATCAGCCATTTGCTAAATACTTCAATCATCAAAATCATTGGCAGGACATCAGCACTATGTGAACAAGCACCACATATATCACTCTTATACTTCATAATGCAATTATCATTCGTATGTAGCTACTGTTTGTTGCCTGATTGTTTGGATCGTTGGTTTTAGATAGAATATGCCCTTTTTTCTCATGCAAAATAAGGTTAAGTCCCAGTGGATTGTTTTTAATTGCAAGCATTTTTAAGAGTGTATTTATATTCGTTACAGTAACGCATCCATAAACACAATGAATGATTTGCGACACTGGAAATATAATTCCTTACCGATGTGATACTGAAAATTATTATTTGCTCTCTATGTAATACTCGTGAAATCACAACCACATGCACCGGTATTCATAAAACATTATTTGCATCGATATTATTAATCGTATTTGATGACGCACAATTTAATTGAATACGTTTCAATTTACAGTTTACATAATATTCTGATCAAACATGTATGCAATGCAATGTGTAATTTAAGTTACTGAAAAGGAAACTAGTAACCATTATGATATTTGCATTATTGCTTGGTCAAACAAAACTTTTTAATTCAGTCTACACCTTTTTTAAGTAATGTATTGTTTCACGGATATATTTTTAGAATACAAATAATGTTAAGTAACGCTCTAGCCTAGAAAAAGGTCGTCATGAAAACATACCAAAAGAAAATAGGAAGTGTATTTACTGTATTTACAGAGATAATTGGCTAAATTTGTCATTATATAAAGCGAGTGTTTCGGAGTATTCATCGTCATAACAAACTGTCAAATAAATCATTGGTTTATCAATACGTTATGAAACGTTGCAGATTGTATTTAAATAATAGACTTAAATGTCGATGTGCAAGTTTTCTGAATATTGTACCCGAAAACAGTCCTAATGTATAAGCGCCTCGTTCTGTAAAAACTGTGTTTAATGTGCATGCGTAAAGTGTCATCCCAGATTTGCCTTTGTAGTGCGCACAGGCTAAACAGGGGCGACACTTTCCGCCTAAACTTGATTTTCGCTAAGAAGAGAATTCCTTTACACTTAAAATATCATTAGAGCGGAAAGTGACGTCCCTGATTAGCCTGTGCGTACTACATAGGCAAATCTGGGATGACACTTTACGCACATGCATTAAGCCCAGTTTTCCCAGATCCAGGCTCATGTACATGACATCTTTCGAAAGGCAACCGAAATTTTTGCCTTTAAATGTTCCATGACTTATAAATACATTTTACCGTCCCGCGAATGCCTTTGATCATAATGTGTGTTTTTTTCTCTTTTAAACTTATACATGTTACTAAACGCGTCCTGTTATCTTTACAAACCCATTTGTTTCTCATTGGTGAACAGTGAATCAATCATCTATATTCCCTGGGTAAAACTTTATGAAAGGCTTACCATTCAGAAGGTTATAAAGCTGCGCCTATGGGAATGAATACAAATCATATTATGAAACTCAAGCCTTATTAAATATGAATGGAATGTAACACGCGTCAACACATATCAGTGTTTTTCTTCTGTATCACTGTTCAGAGAACTAAAATACTATGTGAGTAAAGTGTCGTCCCAGATTAGCCTTTGCAATCCGCACAGGCTGATCAGGTATGACACTTTCCGCCTTGACTGGATATTAACGAAGAAGTTACTTTCTTTAAACGAATACAATCATAAAAGCGTAACGTGTCGTTCCTGAGTAGCCTTTGCGGACTATACTGCACATTTTACGCACATGCATTAAACCCCCTTTTCACTGAGCGCGGCTCATTAAAAAAAATGTATACAATTGAGTAATTTTTTATATGATCACTTTACATAGGACTGGCATGGAACGTTAAATAGCAGTTCAATGTTCGATTTTTATAGAAGTTTTAAAATCAACTTTGAATATGAGTCCTACTTAGACATTATTCCAAGAAGTTTGAGATACCTTTTTACTTGACTAAGAGTGTCAGCCCACCCCCGTTACATATTCAAACCGGTCGTTATGCAAGACAAATCACTTCTAGAAACCAACGATATTGCATTTGTTGCGATTCGGCCGATATTGAAGATGAATTTTACTTTATTTGTATTTGGTCGACGTTTGGAAACATTAGAAAAAAAGCATTAAAGCATGTAATTATAAAAGACCATCTATGTAAAAATATTTACGTTTTCAGCAAACGAATAATAAAACAGAACTAGTAAATATATGCCTTTATGTAAAAGAATCACTTAAGGTACAAACATCTATTCTAAATGCAAGAATGCTGTAATTGGTCATCCTCTTTTTCTTTTGTCCCTTCTTGCTTTGTTGTTATTTTAAATTTGTACTCGCGCCACTTTATTTGCTTAGTAAATGATTTGTAAATATGTATACAACTTTGTTCCTATCACAATTGGCAAACTGTACTGTTATCATTTTGTGTTGTTGACAATGTACATTGTACAAGTCGAAATAAACTGTCTGTCTGTCCTGAAATCTTACAAAAATTCGCAAATGAACATCTCCGAGATTATTCACGTTAAAATAAATAGAGGATATTTGTTCATGTCAGTGTAAGATCGTTTGTTATTTCACGAGTGATCATAGAAAATATATTTTCACGAGTGGCCCACGAGTGAAAATATTATTTTTCTATGATCACGAGTGAAATAACAAACGATCTTACACTGATATGAACAAATTTTCTGTTTATTTTATGCCCCTTTTTCAAAAAAATAATTAATTATAATTTCCCTTTCGCTGAAAAGTGACCCTCTCTCCCGTGGCGTGCCTCAATACATTGAAATGACGTCATTTTTGACGTCATTTTGTTTACGAAATGAAGTGATTATTCCAGGGAAATTCTTCAGTTAACTATTTTACAATGTAAATAAACGGTAAAAAAAGCATAAAATTAAAAGAAAATATGTTGGATTCGGTGGATAATCGATTTTATTTTACTCGTGATCATAGAAAAAAATATAAACAAGGATATAAACAAGGGAAGTACATCTTGATATGATAATCTAAAAATAGAAAAAGAAATTCCGAAAATTTGTTCTTTTCACCGGTGAAAAGAACAATTTTGTTCTTTTCACTGCTGTTATTTCACTGCAGAAATGTCATATTTTATCATTAGGTATAAAAGAAACATTGTTCTTTCACATAAACTGAACACGTTTATTC